>JARHVA010006091.1:0-600000 GCA_037957365.1 Torreya grandis
ATCCATTTACACCACTAAGGAAGATGTTTAGAAATGGGAATTTATGAGGTTGATAGTAGATGAAGTTATAACATACAACATTGCTCCCATCCCCAAAGACATGGTAGATGACAAACTAACATTATCTTCATTGTAAAACACATAAAATTAAAGCCCAAACCATCACCCAAATATATTTTAGTGTTTAAGAGGATTATTTCATCCTTGGGAGATTAGTGTAAATCATGAAGAGAACCTTCAGATGGATTAAGGAGCATGGGGTCAACCTTAGCGCATATGACTCCCCTACCCTTCAAGAGATGAGAAAGGTTAATGAGTTTAAGGCTTTCCTCCCAGCATATAATGGTGACCCTATGGCTCCAACATCATCTATAATAGGCAAGGTAAAATTCAAGTTTGGGGATGCTAAGTTCACAAAACTGGTGGATGTGGAGAAGATAATAGTAGCATAATCCAAGGTCAGGTTATAATTTTTAAAGATAACAAGCTTAGTATAAAATTGGGATAAGATTGTTATGGGGGAAGTTATGCTAACTAGTGCCATCTCCATATCCATTTTAGGTAAGGGAGCTCTAGCAGCACCAATCATTTTAGTGGCTATTCGATATGGCTAGCCTAGTTTCACTCCCACATGCTCCACTTACTCAAAAAGTGGTAGTTGATCCTCCCTAGATAATATATTCAAGAAAGAGAGGAGGTGGGGACTAAGGGGAGCAACCAAAGTAAAAGAGAGTAAAGAAGGATCTACAACCTCTAAGTAAGTCACCTATGAAGAAGGAGGAGGTTGTATTCAAAGACCCACTATCCAAAGAAGTCCCTATGAATAGAAGAGAGGACCGAGCCTCATATTCCCAAAATATAAGGGATATGGGTGAGGAGGAAGATTCAAATGAGGGGTAGATCCATTGCTAAAGTAATGAAGAAACATCATGCCTTCACTCCTCCTCAAGTGAAGATTGGTAAAGGACTAATAGGGAAAGGCCCCAAATCCTAGTAAAAGCCCCAATAATGGGTTTGTTTATAGAATAAGGACCCTTAGTGATAGAAAGGAAAGGTAAGGGACCTTAGATGACCCTTTATCTTTTGATGATGTTGTACAAGTTGGTGCTAAAGTAGACCATACAAGCTTAGGATCCTCTTGAAAAGGTGACTATTTTTTATAGATGAAAGCATTTGTTGACAATGTCATCACCCATACAATAGGCCAGGATAACGAAGGTGGAGTTAAAGAATTAAATAAGACTGAGGATAAAGTTGAAGAAGGGCCTAAACAAAATATTCAAAATGTAACCATTTTTGATGTGGTAGTTAAAGCATGAAGGCTCACAATAGGTTTCAAATGCACCATGAGGTGTTTTTTCCAGTCTAGAGGTGTCAGGCCTAGAACTAGAAGAGAAGGTGAACATAGAGGAAGGTAGGGGAGTAAGCCTACAAATTGGTACCCCCCACCCCTATAAAAATAGATGAAGAAGTGGGTGTTTCAATAAATATGTTGGGGAGGATTTTTTAGGAGGATTCACTTCCATTAAAGTTCCATAAAGTATTCTCCCTCACATTAAGGTCCATGACCTAATTCATAATAAGGTTCTTGAGGCCATGATCAGTGAAGAGTTGTCTGAATGTATTAATGACATCACCATAGCCTTGTGTATGAATGAAAGCCTAAGTGAATAAAGAAGGTGAAGTAAACTGTGTAGCATTCTATCTAGTTAGCTAAAAAAAGTAAGTTCAATTGAAAAGTTGCTTGATGAGTCTCATCAGCCTAGGTCAGAGTTCAAAATTTTGGAGCAAATAGATCCAGACTTGGGAAAAAGAGCATGGTGTTGAGTGTGGAGCCTTTTGGGGATATCACATGACCATAGGAAGAATTTTTGGGGGCCTAAAGAGATCTAAGGATGTGGGGGACATAATTTTCATGTTTTCCACATGTGAGTGGAATATTCCTTGTATTCTTAATTTTTATGTATTTCATATTTCATGGAGCTAGTTGTTAGATGCATTTTCCCATGTTGACTTCCTTATTTTGAGGAAGCTAGTTGTTTTTTTGGAAAAAGGGAACTCCTTCATTGTTAGAGTGGAATTGGTTGTGATCACTTGTTCATGGGAAAATGTGGCCTTATATTGTGGAGAAGATGAATATGTCAAATTTCTCCTTGGGAGAGATTTTAGATAGGCTTGATGAGGTGGAAAAGGGTTTGTCACATGTTGTATAATGCTTATCTTGGATAAGCATTGCATATTTGCTCATACTTTTATGGAATTTATTCATTTTTCTATATATATATATATATATATATATATATATAGGGGTGTGGTGTAGCCTTTAGAGGTTGATGGTTTATTTGTAGGGTGTGGCTTTGAGGATATATATATATATATATAGGGTGTGGTGTAGCCTTTAGAGGTTGATGGTTTATTTGTAGGGTGTGGCTTTGAGGATCAGAGTCAAAGTGTAGGTGTTCATTAAAGGGTGTGGTTTAACAACTTATGAGATACATCATTATACAGGTGCAAGCGAAAGTGTAGTTTTTTATGTAGTACTTTCTACATGAAATTTTTCTATCTCTATGAGAGTTCATTTTAATCTTGTTTTAGATTACTAATTTTTATTTGAGAAATTTCATTGGTGGATATATCTCACATTGGGTGAACTATATTAGATCTATGTCATTATTATCTTACTCTCATTTATGCTTTCATATTAATGGTGAATTAAGGAATATTTTTGTGATGCATTTTTATTGCATATCTTTATATTTGGTTTATGGTAATAGTAGATCTAGATTTAGAAATGTTTTTTTCCTAACAAATGGTATCAGAGCCATTGGTTGTGTGTTTTCCTGAAGTGGTAAATTTTAGGAAGGCTATTAGCTTGAGTGGGAGATATGGGAAAAGAGATCAGATTCAGAGTTGAGAAGTTTGATGGTAAGAATTTTAGTTTGTGGAAAATGCAGATGGAATATTACATATATCCAGAGGAACTTCAACTCCCCTTGGAGGGCAAAGGAGGACAACCTATAAGTATGAGTGATGCAGATTGATCATTACTTGATAGGAAGTCATTATGAGCCATATGATTATGACTTGCATCTTATTTTACATTTAACATTATATATCAAATAACTACAAAGGATCCCATGGATAAACTTGGGAATTTATATGAGAAACCTTCAGCTTCTAATAAAAAATTGGTATGAAAAGATTATTTAACATGAAAATGTCTGAGAATGGTTCAATTGCTAATCATCATAATGATTTTAATATAGTTGTAAGTATTCTCACTTCAGTTGGAATCAAGTTTGATGATGAAGTTAGATCTTTGCTAATCTTTTTTTTTCCTGATAGTTGGAGTTTGGTTATGGTTATAAGTAATGAAATCCCTACCAAGGGAAGCTTGAATTTTGAGGATGTTGTAGGTGTGATCCTTAGCAAGGAGATGCGAAGGAAAAACACTGGAGAATCATCTTTAGGTAATGATTTATCCATTGATACTAGAGAGAGGAAAAAGGACAAGAGCAAAGGTAATCAAGGAAAGTCAAAAGGTAGATCTAAGTCTAGATCTAGATCCTAGATGATATGTTGGCATTGTGGGAAGAGTGGGCACTCAAAGAAGGATTGTTGGTCATTTCAGAATAAGAATGCCAACAAAGAGGAAATGAATGAGGTAAATGTGACATTAGGTAAATCAATCAAGATACCTTAATTATTTTTATGGATAGTTTTTCTAAGTCTTGGGTATTAGATTTAGGGGTTTCTTTTCATGCCACCCCACATAATCATTATTTTACTGAATATGTTCAAAACAATATAGGACATATATATCTTGGTGATGATGAAAAATGTGAGAAAGTAGGGAAAGGTTGTGTTTAGGTTAAGATGTAAAATGGGAACACATGGATCCTTAAGGATATTAGACATGTGCCTATGTTGAGATGGAATTTGGTTTCAGTGGGCGATTGGGTAGTGAGGGATGTTCATTATTGTTTACTATAGATTCTTGGAAGGTTACTAAAGGTGATCTTATGATCTTGAGAGGTAAGAAATTTGGTACTTTGTATTTGGCTAGTAGTTTTGATTCTATTGATTTAGTTATTACAGATGGAGATGTAACTATGTGGCCCTACAAGCTCATTCATATGATCCATAAGGGCATGTAGATCTTAAGAGATAAGTTAACTAGATTAAAAGACATGGATCTAGAATTTTTTCAAAATTGTGTGTATGGGAAACAAAAGTGGGTTATGTTCCTAAATGTTGGACCCACAAAGAAAGATCACAAGTTAGATCTGGTACACTTAGATATATAAGGACTAGCTCAAGTATCTTCTATTGGTGGATCTAATTATTATGTTATTTTTATAGATGATGCAACTAGAAAAGTTTGGGTTTATTGCATTAAAAATAAATCTAATGTATTTGACACTTTTAAGAAGTGGAAATCCTTGGTTCAAAATGAAATAAGTCTCAAGTTGAAATGTCTCAGATCAAATAATGGAGGTGAGTATTGTAGTAATGCTTTCTTTGATTATTGTTCTAAAAATGGAATCTGTAGGCAAATGATGGTTCTAGAAACTCCACAGTAGAATTGGGTATCTAAAATGATGAATATAATAATAATGGAATGTGCTAGGAGCATGAGGTTACATGCAGGGTTGCCTTTACAATTTTGGGTAGAAACATTTAGCATGGTAGTATATTTGATTAATAGAGGACCTTCTATGCCTTTGGATGGAGGAATTCCTAAACAAGCTTGGTCTAGTAAGAATGCTGATTATTCTTTTCTTAGAGTCTTTGGATGTGAATCTTTTGCTCTCATCAAGAAAGAGAATAGGACCAAGCTAGAGGCTAATTTAGAGAAATGCACATTTGATGGTTATGGTGAGGATGACTTTGGTTTCCATTTATGGAGCATTAAATATAGGAAAATATTTTGGTCTAGAGATGAAGTCTTTAATGAAAAAGTCATGCATAAGGATCAGTTTCGAGAATAGGATAAAAAATAGAAAGAGTAAATAGTATAGGATGACATTACAGATGGAAAAGTATCTAAGGATTTAGTTCAGGAACCTTCTACACAAGGACCCCAAACTCCTATGGTAAGAAGATATTCTAGGGTAAGAATATCGCTTGAACATTTTTATCCTTATTTGAATTATTTATTACTCACTGACAATGGAGAGCCAGAGTGTTATGAGTGGAGAGCAATGCAAGTGGATGCCAAGTTGAGATGGGAACAAGCCATGGATGAAGAGCATAGATCTCTCATGGAGAAACAAACGTGGGATTTGGCTAGGCTACCCAAGGGAAAGAGTGTATTGTCAAATAAGTGGATCTTTAGAATCAAAGAAGAGGATGAAGGGAGAAAATGGTATAAAGCCAGGATGGCGGTCAAGGGGTTTGAAAAAAAATTAGGTATTGATTTTGATGAGATTTTCTCTCCTATTGTAAAAATGACTTCTATTAGGACTATTCTTGCTTTAGTTGTAGTTGAGTATTTTCACTTAGAATAGTTAGATGTGAAAACTAATTCTCTTCATGCTGATTTGGATGAAGAGTTATATATGAAGCAACCACAGGGTTATGAGGCCAAAGGGAAGGAGAACTATGTGTGCAGACTAAAGAAGAGATTGTATGGCCTGAAATAAGATTCATAACAATGGTATAAGAAATTTGATTGTTTTATGTTGGAACAAGAATATCAAAGGTGTCATTCTGACCATTGTGTTTAAATCAAAAAAAATTATGATGGTTCCTTTATTATAGTATGCTTGTATGTCAATGACATGTTAGTTGTAGGAAAGAACATACAACATATTCATATTCTCAAGAAATAGCTTAGTATCTCTTTTTTAATGAAGGATTTGGGTGCTACAAATCAAATCCTTGGTATGAGTATTTATCATGATAGGAAAAAGAGGAAGTTGATCTTATCCTAGTCAGAGTATGTAAATAAAGTCTTGGAAAGGTTTAACATGTTAGATGCTAAATCTATTGGTACTCCTTTAGTAGTCCACTTTTGATTATCAAAGGATCAGTGTCCCAAGATTGAAGTTGAAAACCTTAATATGTCCATGGTACTTTACTCATCAATAGTTGGAAGTTTGATGTATGTCATGGTTTGTACTAGGCTAAATATTTCCCAAGCAATAGGAGTTGTGAGTAGGTATATGAGTGATCCAAGTTATGAGCATTGACAGGCAGTGAAATGGATTCTTTGGTATTTGAGAGGAACCATGGACTTTGCATTATGTTATGATGGATCAGATACCACTTTGTATGGTTATGTGGACTCAGATATGGCAAAGGATATTGATAGCAAGAGAAGTATGACAAGATATATATTTACTATTAGAGATAAAATGATTAGTTGGATTTATAAGATATAAAAGGTTGTGGCTTTATCAACCATAGAGATAGAGTATGTTACTGCCATAGAGGCTAGCAAGGAGATGATTTGGTTAAAAGAGTTTTTTTGAGAGTTGGGCAATGAGAAAGAAGTTAGGAGACTACACAGTGATAGTCAAAGTGTTATTTATTTGGCAAAGAACTCTACTTTCCACTCGAAGATGAAACACATTCAATTACATTATCACTTCATTAGGACAGCTTTGGATGAGAACTTGGTGAAGCTGGAGAAGATTCATACTAGCCAAAATCTTATGGATATGATGACCAAGGTGGTCACATTGGAAAAGTTGAGACTATGTTCAGATTTGGTTGGCCTTAGTGGTCATAGAGTCATGATAGATTCTATTTAGGAGAAATGGTCTCTAAGTGGGAGATTGTTGAGTGTGGAGCCCTTTGGGGCTATCACATGACCATAGGAATAATTTTTGGGGGCCTAAAGAGATCCAAGGATGTGGGGGGCATAATTTTCAAGTTCTCCACATGTGAGTGGAATATTCTTTGTATTCCTAATTTCTATGCATCCCATATTTCATGGAGTTAGTTTTTATATGCATTTTCCCATGTTGAATTCCTTATTTTGAGGAATCTAGTTGTTTTTTGGAAAAGGGAACTCATTCCTTGTTGAGTGGAGTTGGTTGTGATCACATGTGCATGGGAAAATGTGCCCTTAGAAGGTGGAGAAGATGAATATGGAAAATTTATCCTTGGGAGAGATTTTAGATAGGCTTGATGAGGTGGAAAAGGGTTGTCACATGTTGGATAATGTTTATCTTGGATAAGCATTACATATTTACTTTTCTTTTTATGGATTTTCTTTATTTATATATATATATATATATAGTGTGTGTGTGGTGTGGCCTTTAGAGGTTGATGGTTTATTTGTAGGGTGTGTCTTTGAGGATCAGAGTCAAAGTGTAGGTGTTTTACAAAGTGTAATTGATCATTATAGGGTTTGGTTTAGCAACTTGTGAGATACATCATTATGCGGGTACATGTGAAAGTGAAATTTTTTGTGTATCAATTTCTATAGGAGATTTTTATATCTCTGTGAGATTTCATTATAATCTTGTTTTAGATTACTTATTTATTTGAGAAATTTCATTAGTGGATATAGTCCACATTGGGTGAACCACATTAAATCTGTGTTATTATTATCTTGCTCTCATTTATGATTTCATATTAATGGTGAATTAAGGAATGTTTCCATGATATATTTTATTGCATAGCTTTAGATCTAGTTTATGGTAATATTATATCTGGATTTAGAATTGTTTAATTCCTAACACATAGAGTGGAGAAGGGTGGCAAAGATTAAGAAAGTGGTGAAGATATTGAGAAATTTATATTGAGCCCACAACCCAAGCCTGTGGTGCTCCCTACAGATAGCTCATCATTGACACCACCCCTCACTATCTCAAGTCCATCTATAATGTCTACAATCTTGATGGGATTTCAGACCAAGCCTCTTCTCTAGGTTGTAGAGCAAGTAAAAGAGAAGGAAGATATTATGAGTAAGATGGGGGACATTGATGTTATGAAGATCATTAGAAGCATAAGGACAATCCCCCTAAAAAGTCTAAAACACATTCCAGAACCACCTACACTACCATGGGAGAAAGGAATGTTGAGGTAACTATCCCTCCACTTGATACATTGAAGAAAGATGCTCCCATAGAAAGTTAGTCCATATATAGTTATAATCTCAAGGAGCCATCATGAAAGGAGCTGAATCACAACTCACAAGTCTTGGCTAACATGGTGGTACAAAGGATGAATAAATACAAAGCCACCATGGAAGAATTAAAGGTTGAAATGAGGATATGATCTAGTACTTGTAGAATTTATTGAGTGAGACAAAGGTAGTAAATCTAACTGTCATTAAGGCTCAAAACCTTCCTCTCCTCCCCATGAGATCACTATATTTTAGCTGAGTTAATGATTTAAAATCTAGAGGGTGGGCATCTAAATAATGTCAAGAAGATTTGAGCACCAGGGCAAAATCAATTACACATTCAACAATAGAATGTTTAGATGACATAGTAGATAAAAAAGGAGAATGCAACACCTAGATGTTCACTTATAATGTAGATATAAAGAATTGGGAAAAGATCCAACCCAAGGTGGATGAAATATGCAACATGGGCATAAACACTTTAATGATAGAGAAGATCATCCCTTTTGGTGATCACAAAAGACATAAGGAATATCAATTAGAAGTGAAGCATCGGTTGACGATACTCAAGGAGGGCATCTTTGATTTTAAGAGAGAAGAGAAGTCTCTCAAGATTTTGATGAAATAAATAGACTCTGCCCTCAGGAAAATGGTGAACCTTGATAGTGCAAGTGATTTGACAGAAGAAGCGATACTCAATTTTCTAAAAAGTGTCATTAATGCTCCTCAAGGAGCCTTTGATGCCCAAAAGATAAGGTAGTTGGTGACACTTGAGAAGGATTGTGACCAACTCAAATCACCCATTAGGAATAAGCAAGCCATGCTTTAGAAGGTCACCACTTGGCTTGAGGAATATAATGACAACGTCAAATACCAAGCAAGCCTAGATCAAAATGATATCACCTCTATGATTGATAGATGTGCCAATTATAAGAACATGTTGGTGAGGGGTTCAGTTATTAATGTTGATTTTAGAGCTTGACTGAGTATTTTGGTTTCTTCCTAGTTGGAACTACTCTTTCCTTTTCTTCCCTCTTCTTCCCTTTCTCTTTCTTCTTATTTTTTCTCATTTCCCATCAAGAAACTATTGTACCTTACCCATTAGTGGCATGTCCCTTTCAAAGTTAGTTTGAAAAATCATGTGTAGAAGAAAGGGACATTTTTTTATTGTGAAAGAAGACAAAAGTTTGTTTTTTCCTCTTGTAGGATTACTCTCCACGTGTATAACTAAAAATATTCTACCGTAGTATAGTATCAAGTTTGTTATCATCATGGAAGCATGAGCATAATTTGAGGAATATGTAAGCATAACTAAATAATTGTATAAATAAAGGGGGTCTATCCCTTTACAAAGGTTGATTAATTTTTGAGTTTGAAGCTATAGCTTAGAAGAGTTCTCCTAGTGTGATTTTTCCTGGTGACAAATTGATTTTTGTTGTCAAATCATTGGCAGGATTTGAGAGCATCCATAATGTCTCCCTTGTTACATATTTATTTCACATAGTGTTATGTTATGTAAATTTTGAGACATGTTGTATACAGATTTGATTCAATTGACTAATGGAATTTATTCATGGTTTCTTATTCTTTCCATCTATTGAAGTATAATTCATTGTTTTACATGCTTTATAGATTGGTTATCTGATGTATTCTTTTTTATCGTAGCCATTTAGAGTTTATATCTAGAGTATAAATTCCTTTCTACTTTGAGATTTGGAAATATGGTATTGATATTATTTTAAGGGTAGTCTTAGGCACATAGATTCAGTTGGAGGGAATTTTTGAAAGGATATTGATAACATTGTTTGTAAACTTTTGAGGATCATTTGTGCATGATTTCATTTTATCTATTTTTGAGCTAAAAAACACTTGTTGATGAAAATAATGTAGTGATTCTTTGAACTTATTCATGGTCATTTGCTAACCATCCACACCTATATCCATAATTCAAATAAATCTAGTTTTACCCTATCTCACCCTATAGACAACACATTGTTTACAGATTATAAGTGTTGTTTGCCTTTGTATGCATAAGACCTTACATGATTTGAAATGTGTTCATTGTGTATGATTTGAATTTCAATGTTTTAAATCTCACTCCTTGTTGTTCAAATAGTTTTCAAAATGGAGATTGCATCCACACTATCATCTGTCTTCAATAGCTTGTATATGATGAAATGTGAAAAACCTTCACTGGTGAAGTGTACAAGTTTGGTTATGCTTTGGTCATATTTCCCTTTTCATACCAATAATCCTCATGGATATTAAAGTGTAAAACTCCTTCTTTTGAGAAAGCTACCTTAGTAGGTTCTCTCACCTTGGTTCAGGTAGAGCCAAAAATAGTAGGGAGTTAACCATACCCTATGTAGGTGCCTCCTAGTCATTTTATCCATTTAGTCCATTTCAGATGCTAAACCCTTCTCTGAATATAATGAAATACTAGTGGGTTTCTAATATTTTCTTGTCATCCTCTTCAAGTGTGCAAGTTGAACAATAGAGGTGTATAACTGGGAACCAACACTTTTTTGGTTCCATTTATAGGGAGAATTTGTGTTACCCTTGTTATGAGGAATGCTCATAGAGGAGTTATAAGTGTTTTATTTAATTTGATCTCTATTTTTACTACAATGGATTATTCATCTTTGGTTCATTGACACCTTTGCATATTTTCTTAGTAAATCCATTGGGAATGTTCACCCTTGTTTTTCAAGAAATTATTTAACATTTTTGAAGTTATTTTTAGTATCTAAGAGTTGGTATTGCATCAGTTACTATGAGTAGTTTTGTTTATTCTAGTCTAGAAGTCTCACTTCTAGTGATGACTCTGTTATATCAAGGTTTAAATATTGGTGCCTATTATATATACTCTTTTTAGTTTTAAATATTTTTATTTAAGTCAAAAAATCTAGAGGGTACTAGATCTTCTTTTCAAAAGAATCCATAAAAAAACTTGTCCCTGAGTTAAAAGTTCCATCCAAAAACAAACAAGTGTGGAATTCTGTTGTAGGTCAAACCTCAAGAAATCAAGTAAGACCTGATCGATTTTTCCCTAACTATATTTACCTTCTTTTATCTAATATCCCTTTGGTTGAAGGATACCAAAGCATGTCATAAAAATTTGAGCTCTCTACAAGTCAAGCTCCTTCTTTGTAAAGAAATCTTTCTCCTCCCACTGGGTCATTAATGATTCACTCTATCTCTCCTCCTTTGATTCCTCCTCACAATATCCATTCTCAACCATCCCTTGGTTCAACTTCATCTTTAAATTTAGAAATGGGAGACCATGCCCTAAGAAGGAGGATATTTAATGTAGATAATGACAATGATGGAGAAGACAATTAAGGTATGGCTAATAGACATAGACTGTTTATGATCCTAAGGTTTAGACCTATTAAATTTAATGGTATGCTTAGTTTCCCCAATGAGTTCCCTATAAATATTAGAAATGTATTACCTAAGTTTTAGGGGAATAATGCAGTATCTGGGGAACAACATTTGAAAGCCTTTTTAAACGTCATTAAAGATTATGAAATAGATATTGAAGATGTATGTATAAAACTCTTTATGAACACACTTGAAGATGAGGCTCATGAGTGGTTCAAACCCCTCCCTGATGGATCCATAGACACATAGAAATATATGTTTGATGCATTTAGGATGTAATATGGTGATAGAATTGACCCTAAATTCTTGCTTGTTGAGTTTGAGATCCTCAAGAACAATCTTAACAAGTGTGTGAAGGATTTCAATTCTAGATTCAGTAAGGTGTTGATAAGGATACCATAAGAGATCAAACCTAGTGGTTCTTAATTATTTGATTAAGTATTGGGATGCATTTGATAAGAAATTAGCCTATTATCTCAAAGATAAGGCTCCTACAAATCTAAGGATGGCTTTCAATTTGGCTATCCAAATAGAAAATAATATCAAGGTTATGGGTAAGCCTTTAAACAAGAGGGATGTTGTCAAGTTGGTGAATCTTAAAAGGCCTCAGGCCCCTCACAATAGTGTGGAGCTAGAGGAAATGGTGAAGACTTTGGCCACTTCTATGAAAGAGATCTCTTAAAAGCTAGCTAGAGCTAAAAAGGGGTTGGCTCATGGTTCTTATAACCATGAGGATAGGAGAGCTCATAAGAGAGATGAAAGGAATCATCTTCGATATCAAGGTCAATGTAGGCCACCTTTACAAGATAAGAATAATGATAAGGGAAAGGACTTGGCAAAGGATGAAAAATATGAAAGAAACTAGAACTGAGGAAGTGGAAGGGAAATACTATATTCATTAGCTGTGGAGATCAACACAATTGATTATGACATCGATTGGTGTGATAAATGTTTTCTCCCTCATCCCCATTATAGCATAGCCGGTGATGGTGGTCAAGATGTAGGTGGTTTTGAAACTACATCTGATGAAGATGACATCTACATTATTAAATTTCAATAAATGAAGAGTTGTACTTTCAAATAATAAGTTGTGAGTGCCTTAATTGTCCCTAATTATGAATATACCTAGCATATAAATGTTTTACTTTCCAATTTGATGAACTATATGTGATGGTTGCTTCTCCATAAATGGAGCTAATAGTTTCTACAACTACTCAATCATTATGGAGATCATGTGAAAAGGTAAGGATCTCATCCTCAGATTTTCTCTATGAGATAAATATGATGCATGAATATGAGTTACCTACTCATGAATTTGAGTTTCCAAGATCAATGATGAAATAAAAATATGGAGACTCTTCTCCATTAGTTGAGGATTAGAAATTGATGATCCACACAATAATTTCCCAAGAGAAGGAGTACAATTTGAGAAGTAAGGACTAAAATACTCCTTTGAAAGGAAAAGACTCTTCTACTCCTAAAATAGAAACTAAAGAAAAAGAGAGTGAAGGGAATAAAGAGGTCCAAGGTTCTACTAAGCCTAGTTTTACACCCTACAATGTCAAATTAAGAAGTACCCAAGCCAAGAATCAAACTCCCTTATTGTCTAGTATTCCCAAGAAGGATGAACCTATAAAGCCTCCCTTGAAAAGTGAAGTCAAGAATGCTAGTTCTCCTATTTATGTTCCCTTGACTCTTGAAGGATGTATCCCAAATGAGAATGTTACAAGCTTACCTACTAACACTCCTATAACCAAATATAATATTTCTAATGTGGCTTATGTGTTAAGTTAACTAAAGGTCACAATACCCTTTATGGAATTTCTTAGAATTACAGAGCATAGGAAAAGGGATTTTAAGTATTTGGGATTCATGAAGAAAATCACTGCCAATGAAATTGTTGAAGCTGAGCCTCCTCTCGCTCTTCCTTTGGAAGGTGAAAACAATTTAGGATCTCTTAAGCATCACCTAGAGGTATATTTGGGAATAACATTGGTAGAGAATCAGATAGATGTTGACCCATTCTATACCACCCTATTAATTAATGGATTAATTTTCTATAACTACATGTTTGATTCTAGTGCATCCTATAATATCATGCTACTAGTTATGCTGAATGAACTTTGCATAAGGATAACTATAGGATATGGATGATGCCTCACCATGGAATCCAAATAAGTACCTATTATTGGAGTGGTTAAAGTATTGGTGGTGCAACTTGTGTAATACCTGGTAAATTCTTGACTATGGACATCATTGTTGTAGATTATCCACCAAAATGGGGTATGTTATTATCCAAAAACTGGGTTGCTATTATTGGGGGTAGTATTTAGATGTATTTATCCTATGACACTATACCTCTGGATAGGAAAATGGTTCGCCTAAATTAGGAGACACAAATGCTTCATGTTTTAGAAGATCCTGAGTACCACCTGAATTAGGTGTTGTATGTGGATACAAACATTAAGAATTTTGTAGGAAATGTTGAGTACATAGAACTACCTCCAAAATTTGGTATTGAGGATGAATACTCCATCTAGACCATGCATTTTGATGGAACATGTTTAAACATCAAAAATGGGGCTAGGGTTGTCTTCTATACCCTTGATGGTCAGATTTATAGGTAATCTTTCTAATTGTCTTTTGAGTGCACATATAATATTGTGGAATGTGAAGAACTCTTGATTGGCCTTTGGATCACCTATGAACATGGATTCAAAAGATTGTTGGTTAAGGGTGACTCAAAGCTAGTGGTGAAACAAGTTTGGGTTGTTTATGCAATGAAGCAAAAAAGGTTGAAGCAGTACCAAAACACTGTATGGGATTACTTAGAATAGTTAGATGCCTTCAATATTGAATACCATGTTGAGATTTCAATCATATAGTAGATCTACTTGTGAAAAGGGCTACAAAATTTAAGGTTGAAAATGGAAATCCTTCTTGTGAGTATGAGGTTGAGATACTAGTAATACCTTCTATCCCAGACAACATTGATCATTGGCAAATATTTAACAATGATGATCAAATAAGAAGATTTCTATATTTCATAGATGAGTTTGAAGGAACCATCATAGATTAGGACTCTATGGTATAGATCTGTGATGGAAAATAAACCTTATATGGAAAGGAAATAATCTAGTTAAAGACTAATACTATCCCTAGAGGATTGGTTAGTCTAGAGGCATCTTTTGATGCAGCTGACAGAGTCAAATCTAGAAACATTTCTATATCAAAAGATGTGGTTGAGATTAATATTGGGATAGAAGAAAATCCAAGGAAGATTTGGCTCGATACCCACCTAAGCAAGAAAGAAAAGGAAGCATTCATCATGCTATTAAAAAAGTACCACAACTTCTTAGTGTGGTTATATTTAGAGTTGAAGGCTTATAGGGAAGACTTGTTCTAGCATGTTATTCCCCTCCACCCTGATGCAAAACCTTTCTACCAAAAATAGAGGCTTGTCAATCCTATTTTGGCTACTAAAATGTAGGAAGAATTTAAAAAATTAAGGGATGTTGGGATCATTCAACCCATCAAGTATTCATCATGGGTGGCAAATTTAGTCCCTATTTGAAATAAGAATAGAGACATATGACTTTGCATTGGCTTCTAAAACTTAAACAAGGTTTTATTGAATGACAATTACCCATTACCTAAAATGGACAACACGCTCCAAGATGTCACTAGATCTAAACTATTGTCAACCTTGGATGTCTTTTTTGGTTATAATCAGGTGGTAGTAGATGAGTTTGAAAGGTCCAAGACTGTTTTCACTACCCTATGGGGAACCTATGTATATGTTTGAATGCCTTTTCGTTTGATGAATATAGGTACCAATTTCTAAAGAGCAATGGATGTAGATTTCACTAGATTAATTAACCAATTCATTTTTATATACCAAGATGACATTACAGTGTACTCCAAGAAGAGAAGTGACCACTTGGCACATTTGGAATAAATGCTTATTAGATGTAAGGAGTTTGGGATTTCCCTCAATCCTAAAAAATGCCACTTTGGAGTATAGAAGGCAAAGCTATTAGGATACACTGTATCTCAAAAAGGTGTCATGATAGACCCTGAAAGGGTGGAGGCCATTAACAAAGTAACCATCCCATAGACCAAGAAAAGTATTCAATCCTTCTTTGGTTAGATTAATTTTATTAGGAGGCTTGTTTACAATTTTATATAGATTACTCTACCTATCACTTCAATTTTAAAGAAGAATCAAACTATAAAGTGGGAGGAGAAGGCCACCTAGTCATTTTAGGATATCAAGGAAGCTTTGAAAATTGCCTTAGTGTTGGCTAGTCTAGATTATAAAAAAAAAATCCAAATCTTTTCATTTACCTCTACACATATTATTTCCACAGTGTTACTACAAAAGAATGATGAAAGTCATGAGCAGCCTATTGCCTTCTTTGGTAAGGCATTACAAGGATCTGAGTTAAGACATACTGTAATGGAGAAGCAAGCCTTTGATCTTTTAAAGGATGTCAATTAGTTTAGATCTTACATTTTGTGTTCAAAGATTGTAGCCTATGTTCCTCACACCATGGTTAAGGACATATTAACTAAAAATTAATCTATTGAAAAAGGTGTCGATGGGTCAACAAACTTCAAGAATATGACTTGGAGATATAGACTACTAAGTTGTTCAGAGGCATGGGTCTGGCCAAGCTAATGATTGAAGAAAATTTATAGGTAGTGGAAGTAAATAATGTAGAAAGGATGGTTAATAACCCTAATTTTAAGTATAGCTAATCTCCATAGTTCAAATATATATTCTATTATTTGAATAATTTAAATTTTCCTTCCCATTTAGGTAAAAATCAAAGGAGGACATTGAAGTTGGTATCTTAAAAGTATATTTTATTGAGAGATGACCTAGCTTGGAGGAACCCAGATGGTGTTTTATTGAGATGTTTAGTGGAAAATGAGATTCCTTTAATGATTAAAAAATTACATAGTGGTGTGTAATGGTCACTTTAATCTTAAAGTCACTACACACAAGATTATAAGGGCTAAGTATTGGTGGCCCACATTTCAAAGATATTGCTACCATGGTAAGAAATGTGAAGAGTACCAATGATTCTCTCGAAGAATGAAAGCATCCAAATCACTTCCCTTATAGCCAGTCTCTATTGAAGGACCTTTCAAGAAATGGGGGATGGATTTCATGAGTGAAATATCAGATGCCTCAAGTGTTAGTCACAAATGGATCCTAGTGGTTAATGACTACTTCAAAAAATGGGTTGAAACAATCCCTACTAGAATATCAAACCACTAGGTGGTCATTGATTTCTTATTGAATAACATTATTTGTCAATTTAGAGTACCAACCAAAATCATGTGTGATAATGCTATGTGCTTTAGATCCAAATAACTAAGTAAATTATGTGAAGATTATGGGATTGATATATAATATGCTTCTAATCATAATCCATAAATAAATGGGCAGGCTGAGTCTAGTAATAAGAATTTGTTGAAGATCATCAAAAGGACTTTGAATGCTAAAAAAATAAAATGGGGTGAGCAATTGAAGTTTGCTATTTGGGCAGATAGACAAAATATAAAGAGATATATTGGGAAAAGCCCTTTTGAGTTTGTTTATGGAACTCAAGCTATTTTACCCCTGAATCTACAATTACCCACTTACCAATTTCATGTAACAAATAATGAAGAATGAAGAAGAAACAAACCACTATGAATAAAGGATTGACTGAATCATTGAACTCAATGAGTCTCATAGACAATATCATGAGAGGCATATATAATTTAAATAGTGGCTCAAAAGGATCTTTGACAAGAAAGTCACCCCAAGAGATTTTTAGGTTGGTGATTTAATTCTACTCTGGGATAGTAGGCATGAGGATAAGGAAAATCATGGAAAATTTGATTCCCTATGGATGGGTCCTTACACCATTGATTATTAGATAGGGAACCATATATTCTATCTCAAAGATATTTATAGAGAAATTTTAGGATTGCCAGCTAATGGTACATACCTTAAGCATTTCCTAGATTGAGTCCATAACTGCCTTTATAAATATGTATATAGTGTGTTATCCTCTTTGTCTTTGTGATCTTTCTATGTTTTATGTTTGTATAGTTTATGTCTCTCCTTTTTCTTTGTTTTTGTTTCCTTTGACTCTATGGCATAGTGGATAAGCGATCGATCTGGTGTTCTATGTGTACCCACTAAGGGTACCTATCCTTGAGAAAGAGCTTATGTTAGTTCCCAAAATTGCATTAGAGTAATTAAGTCCTTGTTAGTAAAATTCCCAAGTCCAAAATGAATTAATATCAATGTTTTTTCCACTTACCCTAGTATTTTAGAAAATTGAAGTACATGTTTACACTTAGTTGTGTCATTTATCTCACTTTGACGAGTGGGAGTATTCCTTTACTCTTTATAGAACTCCTAAGGGGTAATTTTCAAAGATAGAGGGCACTCTCATTAACTCCAAAGGAATTTTGAAGGTTGACTAAAGATCTTGTGGTAGGAAAATTCATTTTGATAAGCAAAAAGTATAGCCTGGCCCTTCCCCGTACATGGATTTGTTGCTTTATGATTCAAAGAGGAGAGTTCTAGGGCCTTGGGTGAAATTACCAAGTTAGACTTGTTGTGTTTTGATGATTAAGGTGAGAAATAGACTGATGGATCAAATGAAGGACATGTGTTTATTTTAGGGGACTTCTATGATTATTATCTGGGGTGGGAAGGATCTTACACTCTTTTTTTAATGGAGAAAGTTAATGTAGAGGTAAAAAATGGTTGAGTTCAAACCCACATCTTAGTTGGACATGTGGTGGATTATCAAAGCTTTGGATATTTTAGGCCTTTCTTGAAAATTTCCCCACTTCCCTATTTTTTAGGTAAGGTGCTTGAAACCCTCAGGGCCCAAACATCTGAACTTGCAAGAAAAAAGTGATGCCACATAATGGATCCTTGGGGTTTTCTCAATTTCAGTCCCTTTCAAAATATTTCCCTACTTACCTCTTGGTGGAAAAAATTTAAAACATACCTAAAGGCCCAAACGCCTAAATTTATAAATGTAAATTATGATGTATGGCATTCTTACCTCTAATGAGGAACTTAGGGCTTATTACATTATTGCACCAGTAGAAAGTAGAAAATGAAAAGGTGAAAAAGTCCCCAAAGGCCCAAAAAGGTATCATGATGTATTCTCCACTCATATGATTCCATGTGTTGTAAGGAGGATTGCTTGGTGTATAAGGAAACATTTATATTTCCCTCTCTTTTTTGAATGAGGTTTGAAGCAATCAATGAGAGTGGTTGATAATTATCCATTTGGATTTAGAGCATTAATGGTAACCCTAATATTGAAATGTAAGGGATTATAACTTAGGTATTTGTCTTCATTATAATATTACCCTTTGCATTTAGAGCTTGTATTCATGCCTTTGAGTTATTTATGTGCCCTAGCTGAGTGCGATATGAGAATGTAATTACAATGAATTCTTCATAGACTTTTAGATCCCAGTGTGTATGAACCTCTAGATTAAATAGTAAGTTTCCCATTTTATCCTTATGTTGTGTTCTTTGAGAGGAGTAAAGAAGTATCTTGAGGGTTATTTGAGTGAAAATTTTTTCTGGTATTAAGATATTGTGCTAGAGAGCTAGGGAAAGATGGTTGCATCTTCAACCTTAGTGAAGGGGAATATTGTTTCAATTTTGGATTCAATTAGGGATAAAAATGTTATGGGGTTAGATTTTGGGTCCCTATTGAATTTATTACAATAACCTATCCCCCCAAGTAGTTTCCAATGTTGGCATGAGTTACATTGCACCTACGACAACATTCTACTCCATACCCAAAACTCATTATTATGTTTGCTCAAGCAATCCAACTAGATATTAGGACCATTATTGATGGTGGTCATTTGGTTGTGTTCTCCTTTACTCCTTTATCCCTTAGTACCATGCTCAAAATTTACCCCTAGCTAGAGAGCATTACAATCTCCTTAGAGGAATGCCAAGAATATATAGAAAAGGATGATAAGGTTATATGGGATATTGTCAATTCTTGTTGGCTGGCAAAAAAAAGATAAAAGGTCTCTAGAATGTCCAAGAATTTGTAATTGGTTGAGTTTAATGAATTACCCTAGTATGTTATTTCCATGGCTACCAAGATCTACAAGGTGCCTTCTATATAAAAATTAAACCATGGATGTTCCTAATTATGATCTGCATATTGTAAGGGAACAAGAAGCTAGACTAGGTGCTCATACTCAGTGACAATCTACATAGCTAGATGATGTAGATATAAGATGATATTATTTATAATGAGGCATTCTCAAGTAAATTATACATTTATTCTTATTTTATGTACAATCTAGTGCATAATAGGAAATTCCAAGGGCTCACAAGGAACCTCAATGGAATGAGGATATATAAAATATATCCAAAAATCATTGTAGAGGGATTCAAGAGGAACTTATATAGAGTTTAAAACTAATTATTTGACATAATGATGAGTGTCTTCTTCCCTTTAAGAATCCTCAATAGGATGTCTATGAGATCTAAACATGTAATTGAAAAACATGGTACCACTTACATATAATTTATAACATTCACATACATCAAGGTGAGTGGTTACTCAAGATGCCCACACAAACTACCAAGATAATTGGATGATAAGTTGGCATTGATAGAGATAAGCCATCAAATGGTGCCACCACATAAAATGATCACAACTAAGAAGATCAACAATCCTTTAAAATTTCCTATGGTAATAGGGTATTATTCATGTCCTTTAGTTGCCAAGGCAAAGGGGTTAGAGCAGGAAATGAGCCGATATGCAATCAATAATATGCCATTGTGACTTAATTATGACATCAAGTGGTTGGTAAATATGTATACTAATGTGATTTTGCATTAATCATATTATGAGGACATCTAGTTTGATTATACCACTAAGGAAGATGTTTGAAAATGGGAATTTATGAGGCTAATAGTACATGAAGTTATAACATTCAACATTGCTCCCATCCCAAAAGCCATGGTGGATAAAAAACCAACATTATATTCATTGTAAAATACAAATAACATTAAATCCCAACCCATCTCCCAACCCTATTTTAGTGTTCAAGAGGATGATTCCATCACTGAGAGACCAGTGTGAATCATGAAGAGAACCTTCAGATGGCTTAAGGAACATAGGTCAATCTTGGTGAATTTGACTCCCCTAACCTTCAAGAGATGAGGAAGGTTAATGAGCTAAAGGATTTCCTCCCAAAATATAGTGGTGACCTTGTGGCTCCATCATCAGCTGTAACAGGCAAGGGCAAATGCAAGCTTGGGGATACTAAGTTCACCAAACTTGTGGATGTGGAAAAGATAACAGCAACATAATCCAAGGTCAGGTTATCCTTTTCAAAGATAACAAGATTAACAAAAAAATAGGATACAATTATTATGGGGGAAGTTACATTGGCTAGTTCATCCCCCATATCCATTTTAAGAAAGGGATCCCCAATAATACCAACCATTCCTATGGCCAGCCTAGCTACACTCCCACATGCTCCACTTACTCAATAAGTGGTAGTTGATCCCCCTTGATATTATAATCAAGAAAGAGAGGAGGTGAGGACCAAAGGGAGAAACCAATGTAGAAGAGAGTCAAGAAGGATCTACAACCTCCAATTAAGTCACCTATGAAGAAGAAGGAAGTTATATTCAAAGACCCACTATCCAAAAAAGTCCTGTGAATAGAAGAGAGGATCAAACCTCATATGCCCAAAGGATAAGGGATATGGGTGAGGAGGAAGAGGATTCAGATGAGGGTAGACCCATTCCTAAAGTAATGAAGAAACAACATGCCTTCACTCCTCCTCAAGTGAAGACTAGGTAAAAGACTCACAAGGAAAGGCCCCAAACCCTAATAAAGGTCTTGACAATAGGTTTGTTTATAGAAGAAGGACCCTCAGTGTTAGAAAGTAAAGGTAATGAGGAAGGTGACCTAACCTCAAATGACCCTTTATCTTTTGATGATGTAATATAGGTTGGTGCTAAATTAGCCATATAAGTTTAGTGTCCTCTTGAAAAGGAGGCTATTTCTCTAGAGACTGAGACATTCATTGATAATGTCATCACCCAACCAACAAGGTAGGATGACCAGGGTGGAATTAAAGAATTAAATAAAACTAAGGATAAATATAAAGAAGGGCCTAAATAGAATATTCAAAATGTCACCATTTTTGAGGTGGTAATTGAGCATGAAGGCTCATAATAGGTTCCAGATGCACCACAAGGAATTCTTTTTGGTCCATAGTTGTCAAGTCTGGCACTAGAAGAGAAGGTAAACATAGAGGAAGGTGGGGAAGTAAGCCTGCAAAGTGGTACCCCCATCCCTACAAATATAGATAAAGAAGTGGGTATTTTCAATAAATATTTTAGGGAGGAAGTTTCAAGAGGATTCACTTCCATTGAATTTTCATGAATTATTCTCCCTCACATCAGGGTTCATGACCCAATTCATAATAAGGTTCCTGAGGCCATGATCGATGAAGAGTTACCTAAAGGTAGAAAGGACATCACCATAGCCTCATCCATGAATGAATCCTAGGTGAATAATGAAGGTGAAGCAGTTGCATAGCCTTCAAGATAGTCAGTTAAACAAGGAAGTTCAATTGAGAAGTTGCTCGATGAGTCTCGTTAGCTCAGGTCAAAGTTCAAAGTTTTGGAGCAAATAGAGCCAAACTTAGAAAAAGAGCATGGAGTGGAGAAGGGTGAAAAAGAGAGAGAAATTGATGAATATATTGGGAAATTTATATTGAGCCCACAACCCAAGCTTGTGGTACTCCCTATAGATATCTCATCATTGATACCAATCCTCGCTATCTCAAGGTCATCTATAATGTCTACAACCTTGATGGTATTTCAGACCAAGCCTCTTCTCTTGGTCATAAAACAAGTAAAAGAGAATGAAGACATTATGAGAAAGATAAGGGACATTGATGTAATGAATATCATTCAAAATCATAAGTCTAAGCTCCCTAAGAAAGCTAAAACAGATTCCAAAACCACCTACACTGCCATGGGAGAAAGGAATATTGAGGTAGCAATCCCTCCACCTGATACATTGAAGAAAGATTTTTCCATAGAAAGCTACTCCATATATAGCTATAATCTTGGGGAGCCATCATGAAAGGATCTGAAGCACAACTCACAAGTCTTAGCTGACATGGTGGCATAAAGGATGGATGAAGATAAAGCCATCATGGAAGAATTAAAGGCTGAAAATTAGGCTATGATCTAGTACTTGCAAAAGTTATTGAGTGAGAAAAAGATAGTAAATCCAACTACCATTAAGGCTCTATAACTTCCTCTCTTACCTATGAGATCACTTGATTTCAATCGAGTTGATGAGTTAAAATCTAGAGGGTCGGCAAATGAATAATGGAAAGAAGATTTGAGCACCAGGGCCAAAGAAATTATCCATTCAACATTAGAATGTTTAGATGACATAGTGGATAAACAAGGAGAATGAGACACCCAAATGTTTGATTACAATACAAATATAAAGAATTAGGAAAAGATCCAACCCAAGTATGTAATATGGGCATAGACACTTTAGTGGCAAAGAAGATCATCCCTTATGATGATCACAAAAGGCCTAAGGAGTATCAATTGGCAGTGAAGCATCAGTTGATGATGCTCAAGGAGGGTGTCTTTGATTTGAAGGGAGAAGAGTAGTCTCTCAATATTATGATGAAATAAATAGACACTTCCCTTAGGAAAATGGTGAACCTTGATGGTGCAAGTGATTTTATAGAAGAAACAATACTCAATTCTCTAAAAATCCTCATAGATGTACCTCAAAGAGCCTTTGATTCCCACAAGATAAGGTAGTTGGTGGAACTTGAGAAGGATTTTGACCAACTCAAAGCACTCATTATGTGTAAGCAAGCCATGCTTCAAAAGGTTGCCATCTGGCTTGAGTAATATAAAGCCAAGTTCAAATACCAAGTAGGCATGTATTAAAAGGATATCACCTCCATGATTGATAAATGTGCCAATTATAAGAACAAGTTGGTGAGGGGTTTGGTTATCGGTGTCGATTATAGAGCTTGATTGAGTATTTTAGTTTCTTCCTAGTTGGCACCACTCCTTCCTTTTCTTCCCTCATTTTCCCTTTGTCTTTCTTCTTCTTTTTTCTCATTTCCCACCAAAAAAATATTGTACCCTGCCCATTAGTGGCACATCCCTTTCAAAGTTAGTTTGAATAATCATGTGTATAAGAAAGGGATGTCTTTATTTATTTTTAAAGAATAATTTTTTTTATTTTTGCCTCTTGGAAGATTTCTCTCCATGTGTATAACTGAAAATATTCTACTACAGTAAAGTATCAAGTTCGTTATCATCATGGAAGTAAGAGCATAGTCTGAGGAATCATTTTTGTAACAACATATGACAAGATCCAGGCCCATGAAAGAATTTTACAGCTAAAGCATCTTTTAGGAATATGCTAAGCATAGATAAAAAATTATATAAGTAAAGGGGGTTAGTCCCTTTACAGAGGTTGGTTAATTTTTGAGTCTAAAGCTATAGCTTAGAAGAGTTCTCCTTGTGTGATTTTTCCTAGTGCCAAATTGATTTCTATTGTAAAATCATTAGCAATATTTGAGAGCATCCATAATGTCTCCCTTTTTATAGATTTATTTCACATAGTGTTATGTTATGTAAATTTTGAGACAAGTTGTATACAGCTTTAATTCAGTTGTCTCATGGAATTTGTTCATGGTTTCTTGTTCCTTCCATCTATTGAAGTACAATGATTTGTTTTACATGCTTTGTAGATTGGTTATCTAATGTATTATTCTTTATGGTAGCCATTTAGATTTTATATCTAGAGTATAAAATCCTTTCTACTTTGAGATTTCGAAATAGGGTATTGATAGTCTTTTAAGGGTAGTCTTAGGCACATGGATTCAGCTGAAGGAAATTTTTGAAAGGATATTGGCAACATTGTTTGTAAAATTTTGAGGATCATTTATGAATGATTTTGTTTTATCTATTTTTGAGCTAAAAATCACTTGTTGATGAAAGTAATGTAGCTATTCTATGAACTTCTTCATGCTCATTTGCTAACCATTCACACCTCTATCCATAACTCACATAAATTTAGTTTTACCCTATCTCACCCTTTAGACAGCACGTTGTTTTCATATTATAAATGTTGTTTACCTTGCAGATGTATAAGACCTTGCATGATTTCAAATGTGCTCACTATGTATGATTTTAATTTTAGTTTTGTAACTCTCACATACTCCCTATTGTTTAAAATAGTTGTCAAAATGGAGATTTCAAGCACACTGTCATCTATCTTTAGTAGCTTTTATATGATGTAAAGCATTTGTGCATTTCATGTGACAACCCTTCATAGGTGAAGTGTACAAGTTTGGTTATGCTTTGGTCATATTTCCCTTTTCATACCAATAATCCTCATGGAGATTGAAGATTAAAACTCCTTCATGTGAGAAAGATACCTCAATAGGTCCTCTCACCTTAGTTTAGGTAGAGCCAAAAGTAGCAAGGAGTTAATCATACCCTCTGTAGGTGCCTCCTATTAGGTGAATATTTTGTCAATCAGCTAACTGATGAGCAAAATAGGTCTGATCAACCACAGTAAGGAATATTGGTTAGCCTAGTGTGTAGGTTGACCACATCAAAAGGGGATAAATCTCTCCTCTCATCAAGGGGAGGTTCCCTATAGGTATGAAGGGGCTATATACTATAGATATAAGCAAAAAATAACACTCAGGGGTAGGGTATCACCATCCATCTCTCTTTTTTCAGAGATGATGTTTTAAAACAAAGGAGAAACATTGGTGAAGACACTGAAGGCACTTCTCTTCTTTCAGAAGTGGTCTTACAAGAAATAACAGTTCTTTCAGGTAGTGACAAGTGACTGGTAACAGGGTGCAGCAACTAGCAGAATGAGGTGTAGCATAAAGTCTCCACCTCAGCTACCCAAAGAGTGAAAAACAAAGGATAATGGGGGCACAAAATCATCCCAAGGTCCTTCACACAAAATAGAAAATATAAAAATAGACTAAAGACAATTGTAGTCAACACAAAGTCCTTCCACAACTGACTTCAGTATGCCTTCTTGATTACTTCCACAAGTTTTGCTTGTTAGATTAAATAAACAAGAGCACATTTAGAAGATAGACATAAGAATAATCTCCTAAAATGATATAAGCTATAACAGCACAAAGTCTGAAAGTAACTTGCTTTCTCATTCAGATAAAATAATATGAACAACAATCTGAGCTCAAAGTCTCAATATTTGCCTTTCAATTTGGGTAGAGTTTTGCTTCTTTTATCAAAAAGATCTCCCTTGCATAAAAAAAGGATTTTATAATATATAGCCTCCTAGAAAGGACTGGTGCTTTATTCCATGAAGCGACCCATGTTGCATTTAATGCTTTGAATGTGTCTACAGTTCTATCCAAAAGAACCATGCTAGAATTAGGTGGTTGTCTTAACTATGGCATGTCATTTCATCTCAAGTGTCTTCTCCTAGGTTTGGATCATATGGTCTATCTCTTGCTATCTGCATAGCTATCCACTTTGCCATTACTCCAAGGGAGACAAATAGGGCACGCCATCAATGTTGTAAGCCAAAATATCTACTTGGTGGACTATTCCACCTATTGGAATAACTTTTAACAGATATTTTGGCCTTCTCTCTTCCTACTATGATTTGAGCTCTCAAGCTATATTTTTAGCTGGTTGTTGACTCTCTCAGCTCTCTCTCTTCACCATTCTTGCCTTTGGCTTAAGGCCTTTGAATGCATTCGGGTCTGTGTTCAAGCTTGCAAAGATCAACAACTAGTTTATTACCCTAATTTTGATAGCTATGGGGACATTGCTAGACTTCTAGATCCCAACAACTATTTCATGATGTTTGACTGTGACATCTGTGGGCTTGTCATCCTCCTTGGCAATTCCTTCAGCATTCTTGTTTTATCCTTTTCCAGAGGGGACCTGCCCTTTAGGGTATTGAGAAGGGTACATTTTATTTGGCAAGAACCCCTTGCAAGGGTACCTGCCATTCGAGATCAACCAGGTGGCCTTTGGGCTTTAATTTATTTAGGTGGCCTTCATTGGTTCTTTTCCTTTGGACAAAATGTCTGAAGGAAATATTCCTTTATTGTTTCTTCTGTCGGGCTTTTGCTTTCGGGTTTTTCCTTCAAAAATTTTGTCTGAAGGACTTTTGCCTTAATAATATTTTCCATGGGAACTTTTATAAGATAATTCCCTTTGTTCGTTTGGCCTTATTCTCTTCCCGAAGGAGATCTCTCTTCCCTTCACAAGGGATGTTCGAGCCCAAAACTATCCTTTAGACTTTTTGTAACAGTTCATCTGCTTCACGCCTGGCCTCCAAAAGGGTTGTTTAAGCTCCAAGGTTGCCCTTCAAAAAAGTTTTGAAGGTGTTTTTGGTAGCTAAGTGCCCTCCGTAAGGGTACTCTTTAGGCTTTCAAAAGACTCCTTTGAACTTCCCGATTGAAAAATGGATAAGTGTTGAGAACCTGTTTCTTTCCTACAAAGTCCATAGAAACCAACCTACAGAGTCTATAGATATGAGTTCATAGAATTGGGGGAGTCTATAGAAATGTGTTCATAGAACTCTTCCTGCAAAGTCCATAGAATTTGAGTCCATAGAATTGGCGATGTTCATAAAAATGAGTCTATAGTTTTCAAGCCTGTAGAGTCTGTAGATTAGAGTTCATAGAACTGGTGGAGTCCATAGTAATGAGCCTGTAGAGTCTATAGAAATGGGCCTATAGAGTCTATAGAAATGGGTCTACAGAGTCTATAGTTTTCTCTACGTCTGTAGAATCCAGCCTGTGGAGTCTCTAGAACTAAGCCTACAGAGTCTGTAGATTCCTATTTGCAGAGTCCATAGTTTCCTTACGAAGTCCATAGATTTGTATCTATAGGGTCCCTTATCTAAAAATGTTTTGGAAAATAGAGAATTTTAAGACTCATAATAATTTTTTGAGAGGGTAAGAGAGAATTTTTGGCTTGTAGGACCAAAAATAGTTCATGTGTTGTTCTAAAAAGGAGTGACAGATTTTGGGAACAACAGCTGGTTCCAGTTGGGGAACTTCCTTCAGTTGAAATTTTGGAACAACTAAGGGGAGTAGAGACAATAATCTCCAGTGCCTTGAAGTGTGCCATGGGCTATGACATCATGCCAACCAAAAAGAAAGGCACCAAAAACAAAAATGAAAAGCACAAAATATAACTAAAGACTATATATATGTGTGTGTGTGTGTGTGTGTGTGTGTGTGTGTGTGTGTGTGTGTGTGTGTGTGTGTGTGTGTGTGTGTGTGTGTGTGTGTGTACAGATGATCTTATCTGATGCTTCAAGAATTGAAGCACTTCAAATGCCACCCACTATGAGGTAGTGAAAATGGTGTTCCATCTTGATAAACTATTAATAAATCATTTTCTCCCCAAAATTGGTGATGGGTGAATGGAACTCTCCACCAAGAATCACATTTTTTGTGCATCCCTTTCGATTCTCTTTTCTTTCCCCATGGCAAAGCATGGTCTCCAATCTAAAAACCATAAACCCTTACTCTCTTGGTGAAGAGTTCCTTTTCCTAACTTTGGTGTGTAATAGTATGGTCCACCACCATAGCTTGTTGTTCTTCTAGTTCAGTCCAACACATGATTTAATCATCAACATCAAACTCCTAACAAACCATCAGCTCAGCATCTCCTTTGGCATGAAGGAGCTTGACACCTCTATCTTGAGCAGCCTTCAACCCACATAGAAGAAATTTGTATTTAGCAATGTTGTTGGTGTTACTAAACTATAATTATTATGAAGAAGGAAAAATATCTCCTTGAGGAGATATTAGATAATCCTAGCCCCATCATCGGTAGAGGAATCGCTACCATCAAATCCCAGCATCCAAACATCATCAAAAACTAATCTTTTATCATATTTTTCTTCATTAGAGAGGGAAGATCCTTTTTCATCTATACTACCCCCTACCAATTCATCTAATATATTGTTTGAATCAATTTTTGGATCGCCACCTATAGGACTTTCATCTACTAAACATGAACATCCTCTGTAGACAAGAAGTAATTACCCCTACCTAAAGATTCAAACAAAATTTGAGCTTCAGGCATTGATGTCTGAGTGACAACATATTTTGCTTCCTTTTCAAGGAGCAACCTTTTCATGATGCCTTTGATAGGGATCCTCACCTTAGACAGGTCCATGCTCAATTCTCCTCCAACATCCTTGCAAAAATTTTGTCTAAGAAGGATGTCGTATGATGTTGGGACATCAACTACCAGGACTATCATCTTGATTCTTTTGTCTGGGAATCCTGCAAATGTGAATTGAGCATCCTTGATTTGTCCCAATAGTAGGACTTATTTGTTCTCCATGGAGAAACATCTCTCAAATGTCTTGGTCAATGTGAGACCAAGAGATTCTACCACTTTGGCAGGCATGACATTATCTGACACACCTGAATTAATGATGCAGTTGTTCAGCTGATGCCCATTTATCAGTAGGGAGACATAAAATGGTTCAGTCCTTTTGGGAGTAGCAGGAGGAGTGATAACAAGGTTATTCTAGGTATAAGTGGGAGTGACCTTTGGAAAAGCTGGTCATACAGGGACTATTTTATTCCTCACATATTCCACTAACTTATCCAACTGCTTAGGGTTGGATGACAAAAATTCAAATTCAGACATTTTGATCTTAGTTTTCTTGACATGGTCAATTATGTCAAATGTCTGAAATGAACTAGGAACAAAGGATTGGAGCTCATCCTTTTGGTTTTTTTTGGGGGGGGATTGATCTACGAAGTTGAAGTTGAAGGTGAAGGCAAGTTTGGAGCACTTACTCTTTTAACAATCACTAAATCCTTTGGCTAGAAAGGCATAGTGGTTCCTCGCTTAGAAATTGAAATTGCACATAGATATTTCTCCTATTTTGTCCTTATCAGCTTGCTGGGCTGACTAATTCTTGGACCGAGTGAAAATAGTGTATGATCCCTCAACTGCTTTACCTTCACCTCTGGGTTCATCCTAGTAATTCAAGAAACCAATATGGGAGTCACCAGCTGATTCTTCTTGGTCTGCTACAAAGAGATCAGCATCATTTTATTGATCAAACTCAGGTTGGAAAGAGAAATCATGTTCTATTTCCAGATATCTAACTACTGAGTTGGCTAGTGCTACTTCAATGGCAAGTTTTCCCTGAGTGGGAGGAAGACGGTTTGGTTTCCCTTGATTCCTGGCAGCATTGCCTTGGTATAATTGATTCTGAAATGTCCTCCTTGGTATATCTCGATAAGGAGGAGTAGACATACCTTGGGCCACTTGTCTTTTCAAAGCTATCAATTCATTTGCTAGCTTTTGCACCATTTGATCAGTGGTGTCTGTAGATGAATTCTCAAAAGATGAAGAAGATTTGCCTCTTTTAGGATCTCTTCTTATCTTTCCTACCAAGATAAGGTCATCTTCCACCTCAGTATTCAAATCCTAAGTAGTATCAAGGTCTATGTGGCCAGCATGTCTCAATAGAAAACTCACTTTAGGTAGCTGTGAGTTGATGAAGAAACATTTGAGGTTTTCAGGTGTTGGCTGAGCAATAGTAGGAATCTTATTCCTCAACTTGTCAAACTTTGCTATGAAATCCCTCATAGGTTTGTGAGGCTCCTTCTTCATCTATGTGAGTTGGGCTAGCAAGGCATGTGCATCTTCTGCAGGCTTGAACTTAGCTTCAAATTTGGCTTTGAGTGTGTCCCAATCAGTCACTAATTGAGCTTAAAGATGGTAGAACCAGTCTACAGTAGCACCTTGTAATGTCTCTATGAATAGCCTAGCTACTATGTCTTCATACTCCACACCAATCACACCACAGACTATGCTGAAGGTTGCAATGTGTTCATTAGGATGAACCTTAAGAATTTGGGGAAATTCTTCCTTGAACTATGTGAAAGCTCGTGTAAAGGTGGAGTCAAATTGAGTGGACCAAAAGAGTTACCCCAAGGGCCTTGAGATACCATGATTGGATTATGGAAAGCAGGGATAAAATTTTTGGGTGGAGTATGTATAGGTAAAGATCTGGTGACAACAGAAAAAAAAACTCTACCTTGTATTGGTGATCTGGTACGTATGGGAGGAACAATCCTAGATCATTTAACTTGAAGTTGTGGAGGAAGCAAATTGAAATTTCCTTGCTGCACCAACTCAAAGACCGGGTCAACAACACCTTGGGTTCTCTAACTTTTGGTATAACATGGAGTTGCCAGATTGTAGGATAAAAATGGGAAAGAATTAGTCTTGGTTCAACTTGAAGCTTGAGGCTTCAAACTACTACTCTTCCTCAGTGGATTAAATGGATAAGGTTTTAATGATAATGGGTAAGACATAGGTGATGTTTCAATCTGAAGCTTGAGGCTCCAAATTGCACAAAATTACTATGTCCCCAACAAAGTCGCCAAAAAATTATTGGGTGAATATTTTGTCAATCAACTAATTGATGAGCAAAATAGGTCTGATCAATCTAGCAAGGAAGATTGGTTAGCCTAGTGTGTAGGTTTACCACATCAAAAGGGGAAAAATCTCTCCTCTCATCAAGGGGAGGTTCCCTATAGGTATGAAGGGGCTATATACTATAGATATAAGCATAAAATAACACTCAGGGGTAGGGTATCACCATCTATCTCTCTTTTTAGAGATGATGCTCAAAAATAAAGGAAAAATCTTGGTAAAGAGACTGAAGGCACTTCTCTTCTTTTAAAAGTGGTCTTACAAGAAACAACAGGAGTTCTTTCAGGTAGTGACAAGCGACTGGTAATAGGGTGCAACAACTAGCAGAATAAGGTGTAGCACAAAGTCTCCACCTCAGCTACCCAAAGAGTGAAAAATAGAGGATAATGGGGGCATAAATTCATCCCAAGGTCCTTCACACAAAATAGAAAATAGACAAATATACTAAACATAATTGTAGTCAGCACAAAGTCCTTCCACAACTGACTTCAGGATGCCTTCCTAATTACTTCCGCAAGTTCTACTTGTTAGATTAAATAAAAAAGAACACATTTAGAAGATAGACATAAGAAAAATCTCCTAAAATGATACAAGCTATAATAGCACAAAGTCTAAAAGTAACTTGCTTTCTCATTCAGATAAAATAATATGAACAACAATCTAAGCTCAAAGTCTCAGTATTCCCCTTTCAATTTGGGTAGAGTTTTGCTTCTTTTATCAAAAATATCTCCCTTGTATAAAATAGGATTTTACAATATATAACCTCTTAGAAAAGACTGGCACTTTGTTCCATGGAGTGACCCATGTTCCATTCAATGCTTTGAATGTGTCTGCAATTCTATCCAAAAGAACCATGCTAGAACTAGGCAGCTGCCTTAACTATGGTGTGTCATTTCATCTCAAGTGTCTTCTCCTGGGTCTGGATCATATGGTCTATCTCCTACTATTTACGCAGTTGTCCACTTTGCATTTAATCCAAGGGAGACAAGCATGGTGCGCCATCAATGTTTGCAAGCCAAAATATCTACTTGGTGGACTATTCCACCTACTGGAATAACTTCTACATAGATATTTTGGCCTTTCCCTCTTCTTGTTGTGATTTGAGATCTCAAGCTATATTTTTAGCTGGTCACTGACTCTCTCAACTCTCTCTCTCTTCACCATTCTTCCCTTTGGTTTTAAGGCCTTTGAATGCATTCAATTCTATGTTCAAGCTTACAAAGATCAATGACTAGTTTTTGCCTCGATTTTGACAGTTGCAGGGACATCGTTAGACTTCTAGATCCCAACAGCTATTTTGTGATGTTTGACTTTGACATATACGGGCCCATCATCCTCCTTGGTAATTCCTTTAGCATTCTTATTTTGTCCTTTTCCAGAGGGGACTTGCCCTTCAGGGTCTTGAAAAGGGTCCATTTTTCTTGGCGAGAACCCCCTGCAAGGGTACCTGCCCTTCAGGATCAACCAGGTGGCCTTCAGGCTTTAATTTCTTTGGGCGGCCTTCATTGGTTCTTTTCCTTTGGACAAAATGTCTGAAGGAGATCTTCTTTTGTTGTTTCTTCTGTCGGGCTTTTGCTTTCAGGATTTTCCTTCAGACTTTCTTCTCAGGTGAATTCCTTCAGACATTTTATCCAAAGGACTTTTGCCTTAACAATATTTGCTGCAGGAACTTTTCTGAAAGAATTCCCTTTGCTTGTTTGGCCTTTTTCTCTTCCCAAAGGAGATATCACTCTACCCTCTAGAAGGGTTGTTCGAGCCCAAAACTATCCTACAGACTTTTTGTAATGGTCCATCTGCGTCACGCCTACCCTCTAAAAGGGTTATTTGAGCTCTAAGGTTTCCCTTCAAAAAAGTTGTGAAGGTCTTTTTGGTAGCTAAGTGCCCTCCGCAAGGGTACTCTTCAGGCTTTCAGAAAACTCCTTTGAACTTCTCAATTTAAAAATGGCTAAGTGTTGAGAACTTGTTTCTTTCCTACAGAGTCTGTAGAAACCAACCTGTAGAGTCCATAGATATGAGTTCATAGAACTGGGGGAGTCCATAGAAATGTGTTTGTAGAACTCTTCCTGTAGACTCCATAGAATTTGAATTCGTAGAACTGGTGGAGTCCATAGAAATGAGTCCATAGTTTTCAAGCCTATAGAGTCCGTAGAACAGAGTTCATAGAATTGGCAGAGTCTGTAGTAATGAGCCTACAAAGTCTGTAGAACTGAGCCTGTAGAGTCCATAGATTCCTATTTGTAGAGTCCATAGTTTCCTTGTAGAGTCTATAGATTTGTATCTGTAGGTTCCCTTATCTAAAAAAGTTTTGGAAAATAGAGAATTTGAAGGCTCATAACAAATTTTTGAGAGGGGAAGAGAGAATTTTTGGCTTGTAGGACCAAAAATAGTTCATGTGTTGTCCCAAAAAGGAGTGACAAATTTTGGGAACAACACCACCCAATTATTTTCTCTATTTAGTCCATTTTATTTTTTAAACCCTTCCCTAGTTATAATGACATACTAGTGGGTTTCTCATCTTTGCTTGCCATCCTCTTCAAGTGTGCAAGGTTGAACCATAGAGGTGTACAACTAAGAACCAATAGATTACATTGGATGGAGTTAGAATTTATAAGTTGTCTACCATATATATCTATAAGCCACTACATGATGCATTGTTGAATGAGTGTCGAGTGACTACACGAATATATATATATATATATATATATATATATATATATATATATATATATATATATATATATATATATATATATATATATATTCAATGGTTTTAAGGGGGGCAAAAATAATGCCCAAAACACTATTATCCACTCTACCTCAAATTAAATAGGGAGTGCAACCCAAAAGACTCATGATTGATCTACCCTAAGCAAATATTTGTATCCATTGGTCTTGGATCAAACATCTCAAGTTGTGATTCAACTCAGCAACCATAACATCCATAGTGAATGGATCAGATGCATTGCATGATCGATATGCATCCTGCTTGCTTTGACATATAGAGAACTAGTTTTAAAAGGAGTAGGGTTTTTTTGCTTCATGATTAGTGGTGCTCATTCAAAAAAGAGAGTAAAATTTCACTCTATAAAAACACAAAAGAGTGAAATGATAAAGGAAAAGAGTGGATATATAATGAAGCGATTATAAATGGTTTTCTTTAACCTAAAATTGGTGGGCCCAAAAAATGACAAAGGTGAACTATATATGTAATTTTATTTTAAATTTTCATCCAAATAATCAAATTTAAATATATTTGTTTCTAATTAAATAATCAAATCTGTTGAAGGCAAGTTGGTCAAATATTTTTGTTGTTAAATCCTTGTACATGAAAGAGTCTAGGGTTCAAAATCTTTTGCTTATATTTTAGTCAAATATTTGGATTTTTAAAGGTGATATAAGGTGTATATTTTTTTTGAGAATATTTTTAACAAAATCTATTTTTGAAGGTAAAGGAAAAACCTCAAATAGAAGTCACTTTTCTTGATTTGTTCTTTTAGCATCATGGCTAAAATTGTTAGTCTCATATCTAAAAATAGAAAATTGTCACCTAAAAACTATAAAGAATGGAGTAGAAACATAGATAACACCCTCATGTTTAATTATTTTTTGGAAACTACTTAGGAAAATACCACACCACCAATTAAAAAAACAAAACTGGTTGAATATCAAAAATATGATAAGCATGCACTCACCCTCTTAAAATCATCTTGCACTGAACATGTTATCATTCACATTGAGGTAGTTAAAAATGATGCATGTAAAGCATGGAAAACATTAAAATATTTGTATGATAAGTAACCTAAAAACAAGAATATTTACCTTCTTATGCATCTTTTGAATAATAAATTGATAGACAATGAAGATGTCTCTGAATATCTTTCTCACATGAAAACACTTAAATAATAATATTATACTACAGGGGGTAAAATTTATGATGACATGTTGATTTATATCACATTGAATGGGCTTATTTATATGTATACAATTTTTTTTTAAATTCTAAAACTTAGTGATAAGCTTAATGGATCTACATTTGACACTATCTGGGAGTCGTTGACTTAGCATGAGTGATAATTTATAAAGAATAAAAGTACACCTATTGAATAGGTTCACTATGTAAAGAATAGGTCCTAACATAGAGATCATCACCATGTAAAATGATAGTATCAAAATCATTCTTTGAAACACTCTCAAAGACATTCTCTACATTATTCTAGATGATCTCCACAACATTCACATCAACACTCTCTAGGGTCTTATAAACATAGACATCACCATCGACATTCTTCTCACTCTTGCAGTTCTTCTAGTGATTCAACTTATTATAGATCTCATTAACATATGAAAAAATGAAAATGTTTCAAATGTGGTGGTATTGGACATCTTGGCGATGTATGTCCTTCTCAATGACCCTACTTTCCACATAAAAAGAAAGCTAAGTCCAGTTATGTGGATCATTATAATGGTCAGTATTATAGTTACTCTAGTTATTCTAGTTACTCTAACACATACTCTAATTAGGAGGCATCCTATATGGCCAAGGTCTATGGTCTCAATGGACCTAATACCAAATTTTGAGTGATCAGTGATTTACCCATCTTGTGAAAGCTACTAGGATCAAGACTGAGATTTGTTGTAGTAATAATTTTTTATCTTATGTTATTGCTTTCAGTTCTATTTTTGGCTTTCCATACCTGATATTCATGTTATAGAGAAGATAAGATTATTTTTATTGGTCTTTAATTATTCATAATTGATAGTACAAGTTGATAGGGGTTGCTATCATCTTTAGTGTTAATCAAAGGTTATCAACATATTTTAGACATTAGGGAGATGTGCCATGCATAGTATGCGGTTTGTCACTTGGATGGGTTCCTGTGTGGGACCTTATGTGGGTTGATGTAGTTAGACATTCTTTATTTTGTTTCACTATAATATGTTATGATGATCATAGGGTATGAATAGAATTTGATCATGTTCATCGGCCATTTCTTTACAAACTCATAGGGGTAGGCTTATTTATGAAGCAACATCAATTTTTTGATTAGTACCAGAGGTACAGTGCACCACTTATAGTTACAAAAAAGTTTCTTTGATGACTTTAGAGTCATTGCTATAGTTCATTCATTTTCTATACCCCTTTAGATCAAGGGGGAGTTTGTTGGATTATTTTCATGATCTAAAGTTATTTTTAATATTTTAGTGTTAAGGTGTGGAGCTAAAAGCTTCACCAAAGGAGCGTTTTGCAAAGTTGCAGGTTTACACAGTCACCGACATTGGTCAGGAGTGATCGATGTTAGTCAGTAGCAGACCAGGAGATGCCGGCATCGGTCATAGATCGGCTGATGTCGGTCACAGGCAAACAGGCAAGAACCGACATCGATTACCTGTGCGTCCAAAAAGCTATTTCCATGGACAGAACAGAGTGTTTGCATGTTAGGATTAAGTGATAGTCTTAAGTCCGCATCTCTATTATTAGTAAGACTATTAGAGCCCTTGATTACGAGGTGCATCTAATGGCTGTAGTTGTATGCTCATGTTTCTTAATTATTATATAATAGGATAATTCTTCATAGCTTATTGTAAGAGTAGTGTTGAACAGTAAAGAATTGTATATGTGAATCATTCCAGGTTGTTGGAGTTGATTGTAATTGAGAGAGAGAGCTCTTGAGAGAAAGAGATCTAGATAGAGATCTGTACATCTAAGAGAGGTGTGGAAGAAAAGAAGTTTCTTCAATTGTATTCCTTCTGTAAAGAGTTTAATACAAGTTTTCAGGGTGGTTTCTTGTATCTCTTGTTCTTTGCTATTTATCATTCTAGTTACTTATCATTCTGATTTAATTCCACATTTATTGATTTCATAATTGTAATCAACATTATTGGTTGATCCCTAACAAGTGATATCAGAGCTCAGGTTCACTAACAGGTAGTTCAGATCTGTGTAGTGTGTATTGATTACAGGGTACTCACAGAGGTTTCTACAAGGATTTCTGTTTGAGTGGGAGAAGCAATGGCAGAAGAAAGTAAACTAAGAATGGAGAAGTTTAATGGCAAGAATTATCAACATTGGAGAATACAGATAGAGGATTATCTGTATCAGAAAGATCTATACTTACCATTAGGTGGGATTGCAAAGAAGCCCACAGACATGGATGATGAAGAATGGGAAGTTCTTGATAGAAAGGCTCTGAGGTCTATAAGACTGAGTCTGGCATCTACTGTGATATCTAATTTATCACAGGCAAAGTCTACGGTAGAGTTAATGACTACTTTAGCAAATTTGTATGAAAAACCCTTAGCTTTAAATAAGGTATATCTTATGAAGCAGTTATTTAATTTGCATATGAATGAAGGTGGATCTGTATCTAATCATCTAAATGATTTCCATGGAATTGTAAATCAATTAAGTTTAGTCAATATAGTGTTTGATGATGAAATTAAAGCTCTTTTAATATTATGTTCTTTGCCTGAAAGCTGGCATAGCTTGGTAATGGTAGTTAGTAATACTGCATCTGCTTCAAATATTTTGAAAGTAGAGGATGTTGTTAGTGTTATCTTGAATGAGGAAATCCGCAGGAAAATCACAAAGGAAACATCAGGGAACGCTTTAAATTTTGAGAGTAGGGGAAGGAAAAAAGAGAAGAGCAAGAGGAGATCAAGGTCTAAGTCAAAGGTGAGAGGTAGATCCAAATCCAAAAATGGCAGGAAGCCACAATGCTAGAATTGTGGAAAGATAGGGCACATAAGCAGAGATTGCTGGTTAAAGCCGAAGGAGGACAATCAGCACGAAGGAAAAGAAGAAGCAAAGGTTGCAGGTATTGCACAAGATGCTCTTATATTCTCTTTGCATAATAATATAGAATCTTGGGTGTTAGATTCTGGTGAATCTTTTCATTCTACCCCTCATAGAGAATATTTTAGTGACTATGTCCATGGAGATTTTGGAATAGTGTATTTAGGGGATGATGAGCCTTGTAAAATTATTGGCAAAGGTAAAGTGCAGCTGAAAATGTAGAATGGCAACACATGGGTGTTGAGAGACGTCATGCATGTTCCCAACTTGAAGAGGAATTTGATTTCTATAGGAAAGTTAGGGGATGAGGGTTGTACAGTAACTCTCACAACTGAATCTTGGAAGGTGACCAAGGGTGCACTTGTAATGGCCAGAGGTAAGAGAGTAGGTACTCTCTATTTATGTAATTGTGTTACTAACAATTCTCCTTCTATATTATCTAATTTAGATGTGGATGAAAAATTGTGGCACTCTAGGCTCGGCCACATGAGTGAGAAGGGAATGTCCATTCTTAAGTCAAAAGGTATGCTTTCAAATTTAAAAAGCATAGATCTAGATTTTTGTGAGCACTATGTTTTTGGGAAATAGAAGAGAGTGAGTTTTCTCAAGACTGGGTCAACAAAGAAGAAGCACAAGTTGCAGCTTGTTCACACAGACGTGTGGGGACCGGCTCAGGTTGCTTCTATTGGAGGATCACAGTATTATGTTTCATTCATAGATGATGCTACAAGAAAGGTATGGGTTTATTGTATTAAGAAGAAATCTGATGTATTTGAGACTTTTAAGATTTGGAAAGCTATGGTTGAGAATGAAACAGGCAGAAGATTGAAGTGCCTGAGATCTGACAATGGTGGTGAGTTCTACAGCTATAAGTTCAGAGATTATTGTTATATGAACGGAATCCACAGGCAAAGGATGGTTCCAAGGACACCTCAGCAAAATGGAATTGCTGAAAGGATGAACAGAACAATAATGGAGCGTGTAAGGTGTATGAGATTGCATGCTAGTTTGCCCTTAGAGTTTTGGGCAGAAGCTGTTGATACTGTAGTGTACTTGATTAACAAAGGACCCTCTACAGCTCTAGATGGTGGAATTCTAGAAGAGGCATGGACAGGTAAAAAGGTAGATCTCTCATTTCTCAAAGTTTTTGGTTGTGAAGCCTTTGTGCACATTGATAAGGAAAATAGAAAGAAGCTAGATGCTAAGTCTATGAGGTACACATTTATTGGCTATGGCTCTAATGATTTTGGATTCAAGTTTTGGAATCTAGAAACTAACAAGATAATTAGGAGCCATGATGTTGTTTTCAATGAAAAAGTGATGTATAGTGATCAACTGAGGAAGCTAAATCAATCTGGAGGAAGCAATGGAGAATTGAATGAGGTGACGGTCCAAAATGAGCTCATGGGAAGAAGAAATAATCACTTGCAGGAAAACACAGAGACCGACGTCGGCCAAGTAGGAATCAATGTTGGTAGGACAAAAACTGATGTCAGTCATACAGTGACTGACGTCAGCTAGGCAGGAATCGACGTCGGTTATGGAGAACCGACGTCAGCCAGTTACAGGCCTAGAAGTGACCGAGGTTGGTCACTGTCAAAGAATTTGGGCAGACAGCATGTTATGAATGAGTCTTAGATGCCCATCAAGAGGTCAAAAAGGGTAAGTAAACCTCCAATTCGATATTCCCCTTCATTATTCTATTTATTACTTACTGATGGTAGAGAACCAGAGAGTTTTCAAGAAGCAATATAAGTAGAATCCAAGGATCAGTGGGAGCATGGCATGGTTGAGGAAATGGAGTCCTTGAAAGAGAACCAAACATGGGATTTGGTTGAGTTGCCAACTGGTAAGAAGACACTGAAGAATAGATGGACCTACAGATTGAAGGAAGGTGAGAATGGTAAGATGAGATATAAGGCCAGATTGGTAGTGAAAGGATTTGCACAAAAACTAGGTATTGATTTTGGTGAGATTTTTTCTCTTGTAGTTAAAATGACTTCTATACAGATTGTATTATCTTTAGTTGCTATTGAGGATTTGCATCTTGAGCAGCTTGATGTTAAGACAATGTTTCTTCATGGAGATTTGGATGAGGAAATATATATGGAACAGCCAGAAGGATTTGAGGTCAAAGGTAAGGAGAAGTTAGTGTGCAGATTGAAGAAAAGCTTGTATGGCCTCAAGCAAGCTCCTAGATAGTGGTATTTGAGATTTGATAGGTTTATGACTGAGCATGGCTATAGTAGGTGTCAATCTGACCATTTTGTGTATTTTAAGAGATTGGATAATGGTAGATATATTATTATGTTGTTGTATGTAGATGATATGCTAGTTACAGGATCACACATGTAGGATATCTCTGAGCTTAAGGTAAAATTAGCTCAAACATTTGCCATGAAGGATTTGGGAGCAGCAAATAAAATCCTTGGCATGAGCATTAAGAGAGATAGGAAAAATCATAGGTTTATTTTGTCTCAAGATGATTATGTGAACAAGGTGTTGAAACGATTCAATATGCAGGATGCAAAACCGGTAAGCACACCTATAGCTAGACATTTTAAATTGAGTAAAGAATAATGTCCTAATTCACATGATGAGGTAGAGTACATGACTAGATTTCCATATTCTTCTGCAGTAGGGAGTTTAATGTATGCAATGGTGTGTACTAGACCAGATATTGCCCAAGCAGTGGGAGTTGTAAGTAAGTATATGGCCAATCCAGGAAAGGAACACTGGAAAGCAGTTCAGTGGATCCTTAGATATTTGAGAGGAACCAGTAGTAGGCATTTGTGCTATGGAGGTTCACATACTTCTCTACATGGTTATGTAGATTCAGATATGACAGGTGATTTGGATGGCAGGAGGAGCACCACAGGTTATGTTTTTACTATTGGTAGAACGGCAGTTAGCTGGATATCTAAGTTGCAGAAGGTTGTTGCCTTGTCAACTACAAAAGTAGAGTATATTTCAGTCATAGAGGCTAGCAAAGAGATGATATGGATGACACGGTTCATGGAAGAGTTAGGAAAGGAGCAAGAGAGTTGCAAATTATACAGTGATAGTCAGAGTGCAATTCATTTGGCTAAGAATTTAGCCTTTCACTCAAGAACCAAGCACATACAGCTTAGGTACCATTTCATACAACAGGTATTGGAAGATGGTGAGTTGAAGCTGGAGAAGATCCATATAGATAAGAATCTAGTTGATATGTTAACCAAGTCGGTTACAAAGGAGAAGTTGAATCTTCATTCAACTTTTGTTGGTCTTCATGATTGAGTTGAAGATGGAGGAGCTAGAAGATGTTGTTGTACAGGTACTAGTGCAGTTGTTTATCTCCAAGTGGGAGATTATTAAGGTGTGGAGCTAAAAGCTTCACCAAAGGAGCATTTTGCAAAGTTACAGGTTTACACAGTCACCGACGTCGGTCAGGAGTGACTGACGTCGGTCAGTAGCAGACCAGGAGATGTCGGCGTCGGTCATAGATCGGTCGATGTCAGTCATAGGCAAATAGGCAGGAACCGACGTCAGTTACCTGTGCATCCAAAAAGCTATTTCTATGGATAGAATAGAGTGTTTGCATGTTAGGATTAAGTGATAGTCTTAAGTCTGCATCTCTATTATTAGTAAGACTGTTTAGAGCCCTTGATTAGGAGGTGCATCTAATGGCTATAGTTGTATGCTCATGTTTCCTAATTATTATATAATAGGATAATTCTTCATAGCTTATTGTAAGAGTAGTGTTGAATAGTACAGAATTGTATATGTGAATCATTCCAGGTTGTTGGAGTTGATTGTAATTGAGAGAGAGAGCTCCTGAGGGAAAGAGATCTAGATAGAGATCTGTATATCTGAGAGAGGTGTGGAAGAAAAGAAGTTTCTTCAATTGTATTCCTTCTGTAAAGAGTTTAATACAAGTTTTTAGGGTGGTTTCTTGTATCTCTTGTTCTTTGTTATTTATCATTCTAGTTACTTATCATTCTGATTTAATTCCGCGTTTATTGCTTTCATAAGTGTAATCAACATTGTTGGTTGATCCCCAACATTTAGTTTATTTGTGTGATTTATTCTTTGGTTATTCAAGTATTTTTACCTGTTGGTTGGTTTTTTAACCAAATCATCTTTCCATAAGATTTTTAAGCTTATCTTTTAAAAAAATAAATAAATATTTCATATTAAATAGATTAAAATTAGTTATTCCTCCATTATTCTAAAGGCTAATAGGCACCCAATACATGGCCTACACTAGTTTGGTATTAGAGTAGGTTTCAAACCTTATTGAGTGAGAAGAAAGGTTTCCTACATAAGATTATTATCAAAAGACTTACAATCATGGATCAAAAATTAAAAGGATAAGATGCCACCAAAGAGAGATATTGACAAAGGTGCACTAGTTTTAGGTATAACAAGAAAATTGGACAAATATCTAGATGTATTGTGTGTTATATAAACATGCCTATAAGGTGTCATTGAGGAATACTAAATACAAGCATTCATCCCAAGATATGATTAAAGTAATGATGAAGGAGAAGGACAACATGACAAAGGAGTAGACAACACTGAAGGTGAAAGGGGTGTTGAGGAGAAAATTGATGCTAATGAGGAGAGGCTCTTAATAACTATCTCATGTACTAACAAGGGTGTAAATATGTACTTATAATATTTTTCAATAAGTTTAAATATGGAGGATCTTGTTGATTGGCTCAATGACGTGGAGAAGTAATTCAAGTATGAATAGGTTGGTGACTTATAACATGTCAATATGGTACATAAAATGTAAAAAGGACATGTTGCACTATGGTTGAAGGAAGTTTAGAATGAATATAATATAAAGGTGAAATATAAGATAATGAGATGGCATAAGATGGTTGTTAAACTAAGAGGAATTTTTTTCTTGGACATTACTAGATGGAGTTATTCAAAATAATTCAAAATCTCAAACAAAAGGAGATGTCAGTCAAAGAATAGATAAATATTTATACAAGATCACCATTAGATTAAGTCACAATGAGGTCAATAAATATAAGGTCACACTATATATAAATGGATTGCATTTTGAAATCCAATAATAACTAAGTATGACTCATATTCAAATATCAAATATGTTTACCCATTTGTGATTAATGTAGAGGAGAAGTTTTAACACAAACAACATATCTACACATATGAAAAAAACTATTTACATGAGGTACATGAAAGAACCTATATAAACAAGGTGTATAAGACAAAACATGAAGTAATGTGCATAATCAAGATCAAAGTGGGACATGTAAGTTTGAACAAGAGAACATGCATGGAGAAAGTGGATTTTACCATACTTGGGGATGACGTAGATTTAGTTGAGTAAGGTTAATAAGATTCCTATAAATATGTTTTAGGTGTGGAGAATAAGGGCATCTAACAATGCACATAGGCACAAAGTGAAAGAAATGAAAGAAAAAATGTTGTTGTGTATATCGTGTATGGAGACAAGAAGTTAATTGGAGTTATCAAGCATTCAAAATAACCTAAGCATGGAGAAACTTTGATTTTGAAGAGGGTTTTATTGAAACCACCATTAGAAGACAAGGAACCAACACAAAGGAAAATTATTCTTCAGACCATATGTAAATCAAGAGGTAAATGTTTTAGGGTGATAGTTAATAGTGACAACATAGATAAATTGGTCTTGAATGAAAATTTATAAAAAAATATTTTAAAGAGAGTGGCACACCCAAACCCATTTAAAGTGTTATGGATGTAAAAGATACAATAGGTGTTGGTTAATAAACAATGCCTAGGGAAATTATAGATAAGCACATACAAGGATGAGGTATGGTGTGATGTGATGCTAATGGATGCATGCCATGTACTTGTATGGAGCCCTTAGAAATTTGATCATAAGGCAATACAAGATGGTCAGTTGAATAGTCATATATTAGATAAAGATGGGATAAAATACACCCAATTCCCTTGAAAGATGAAAAAAAAATATGGCACAATAGTATTTGCACAAGATTTTTAATGGTGTCAGACAAAAAATTCTTAATATAGTTAGTGCAACATAAGGCATGTTATGTTGTCATACCAAAAATGGTGTAATAAGTTGGTGCAAAAGCTAGTAAAACTAAAGAGATAATTATATGTGAATTGAAAGATTTTTTGGATGAGTTCACCAATATTAATTGATTAATTTTACAAATAAACTACGACAATTAAGGATCATCAGTCATCACATGGATCTGATCCCATGAAAAAGTTTTTTGAATAAATATATGCATAGGGTGATGCTAATAGAAAATAATAACTATAGAGACAAGTGCATGAATTATTGTAAAAGGGTTTGATAAGGTAAATTTTGAGCCTATGCATAGTACCTATAATATTGGCACTTAAAAAGGGAGAGAATGGTGCATGTGCATAGATTCACTAGTCATTAACAATATCATGATCAATTACCAGTTTCCATTGTCATGCATGGATGACATGATGGATTGTTTAAGTGGTGAAAATTACATTAGAAAGATCAAAATAAAGATCAGGTATCACCAAATTAAGATATGTGAAGGAGATGAATAGAATATAACATTCAAGACAAAATGCATGTATGAGTGGTCAGTTATGTCATTTGGATTAACCAACATGCTAAATGCATTCATGAGATTTATTAAATAAGTGTTGAAACCATTGTTGGGAGAGTATGTCCTTGTGTACACAAATCACATTCTAGTATTTAGTAGAACAAGATAAGAGAATGTGGTGCATTTATGGAATGTGTTCCATAGGTTGTACAAAGAGAATCTACTAATCAATGTAAACAAGTGAAACTCAATGAAGGAAGATTTGGTGTACTTGGGTTTCATAATATGCAAGGAAGGATTAAAAATGGACCCTTAGAAAGTGTGCACAATAGAAGTGTGACCATCATCAAGAAGTGCATTTGAAGCACAAAGTTTTCATGGTCTAGATAATTTCTATAGAAAGTTAATTAGAAAATTTAAAAGGACATATGCAAAAATTATAAAGATAATGCCTAGAGATCACAAGGCATTGATTGGATGGAGGAAGTGTAGTTTAGTTTCCAATGGTTTAAGAGGAAGGTGATAAAGGATCCATTATTGGAATTTCTAGATTTCAATAAGGTATTCTAAGTGGAATGTGATACAAGTGGAGTAATGATTAGTGTACTATTGAATCAAGAGGGTAAGACTATGGATTACTTTAGTGAGATTATGAATGACACAAAACATAAATATTTAATTTATGATCAATAATTTTTTGTGATCGTGCAAGCCTTAAAGAAGTGGAGGCATTATTTGTTTAAAAACCAATTTATATTGTACATAGACAGTCAAATAATATAATTTATCAACATTCAAGGAAAGATAAACCATAGACACATGAAATGGGTAGAGTATCTATAAATCTATATGTTTGTGCTCAAGTATAGGAGTGGTAAATAAAGCAAGGCTTTAGATGCACTGAGTAAGAGAGTATCAATGATGAATGATATGAATTTTTTGAAGTATTGGAGTTTAAATCAATGAAGTAACTATACCCAAAAGATGAAGATTTTTATGATGCATGAAAAACATGCATAGATCCAATGACTAGATTATTTGATTTAGAAAGGAATGATTTTTAGAGAAGCACAATTATTATACCCATGGGGTCAATGCACAAAAAATTGATTAAGGAAAATCATAGCAGAGGATTGGTAGGACATTTTGGTGGTGACAAGATGGTGGAATTGTTGGTTGAGAGTTATTATTGGCCAAATATGGGTGCATATGTTCAAAAATACATGAAAGGGTGTCAATTTTTCTAGTTTTTGAAAGGTAAAATCCTAAATACTGGTTTTTACCAACCCTTAACTTTATTAGAGAGACCATAGGACATAAACATGGATTTTTTTATTGAACTACCATGAATGCAGAGAGGTAGTGCCTCCATTTTTGTTGGGGTGGATCAATTTTATAGGATCTTACATTTCATTTCCTTTAAGAAGACTAATGATGTGATAAACATTACCAATATATTCTTAAGGGTGATGGGGAGATAACATGGATTGTTGCACAATATAGTATCAGATAGAGATACTAAGTTTCTAGGCCATTTTGGGCACACATTATGGAATAAATGGGGAACAAAGCTGAACTACAGTTCGACATACCATCCATAATTTGATGGACAAATAGATGTTGTCATTAAAGGCCTTGGAAATCTATTAAGATATATAGTTGAAGACAAGATGGCGTAGTTGGAGATGGTATTGGCACAATCCAAATTTACATATAATAATTATGTGAATAGGATAAATAGGAAAATGCATTTCTAGATTGTTTATGGAAATATTCATAGAGGATTTCTCAAGTTGAGGAAGTTGGATGGGATGCATGGTAGAATCCCAAAGTTATAAGACTACACAAAATATATATGTATATTATATGAATAAGTGAAGAATAAGCTCAAACAAAGTAGCTTGAGTTATAAGTAGAACGTGGATAAGAGATGCAAAGGGAAAGAGTTTGAGGTAGGAGACATTTTTTTGGCACATTGTGCAACAAAATATTTCCATGAGGTACCTAAAGCAAGTTGAAACTAAAAAAGATAGGACCATGTAGAGTCTTGCGTAATTTTTTTAGCTCATGCATACAAAATTGAGTTATCAAAGGGGATGGACATATCACCCATAATCAATATAGTATAATTTTATAATCTACATGAGGTAAAAGGAGTAGGTGAGGAAAGATGAAAAAAAGTCACATATCCATGACTAGAAGATTTAATTTATAGAAAAGGAAAGATAAGAGATATAAGCCATTTTTTACTCCAAGGTAGTAATGAGGACACATGGAAAGGAATACAAGGATTATTTGGTAAAGTTTAAGAATAATGCAATAAAATATGTATCCTCGTTGGACATCACATAGAATGTTTGATACAACTATGATTTCCCCAACTTCAACTTGTGAGCCAAAGCTCACATTTTAATTACCTAGGGTGTCTGATGTTGAAGCATCCTAGGTGAAAATCAATCTTGTATAATTTTGGAAAACCAAGTGTAGTTTTATGAATAAAATCCTATGTACATGAGTGTGCCTAATTAAGGAATGGATAACCAATGCATTAAATAGTATTTATTTGATGAGTATGCCATTCATGTAACCTTATGCAAGCTTACATCTCTTCAACATGCATGAGATAATTTGCCTAGCATAATCTAAGAATATTTTGACACAAGAGTGTAAATGGGTGCTCAAAATCTAATGGGGTGAAATCCAATGGAAATTCAAAAGGTTTAACCTAGATTTCACATCAATCTAATAAGTTTACATGACCTCTAAATTTTTAAATGGAATACATTATCATAGAAGGTAGGAACCTAGAAATCAAGGCAAGACAATAAGTTAGTTGGGATTTTTGGTGCCCTTATTACATTTGGATCCACACTATCCTAATAAAACTATACTCTAGGAAGACAAATCATTAATTTATAATTAATTTGGTAGTTGCCTAGTTAGCAAGAGTAGTCTTTGACCAATTTAACAACTCATAAAAATAGGAGTCAAGGTTCATGCTAAGTAGTGGTGATTGGGAGAAGGATAATCTCTAAAAAAATGAATATTCTAAGGCATTTGGAAAGAAAGAGAGAGACAAGGCCTAAGAAGAATACATTATATGATAGTCTTACAACTTAGACATTGTAACATTGAGGTTATCCTGTAGCAACTTGATCACAACATAGCCTGTAGCTCATGCTAAATGAGACATCATATATAATTCTAGTTTGAATAATAAATTAATTTTGTCCTTTCTAATTTTAAATCATTATGTGGGAGTGTGTGTGTTAGGTACAAGGATGAGATAATCACTCACTATAGGGTTTAATTTCTATTCATTATGAACCTCACCCAAAACCTTTACCCCCTTCCCTTTATAAATTCATTACATGTTTCATGTTCCTTTGATAAGAAAACATGTGACTAATCCATATCATGTTATAGATTAGAATAATTTCTAGGTGGTGAAAGAGGAGACAATCCAATTAGGACCCAATCTGAATCATGGATCATCATAGTGTCAAACTATGAATAGAGACATTAATTAAGTGTTATTCTAATGGGACTAGTTGAGTGATAAAAACACTATTTGGGAAGATGAAAATATTTTTAGGAAACACCATTCTCACCTTTTTTATATGCCTCAAGATGATGCCTCTTTTTAGGGGAGTGGATTTCATATTCTACCTTGTTAAGACCTAATAATACACTTGTTGAACCTTTTAATACCATAATATGATGATTTATTTGATATATGGTTCTATTTCATGATTGACACTTATATCATGATTATGTTGATATTTAGTTTTGAGAATTATCTCTTCGATCCATGTGTTTCTTATGTCATTTTCATGGTTGTAGGTATAGTTGAAGGATGAGCTAGGTCAAAAGGTGGAAGAGTTCAAAAAACTAACATAGAAAAAGTATATAGGTATAAACATAAAAAGTGAAATAAAGAGCTATTAAATTCCACCATTCCCTTATTTGTGATTGTTCATACTTGTAGACACTTCATTTTAATCACTTTCGTGTCTAAAATACAATTGGAATGACTTTCCAAAATTACATATAATTTTAACTAGAAATAATAATTTGATCCAATTTACATGCACAATTACCTATTTAATTTGAATTTGTAGTGACACATCCCTAATTATGGAAATTAATCATATCATAACATTAATCTTATTAAACACATCTTTGAATCAAGTTGACCCTTTACAAGTGTTGTTACATGGAAATTAAATGAATATTGATTAGCAAAAGAACATTGCAAAAGACCAATATTATTATAACTATTGATTAATACCACTTAATCAAACCTAATATTCTTCTAATAGTAAATTTCATAGCTTTTGGAATTATCCTATTTTCCTAAATCAAAATTGATTTATTGCCTCACTTTAGTGACATCATAGAGTCAAGTCAATGGAATGGAGTGGAGGGTTACAAAGGTGGTCACTTACATGGTAACTTACATAGTCTTACACCTATTATAGATCCTCTTACACAGTCCTCTCTTACATGTCCTATGACACACTCCAAGTGGACCAATTGTTGTAATTTTCTTCAATAATTCCTTCCACACACTAAAAAGGTATTAAATGGAGTTTCTTACACATTCCATGTGTGAAATCATGAATTGGAGGGTTCATTCTCCAGCATTTATTTGGAGATGAGATGGATGGTTTAAAATTATCCTAAAAGTCTATAAATATAAGGTTTCACCTTCCATTTTATCAATTTCTCTTAAACTAAACTTATTATGCAGAAACCATACTAGAGCTTCACATTTCTTTTCAAGCCAATTCCCAAGACCTCAAGTAGAAAACTAGAAATGCTTCCCACACATGGAGTCAAAATTTTCATTATATCTATTCTACAAGCCAAACACAAGCCTCTTTAAAATAACAAGATAATAAGTCTTGTTTGATTTCTACTTGATTTATCTTGTGTTTGACTTTGTTCAATTCTAGGGATTAGGCTTAAAGTGCTATGTTCATAAGATTGTTTTTGGTTTATTCACTAATGATTGAAATAACCATTTTTGGATTCTTGATCTACATAATGGCATGCATGGTAGGACCTACAGACCCAAAAAAATCTTCTAGTCCTTCTTCATTCTTCTCATTGCAATAATTAATCTAGTAATTAGCTTAATTCACCTTATTTTCCTCAAAAACTTGTAAATTTCCATCTCAGGTCAAATCAATAGCTTCACCCTACTTAATGGTAGTTTCAACCCGAAATTGGAAGGTTTTCCTTTCAATTTATACTTTATCATTTTACAAGTCATCGTAATTGGTAGTTTCAATTAGGAAATCAATAATTTCAACCTACTTTTTAGTGGGTTTGCCCTAGTTTTTAGTGGTTTTATTATTTTTTGTATTTTTTTCTAATCGATGGTTTCACCCTATGTATAAATGGTTTCATCCTACTAATCAATATTTTTACCAAGTTTCTTTTTTTGGTCTTTATTTGTAGGAATCAAAAGTTTCACCTTGACAAATGATGATTTTGCCCTATGTGTAAAAAAATTGAGACTTAAGTGGACTCACTTTTGACTTCCTTTCCCAATCCAAAACCATATTAAAAACTTATAACCTCTCTTATTGTAGTACCAAGGCCAAAATAGTGTATTTTAAATATAAAAATCAAAGTATATTTTCTTTTATAAACATTTCAATTTGGGCTTTAAAAGAATGCATAATTTTAATTTGGGATTAAAACTCATTCTTTCCTAAGGCATTTATTTTCTTGAATTTATCTTGTTTTACTAGTGTGTTGTATAGTTACTTGGTGAGGATGCTCTCTACTTGATACTGTGACCTAGAAATGTGAAAGTGACCACTTGTTTTATTTTGATAGATTTGCCTATTATGCTCTTCACTTAATCTTAGTGGGATTCCTACAAATTAGAATAACAATATATTTCCTTTTTATTTTAGGATACATGATTGGGGTGCCTTCTTATTGATCTTTAGGGCATGATGAATAGGCTTTCATCACCCAACATTATACCAACACCATACATCTGACAAAGAATATAATTTATTGATAGGTGTCAAAAAGACCTAGCATAATTCCCCATAAAGGGTTTCATGAAAACAATAGGTTAAATCCCAATGATAAGCCATTAAATATAACCATCAAGGAATCCAAATTCTCTTAGATAGGTGTTGTATCCCACTATGAATATCCTGATGCCTAGATCTCTTCTTTGATGGATTTTGTGTCCTTCAAGGACCATCTAGAAAGAGAAGTAAAAATTTAAGTATTCTAAATAAATATGGTAGCACTTCACTAAAATCCAACATATGAAGTGGGCTTGAAGGGGTTAGACCCTCTCATGAATAACCTGATTTTGGATTACTTTATAAAAGCCTCTTTTGCTACAGAACATTCATTGATGTAAGGGTGCAAAGGTAACATCCCCTAAAAATTACCTTACACATACAGACCTTTGAGATAAGGGTGGGATTACAACACCACCATAATTGCATTTAATTATTTAATGAATATTTAAACTTTTAATCCTCTCAAAAGTGAGTATATTGAAGGATCAATGATTATGGCACAATCCGGTGTCAGTTATTAAACTAACCTTATGATGCTTATGTGTTTACGCTTGATTGATATGTTAAAAACCCATTTATATTCAAAACCAAATCCAACAAACACTTCAAGTCCAAGACATAGTCCATGCACACTTGCACAAAGATGCATTACTCTATCCATTTTATACAGTAAAAAAAACTCTTTCTAGATGTCTTATTGAACCTTGTCCAAAAATATACCATTCTCATCTAAAACATGTCGTTAAGCTATCAAGTTCAAACCAAGTTCTAGTCTAAAGTAAATTACAATTTTTAATTTCAAATAAATTATGAAACCAAGGTCTAATTGATTATCTAACCATTACCATTATGTTGTCCATTTAGTTCCAAACCTAATATAAATTGCAATTATAGTCCCAATTCTAAAGTTAAACACAATCAATTTAAATTTCAAAATTCAAAAGTCAAACTCTTATTTTCAAAAATTCAATACCTAGTTCAATTCTTGTTAAATATTGTCTAAATACAACTTTGATCCAAATTTTATGCAACTTTAAACCAAGCCAACATTCCATAGAACACTTTTTCAAAACTTAAGATCAAAATATTTAAATTTAACGAAATGGTTTACCATAAACATTACAAGTTACCAATTCTCAAATAATCAAGTCTTTTTTCTACATTCAATGATCATGGTTCAAAATCAAATACAAGTTCAAAACCCAACTATTGAGCAATTACAACCCTAACAAGACACAAATATTTGAGAACATTTGACATACCTAGACAAATTTGGCTCACATGCGTGTCTTATTAAATCACTTACATGGATACACCTTTAATTGAACCATTCATCCTTTGACGTTCACTTTAATCCAACCAAAGTAGGTTAATTTTAAACTTCCCATCCTATTTTGATCAAAACCACATTCCAAATTCAAATTATTTTCCAACATTCAAGCTTATTCTAAGACAAAGGTCGTAAACCCAAACATGTTAAAGTATACTCATTATGGAGCTATATATAACCCCTCTTTTGATGAGGAGGTAATTTACAATCCATACGAATACAATCATTATATTGAAGAAGAGGTAAATCAACAATACCTCTCAAGTATACCATCTAATGTCAAAGATGGAAAAAACCAATAATACTTATCAAATGCATCATCTATCACTAACTGTGGACAAGATTAATTTTCACAACACCTATTTGATGACAATAATGGAAACCTTGTCAGACTATTAGATCACGGTGGTAAGCTTCTAGCTGGATTTCTAGTAGAAAACTTACACTATATGGTTATAAATTTTGAAGAGACACCCATTGCATTACTAGATGATCAAGCTAAATCTATATAAAGTTAGACCCCTTATACCAATGTCTAGTCAAGCCTTAACAACATATAGCAAAGGAAAAACATAACTTGTTGACTCACCTTAACAAATCCAATTCATTGCTTCTTAAATATAATAGGCTAATTAGGTATTGGCTACTTTAGCTAACATCCTAACTAATCTCGTTATTCAAAAACCACCACTCATAGAGATGAATCCACCAACTGAAATATAATCTATTATCCTAATTTTTGAATGAAAGTAAAAAAACTAATTTTGATAAGTCTTTTGACCATAAATGGTCAATTTGAGTTAAATAGGTCAAATTTATCATCTTTAAGTCAAAATGTACTTTTTAAATAATTCATTATCAAAAGTCAACGGTTGACAAAAACATTTGAAAACAAAAAGAAAAGAAAGTGAAAAATTGGCTAAGTCTTTATCCTTATTGGATTTTGATTAGTTATTTAACATACCCCATTAATTTGCTTATTACTTAATAATTCATTAAAAATTGATGTATGCTTAAGTACATATCAAAACCTTATACATGATTGAGCACACATCAGAACCTGATACATGCTTGAGCATGTGCCAGAACCTGGTCCTCATGCCAACTAATCCCTTTAAACCCAACATATGCTTGAGCATATATCAAATATTGATACCCTTATAGGTGTGCCCTATGAATTCTATCTTTTGTCTCTAACCTGATACACTACCAAACACTCTTGTGGATCTTGATGCTTATTAATGGACCCTAAGTTTTCCTCCATTAATCTATAGGATTTCTATACACACCTAATATTTTCTATCTTAGATTTAAATCTATTTGCTTCCCCATTTCTAATTCATTCTTCTTTGCTCTCATTTGCAATCTTGCATTCCACTAAACGTTGACATTATAGGGGTTCATCGATTTGGCTTATTTATAATCAACAAGAGTTAGGGTTTATTTTTGACAAATATGACATAGATATTCATCGAGTTTCCTTAGTATTTGATAAATTATTTGAGTATTTCTTTTAGATATTCTCCAAAACACTTTATAAAAATTAGTTTTCCATGGTACATTTTGTCAAGGGTTTTCTACTTATTCATACATCATTTAGATCTTCACCATATGCAAAACATGTTGGCAGATTATTAATGTTACCCATGTATTTTATAGATCCTAAAAGTTTCCCAAGCCTTCATCAAACTCTAAATCCTATTTGAACACCTACCATAATCCAATACCCTATCAGACATTCCATAGGAATCTAACATCTATCTTTTTAAATTTTATATTTTGGTCAATTGTTAAACACACTATCAGACTCTAATCACTTGTCAAACACATCATCAAACTTTGACACTTGTCTAAGCATGTCTCAAAACCCATACTCTATTGAAACATTTATAAGATTATGGCCTTATGCCAAACAAACCTATAGATTATACCTTCTACATAATCACACTCTAAAATTAAAGTCTACTCAAACACTCATTAGATTATACCCCCTATTAAAATGTACTCTATAATATACTCTCTACTTGAAGAAGGTTATATTTTGTATTTCTTCACAAAATCAACCCATGTTTTGGTTTTTTAATCACAAGTAGGTGATATTCATCTAATTTCAACATTTATGAACCTAATCAAAGAGACTCCTAAGAAAATCACCCCAACTAAGGCCCCTCCCAAAAAGGGTCTCTAATTAGAAGAAGATATAGATATGTGGTATCAATTTCAAGGGTTTGTTCCACCCTCAGACTTAGATTTAAATTTTCAATAAATAAAAAATATTTATTTAGGTCACATCAACATGAAAGAGTTTTAGAATAGAATTAGGGGAGTCCATAAGATATATTATGTACAAATCATTTGTGATAGTGTACTAGCTCAAGTAGTCACTTTTCCTATTTCAGTACAGTGCCCAGAATTAGTACTAACAATAGATAAGTACTATGATGCAAAAATGGAAGTTAAAAATCCAAAAGGTGAATATATCATGTGCTTAGGCTCATAATAAATTATGCTCCAAGTTCATAAAGGGTATGAATTTGTTAATTTGAATCCCATATCTACTCAATAATTTTGGGATTCTACTAATAGTTCTTATTCTAAATGGGTCAACAAGTAATGGTTATCAAAACCAAGGTATACATCAACAAGGCTTCCTAAGAATGTTTTCAAGTTTGATTTCAATAATTAAGTCAATGATATGATCACACTCTTGAATAGAGTAATGGGGAGTTTGATTACAAGGAATTTACAAACATGGATGTATAGATACATATAGATTATTCATCAGAATAAGCAATACATCAATTGGGTATAGTTGATCAATGATTCTATTCATAAACACCTAACAGAGGTCAATATCACTTCCAAATTTTATATGACTTCTTATCTTGTCTATGTTGTTATGAGAAGAAGATTCTAAAATGGATTGAATATAGTAGGTGATATTTAAACCAAAAAACATATGATTTATATCCTCAACTCTCATTGAAGGAAAGTGCACATCATTTCCTTAGAGTAAATGATGCATTTTTAAAATAGGTGATTCAAATGTTTAAACCAAAACCATACAATTTGAGGATATTAATTCAAGTTTTTATAGAGATTTCCATATGGGGAGAATGGTTCATATAGTTTCTAAATTTCACTTATCTAAGAATTTTTGGCTGTGAGTTTGATCCATACGTGATCTTAAGATATGAATATGACAAATGGGCCTTAATGAAACTAGTAAGGAAACTGACTAAAACATACAAGCTCCTATCTAATAATCATAAGTATGATTAAGTTTCCCTTTTCTATTAGTTGGGACACTTGTTCTTCCTTGAATAAAGAAAAATTGATTGATGAATAAATGACTCGAGTCACTATTCAATCATTCTAAAGCAGACCTTCATTTAATGTTATAGGCCTAATTCAAAATAGTCTTGGTTCTTCATATCAACATGTGCACCAATTTGAAGACTATTTTATGGATTGTGATGATGAGAAAGATGTGAGAATTTATGATTATTCACGATTCAATTTGAAACAAGTTATTTTATTTGACATAGTAGAAATTAAGAAGAATATAGTAGATGATGAAGATACATTAGACCCCATATATGAAGAAGAAGGAACTGAATCAAAAACCCTTCTGAAAGTATATTGACACAAAAAATAATCTACTTCACTCATTGATAGGATCTAGAGTGTGATAAATAAGAACCTTAAATAGTTGAAAAAATAAAGGTATTAATGTCAATAAAACATGATTTTCTCTTCCCATGAAGGAGATTGAATTCAAAATTGCTCATCTACAACATCAAGCAGAGACAAGAACATCTTCAATAGTAGGAACTAGTAAAGACTCATAATAAATTGAAGTAGAAATAGATGTTGAAGCTATCACATAAACTATTCTAGTGAAAAATCCACTCAAGTTGAAAATAATAAGATTAGGTGAAAATTTCCCAAGTACTCAAATCATTTCTATTTTATAATAAGTTCCTCTAGATGGTCTTTCTCACTCTCAAACTCTGGTAACTAACACTAAATAATTTATGGCTTCATATACATCCTTGCTATTTGAGTCTTTTATTCCTTCTTAGCATGATACTTCAATACCTCTACCTCTTTCTCAAAATTTTGAATTGCCTCCTAAACCTTCTCCTAAATACCCAACTGATACATTAGGAAAATAGGAAGGTGAAATTGTATTAGAAAAGTCTCAAGTATTGCAAACTCCTCTTCCTTATTATGAGACTCAAAAGGAATCCAAGATTGCTCTTGTGCAATAATCTCTTAGTGTCGAAGTCCTTGATTAATTGAATGATATAGTAAAAAAATAAAGAAGATTGTGCAACCATAAGAAATTGATTTTATTATTTTGATAAAGTTTCATCCATATGCAACCAAGAAGCCCGAAATGGTTTCTAGAATAATCATAAATTATAAAGGAGAGAGATATGCATAAGTAACAATTCATTTTGTTGAGAAAGATAAAGACAATGTTGAAGCCTATGATTATCAAATCAAAAGGGTCCACTTGGGAAAATCTACAAGGGAAAGTGTGAAGGAAAATAATCAATTTATAATTGGCACATTGTTTAAGAAAATAGACCAAGACAATGCAACCAGAGAACAACTCAAAGAAAAAGTTGAGAAACTAACGTTAGTATTTCAAAAACTAGTAAAGCTAATTAAATCCCCCCTTTCAGTTTTTCATCAAATGTATGACACATAAACATTAAATGTTGTGGAATAAAATGGTCATATGGGTAAGGAAACAAAAGAATGGTCCAAGAAAATTATGCAATGAGGTATCACTACCATTCACACAATGGTGACCATGTGTTGTAAGATTCAATTAGAATATGATAAAGAAACCAAATTTTAAAACAAATATGATGAAGAGGTACAAAAATGATTTAATATTTATCCACTTTGGAATATTTTTCCTATACTTGTCTAAATGACCTTATTCAAGAAAAGGTTATCCAAAAAGAACTTATGTACCTCATTGAGTTTGTAGGTGCTACCAAATTCAAGGTCTATATTGACAAAGAAAGTATTAATAAATTAAATCATTCTAAATCAATTGAGGGTGATGATATCTTCAAACAATGGGAGGAGTAGGAAAATTAAAATTCAAACTCATTGGTTATAATGGGAAACTGATTTTTGAGGAGACCATTGTCAAACAATTCAAGAGGAATATTGAGGAGATCCTAACTCCCAAGTCTAATTTTAATTATGAGTCAATTCAAATGTTTATAAAATATTATAATAATTTGGATAACCTTAATGTAATGCTTAAGAGGTTATAGAAAACAACACAAAATATGATGGAACTATATTATGATGCAGAGATAGGTTATACATATTCAGATGGTCTAGATGAAAACAAAGTGCTAGAAATAATGAAAAAGTTTAATGAATACCAAGAGAAGAAGTCACAACTTGAGAAAGAGAAGATTCAGATCATCCTCAATTAAAATAATAAAGAATAGTTACACATTAAATTCAAATTTTTTTGATAGGATTGTATCTCTTGAATCATTCCTATACTTTTACATTGCATATTCTTATGATAGTTAATACACACATTTTATGTCCATTTTAATGTGATAAGTTATTGAAATTTTGAGTTGTGCATATTTTACAATATGTATTTTCAAGTTGTGAAAATTTGTCATTGTACTTTTGCAAGTCATGTAAAAATAAAAACACATTTTTGCAAGTTGTGAAAATTGCTTGATGTGTTTTTGTAAGTTTTAATTTATGTAAATTAATTAATATGTTTTTACAAGCCATAAAAAATGGTTATGCACCACAAAAACCCATTATAACATATAAATACAAGTTAGAGGCTCATTTATAGAGGTTATTGATAGTTAAAATTTTCCATTAAGATAGAGAAATAGGGGATTGTATCTACAACTCAAAGAGAATCAATATAAGGGGAATTTTTGCAAACTTTGTGTTTGAAATATATTCATTGACAATGTATGTGTATACATCCATATATATATATATATATATATATATATATATATATATATATATATATATATATATATATATATATATATATTCTTTCAAAATGTTGCTAAGATTATGATTTATTAGTCAAAGACACATGGATTTTGATGTAGAATTTCTTGTTGAACCTAAATTCTTTATTTTTATAAATAGTGAAACCTTGGTAGAGTAAAATAGTTATTTTTCACTTTATGAAAATAAAAACAAGATGGTTGTTGTATAATGCTATTAGTTATAGGTAGTTATTTTGATGTATGTTGTGTGTTCTTATGGACATAAAATGTCTTTGTTATCTATTAAATGAGAGAGGTTTATTTCTATAAATATTACCCACCTCTTTGTCATTTCCAATAAGTCTTTGAGTTTGGCTCATTGGATTGTTATTTTTATTCTTTTTTAAGAATATTTCTTCCCCTATTACTCTCCTTTATATTTTATTTCTGTCATATTTTTGTACTTTTGTGGTTAAAATTACTACCTCATTGAAAGCCATTTTGCTATGAATATTTCCTTTCCCACATTCTTTTTGGTTTTAAATAAAAGAAGCTCCAGATACTAATAAGAGAGGGACTTTATCCCATTAATTTTGAAATAAAACACTCATTTTCCCCCTAGATAATTTTTCATGCCAATAGGTTTTGGCACCCACTATGGGGCATGTTTTTCAAACATTTATGCAACCCACATTTTGAGATATTGGTCCATATAACTTTGCCATCAACTCAAGGACAAATATATCAACCTAAAATAGATTTGGAGTAGTCTACACTATTATATATCATAAAACTTAACTTTACAAAATTTATGTAGCTAAGTTTAAAATTATTCTGGTAATTTTGAATAAAAAATTAGATCATGTATAAATAGCATAAAGAATTATTGTACATAAGAAAGCCCATATAGCTCAACAAGTATTCTAAAATCATTAAATTTCATCCATGACCATTTCAAATATTCAAAATCATGATCATCAACCTAGTTTAAACTGGATAGAAACTACAAAAGAAGACATTACATCAAGTCTTCAATAACTAGCCTAGGATAATAAAACAAGTTACATTCAATTCAACATTATCACCACAATGATAAACATAGAATAATATTGTGCTACCATTTTCTGAAGAAATTTTTAAATTGTTTCAATAAAATAAGTAAGAAAACAAGCACAAAAAGTAGTTTGTATAGCTACTCAAAGAATTTATGCAGTAAGAATTTTTTCTAATGATTATTCAAGAAATTCAAGAACTAGTACTTCAACTAAATATTAATTGGTTAAGTGAAATTTAAGAGGATATTTCATCAAATTTGAGAGATTTACATGGGGAAGTAGAACTAGTTTAGTGCAATTTCATAGAACTATTGAAGTATTAGAAGAAGAAGAAGAAGAAGATCGTGTCATTTTGTCATAAAGAGTTGAAGCACTAGTTTCACATAGAGTTTAAAAAGGGGGTCCACCTCAGAGAAATATTTAATTTATACCAAATATTAATCAACAATAAGTCTTTCAAAATTAGTAGAAATAATATTTACCAGAGCTAGTAAATTAAAAGGTGAAATTGAACATTTTTATCAATTATAAAAAAGCTTTTGATTTCAAGTAAAATCTCAAATAGAAAAGTAAACTCAAGATAATAGTTATTTTTCCTAAAAATCCTAAAATAGGTCAATATTCACAAGGAGGAAGAATCATCAGTCAAGCACTTTTTTTTACCAAGTGTTCTAATCCCATTACAACTAGTCTTTCCAACTATGACTCAACCTAAGGCTAACATAATTGTTCCATTGGATTTAGGATAATTACTTTAACTTCTAAAAGGTTCAAAAAATAATTATCCAAAATTATCAAGTGATGGTAAATGGTATCCAAATGAACATATTGCTTCTTTCTCCATAGCATGTGGAATTCTAGGTGTTGAACATGAAGATATTGAAGTGAGGCTATTTGTTAAAAATCTCCAAAATAAAGCTACAAATTGGTTTTATCATCTTCCTCCAAGAGTGATAATTAATTGAAATGATATTAAAACCAAGTTTGAAAATAGATTCAAACTGGTAGAAGATGTACATGCATTATTATCTCAATTCACTCAAATGAAAAAAATAATCTTATGAAACTATGAGGGATTTCTTACCTAAATTTAATAAGTTACTTCATAAAATACCAGCAATTACCAAGCTAACAAATGAGAATAAAAAATGCTTCTTTATCAATTCTAAATTGCTATAAGTGAGTTATTAGTTAAAAAGTGATAGAGTAACTAATTTGAATGCAGCTCAAACATTCACCATTGATGTTGAATATGATATGATAATGGCCAAAAATTTAAAGAAAGAACTATCAAAAGGTAAAATACAAAGTTCAGGTCAATCTTCAATTAAATAATTTTTGTGAAAAATGAATAGTGATATAACAAATTTGAAGAATTATTTTCCTTAGAAAACCATCATTTTTCCTTATCAAGACATCCCAAGAAAAAAATATGTGCCTTTTTAATGGAATCATCCTCGATTGAAAGATCCTAAATAGAAACTTGAATTATAATCTCCTCCACATCAAAATATAAATACACATGAAAACCATTTTAGAAATGAAATAAATATTTGGTTATGAAGAAGTTAAAGAATAAAATGAAGCAAAAGATCTAAATCCTCAATTATGTAAAATTAAAGAACTTGGTGGTGACTCCACAAACACATTTATGGAATAAATTTCATATGAAGATGATTATGAGGATAATGTTTGAGACATGAACAAAAAATCATTCACAGTATTTAAAAGAGCTCACAATTAGAAAAACAACAAAGCGATAGACAAGAAGAATCTCCAAAAATCATTCTTCCATGAGGAACACTACCTCCTTTTCAAATGGAGGGTAAATAACCAATGGCCAAAATAGGCGAGACCTTTCCAACTATTAATACTGGTTATTTGAAGGGTAATTCTTGTATCAATGATAATGGTAATGTATCTTAGCTTGTATAATGCTCTTCCTTTGTTGGCCTACCTACTTTTGATATAATTGAACACATTATTAAAACTAAAATTTAGATGTCACAAGCTGAATATTTGAGAACATATCTAGATCAACTAAATAGGCTAGTAGAATTTATCAAAGGTAAAAATCCCATTCAAAAGAAGGCCTATATCAAAGGAATATTGACCATTCTAGCTTCTTCTAATCTAGTAAAGTATATGGTGATAATAACTTCCAAATCCAATAAGATTAATCTTTTTTATGCATCCTTATTCCTTAAGGGATTTAAAGTTAGTAACTACATAATTGACACATGAACATCTATTAATGTAATGCCAGCCAATGTTGCCCATAACCTTGGCTAAATTATATGAAGAATTTTGGCAATTATTACTCAATAGAAGTAAATCAAGTCCCACTTTTTAGTCAAATCAAAGACGCCCAAATTGCCTTAGCATCTTTTCTTCATAAAAGGATCAAGATCAAAATTATAGTCGCTGACATCCTAGTACCTATGGTATTCTCTTAGGGAGATTTTTTTTAAGGAACTTAGTTGTGAAATAGTTAGATTTGTCACATGCAATGATCCTAATCAAAGGGAAAAAATAATGCCTTGAACTAGAATTGAAAACAAAATATACAATATAAAAAGTGGATGACCTTAGGGATGATATATTGTATGAAGATACAGGTATAGGCAATTATTTTTTGATGTTAAAATAAAATATGGATATGCTAGAAATCATAGAAATTAATCCCAATGAAGTCTAGATGTTAGAATTTGATGATAGTTATTATTCAACTAGATCTGGGGTATGAATTGTTCTAATATTCATAAACTAAGAAATATTTCCTTTTTATTATAAATTAGAGTTAGAGTGTACTAACAATACCATAGATTATGAATCACTCTTACTTGGTTCACATTTTATATAAGAGATTGGAATCAAAAACCTAAAAGTGTTAAATGAAACAAAACATGTTATAAAATAGATCAAAGTTCAAAATTAGGTAAAGAATGATCATTTAAGGCACTACAAGAAAAAATTCTAGGATAATATAGAAGTTTTTTAATCATTATCTATTCACACTATCCCAAGAAAAAATAACTCAAAATTAGGTATACTTGCAGTGTCAACTTCATTATTGATTCCAAATTTAGAAGTTGGTATCAATAAATACATAATTGAATTGGTGTATCAACCCAGTGTACCAAACAATTCAGAGAATTAAAAATTATTCAATGATGAACAATAGATCATCCTTTCTTTAGAAATTTAATATTTTCAAAAATATATATTTCAAAGGTAGTGATTCATCATATAGAGAATATTCTTTTCAAACTCAGAAATAAGGCATTGCTAAAGAACACGATGAAGGGGTAATAAAAATAAAATGGAATAAGATTTCTAAAGGCTTAGTTTCATGATAATAATTTTTTGACAAGCACGATAGGTTCATCAAAAAGATGTAAAAATATTATCTTGACTCAATAGACTATGAAAAAGTGAATATTTTCTTTGAAGAACAACCTAGGTTGGTTAACATTGGAAAATGTTGTTCACCACAAGAAAAGAGAAAATTCATCAGCTAAATTTGGAAATATATTGGCATTCTTACATATTAATATGAAAATATCAAAGTCTTTTCATATGAAGGAAATTCAAAACACAATTCCTCTCAAACCTAATGTTAACCCATTTGAGCAGAAGTAAAGACAATATAATCCAAATATTTTAGGAGCAATTTTTGTAGAAATTAAAAAAATTTGAATGCACAGATCATTTTCCCCATTCATAAGTCCATTGGATTGTTAATATCATCCTAGTTCACAAAAAATGGATAAATCAAGATTTATGTAGACTTCAAGAATTTGAATTAGGCATTTCTTAAGGACAATTACCCATTGCCCATCAAGGATCAAGTTCTTTAGGGAATTATAGGCTCAGAAATGTTGTCAATGTTGGATGGTTTCTCAAGTTATAATTATATTGAGGTTGAAAAAGAAGATCAACATAAAAAAAAAATTAAAACCCCATGGGGAACTTTTACATATAGATGAATGCCATTTGGCTTGATCAATGTAGGAGATACATTCTGAAGTGTCGTAGATCTTACAATTAAATATTAAAGTACAAGACAATCATGGTGTAGTTAGATGACCTAATATTGTTTTAAAAAAAGAGATAAGATCACTATGAATACCTTGAGAAAGTATTCAAAAACTTTTAACTGCATGGTATTTTTCTTAACCCTATAAACTCTATTTTTTTGGATAACTGAAGGGAAACTTCTTAGGCATATTGTCTCCATTGAAGGAATCTAGATTGATCTAGAAAGAGTTGAAGTAATCTAAAACTTGTCTCTTTCTAGATCAATCTAGATTCCTTCAATGACTCATATTGTGATCTAGATTGGTCTAAATTATTCAAGGACTAATGTGAGTGGGTAAGGAAATGTGAATCCTATTAACAGTTCATTGGATGACCAAAACTTGTAGCATTTCATCTCAAGACAATTGTGATAGAGGAACCTTTCCAACAATGGGGATTGTATTTTTCAGGAACTATAAATCCTCATTTAATTGTAGGACATACACATATTCTCATTGCTATAGATTACTTCACAAAAAGGGTATAAACCATTCTAGTCAAATAGACAACTTCAAAAGTTATTTATAATTTCCTCAAGGAAAACATCCTGGTGAGCTATGGTGTTCTATAAAATATAGTTATAGATAATTCTTCAAATTTTTATTCTTTAGATTGATCATATTCTAATATGGTTATGACATCTCATTGTCCCACTCTTCAGACTATTATCCATAAGGAAATGATCAAGCTGAGTCAAGTAATAAGAATATGGTCATTATCATTCATAAGTTGGTTGATGAGAATCAAATGAATTTGCATAAAATGTTGTAAGATACATTATGTGTAAATTGCATAACACTAAATAAATCCATAGGTATGTCCCCATTTCAGTTACTTTTTGGGATTGATGTGGTAATTCCAATAACACTTGAATTGCCTACACTTTAACTAGTCAGGGCCATTGAAAATCATAATTTTAAAATTCCCTTGGATAAAATAATTATCTATTTGAATAAGATTGAATAAGATAGATCTTGATTTGTTGACATAATTTACAAGCATCAAGATCAATTCAATGTCATTTTTTGACAAAAAAAACAAAGAGAATGGATTTTTAGGTAGGAGATCTTGTTCTTTTATGGGATAAGCATAGAGAACCAAAGGGAAGTCATGGAAAATTTGACTCCTTATGGATGGGCCCCTTAAAAATTAGACACTTATGTGGAGACAACACTTTTTACTTGGCCTATTTTAGGCAATACCTCAAGTATTACTTTAAGTGAAAGTAGGTTGTCTCTGCATGTAAGTATGTATACAACATCTTTGGTTGTGATTCCATTTCCATTATCCTTTTTGGCTTTTTTTATGTTGTGTCATTTTTGTTTCATGTTTTTCTCTTTGTTAGTTGGTTCTCTTGCCTCTGTAATCTCTTGATTTGTCATATGTTTGTCTTTCTATTAAAATTCAAATGAATCCATAACCCAATAAAAATGCACATGTCTGCTAAACCAGAGTCTAGAATTCTTCTCTTGTCCCTTATAATTTGAGGTCTCTAATCAGAGCCAAATTTTGTCTTAGTTTTTTAATGAAGGTAAAAAAGCTAAGAATACTAAGTATTTTAATCATAAATAGTTAATTTGAGTCAAATATGGTCAAATTTATTGTCTCTAAGTCAAAATTTACTATATGAATGATTCATTGTCAAAAGTCAATAATTGACCAAAAAGTTTGAAAATAAAAACAAAAATAAAATAAAGTGCAAAATTGGCTAAGTCTTTAGCCTTGTCATATTTTGATTAAATTTTTAACACACCCCAATAATCTACCTATTGATTAACAATACATTAAAAATTGACATTTGCTTGAGCACATGTCAGAACCTGATACATTCTTAAGCACACATCAAAACTTAATACATGCTTGAGCACATGCCCAAACCTAGATTCATGTAAGTTAAATAGATTGGAAGAGGGTAAGGTAACTCAAAGATCTAAGGTGAAAACTAGTAAACCAAAGCCTAGATCTTTGTGATACACCTATACTGTAAAAGATAGTCTCAACTACGATGATTTGATCCTAGAAAATTAAAGGAAATATCTCTAGATTACGAAGATTATAATAAAAACTAATCAACTCAAGATGTAAAAACACGCATGAATCACTAAGTACAAAGCTAGGACCAAATAGGCAGCACAACATTTCCACATGGTTCTAGTAGGATCAAATATGTCCTAGGACTCAAAGCGTATGTGATACACAAGATGACTTGATTCCACTAAGATGATAATATGATTTTGAGTCTAATAAATGGCCCTCAATCCAAATGGAAAATTAAACCCAAGTTAGAACAAGTTTAATGTGCAAATGGTGAACCCAATTTGACACACAAACCCTTAAAACTTAGAAAGATTCAATTTCAAATGTGAATTATAAATGAGGGACTTAAATAAATTAGGTAAAATTTCTAGACTCAATTGGGCAGCATGACTGCACCAAAGTGGATGACATGACACAAAGTGGATGACATGAACAAAGAAAAGATAAATTTTCCAATTAGACGGCATAACATCTCCCTTGCTCAAGAATTTTGAGTACAATGTGTTTTGGTTAAGTTTATTGAGTTAACAAGTAGTTTTAGACATAAATCAAGACCAAGTAAGCTAATGACAAAAAACAATCATCTTAAGTCTAAATTAACAAGGTATGACAAAGTGGGATTAACTAAACTACCAAGTTTTTGAATGTTTCTAGTGGAATAAATTACACAATGACTTTAACATCACTATGCAAAATAAAGAGCACATAAATGGGTGTCCATAGCATTTGGATTATTATAGAAAGGTCTTGTCCTTTTTGCAACCACTACATCTATTGATTGCTCAGTGTAGTGCGATGTCCAAAGTGTAGATACATCCCATGTGCAACTCCAACACTAGAAGGTAGTTTAACTACTCAAAATTCTAATCCTAGTCAGAGTGGTTGAAGTCAGTGTCAAGAGGTGAAACCCCAGGTCAAAGCTTCCCTATAGAACTTACAGGAGGTGATGAAATCCCCCTCACAAGCCAATTTTGCATGAAATAAAAGATATAATAGAAAGACCTTAGGGTCATTTTCAAGATCACCCAAACTATTAAAAGTTTTTGGGGTGTGTTTTAGACAACACTCTTTCTATGCCTTGGACTAGGCATGATTGCAATAAGGATGGCACTTTTGATTCCAAAAGTTCCCTAAAGGGGATGGATGGAAGAGCATACACACAATGTCCCTCTTTTTCCTAATCAATTTCTAATTAACAAATATTGAATACAAATTTGATAAGTGAAATTAATTTTAAGCACCAAATCAAATATTAGGTGGTGTTCATTTGACCCCTTGGTCTTAAGGGCTAAAAAATGGAAAATATTGCACAAAATGACCACATGAAGCCAAAAAAAAAAAACTAAGTTCATTTTAATCCCAAATATTGAAGCATTCAAGACTTATCTTAGATTCATTTTTAATGCACCAATTTTGAAAATGTTCAAGACTTAAGATTGGGTTTAAGCACTAAAGTTGAAATTTTCATAAGATTTAACATGATATGTTCATTTTAGGCACCAAATACCAAATGTGTAAAAACATAGCATGTACATTTTAAACCAAAATAAAAGTGTGTTTGGTTAGTCAAAAAGCAATCAAAATTAATAGATTTTTCCAAGATCTATGAATAGCAGCCACATGATGAATATCAAATTCTTATAAATGCATAATGAGAGCTTAGAAAATAAGAAAATGCCACAAAGGAAATGTTTGCATTATCCACTTTAAACAAAAATAAAGTACATATAAAGTGAGATTAGGTCACTAAAAAGGTAAAACTCTAACTCATAATTAGAACCCACTTAAAGGTAAAATACCCCTAATGACTTAATTAACTAACCTAAGTAAGCTAAAAACATGTGTAGGTAAAACCTCTAAGTGGGTAGAAGAATTAGGTCCTGGCAATGAGGCCTAATGAGGTACTCAAGTACAATGCAACTCCCATTAAACTAGGGTAAAGGAGAAAAACCATAGGAACAAAACTCCTCCCCAAAAGAGAGAAAAAATGAGAAGAGGGCTAAAAATCCCCACTAAGGTCTATAATTGATTGTATCCATCTGGTGTCCCCTAGAGGAATGCTCAGAAGTGATTGTGAATCAGAAGGAGATGCAGTAAAGAGTGGATTACCTTGGAAAAATGAGTTTGTCTACAAAGTGCTTGATGGATCTTCAACCAAGGTGTAATTATTATGAAAGGAATGATCCTCATACTATGAGGTAGGTAGCTCAACTATTATATGCCAAGATGGTGCAATATAAACAGAGGCAAAGAAGGTCTATGGAATCTTTTGTAACTATGGAATAGATTGCATGATGTTTGATGTGTCCTAAATCAGTAGATTGTTACATTGTAATGTTGGAAGTAGACCAGAGTTAGGTGGGTCAAGAACTAACTCTTGAATATCTATAAGGTGATAAGGAGATGGTGGAGGTACATCCACTTCACTATTATAGTCATCTTCAAAAGAAGAGTTTTCAATATCAGAAAGAAACTCAGGCTAAAAAGTGTCATCAGGTATAGGTGAGTTTGAAGAGGAATATGAAGAATTTGAAGGAGTGTCAAGAGCAAAGCATGAAAATATATATAGTCGAGTTTGATGATCGAGTTTTCCCATAGCCAAAATAGTATCACTATGTAATTCCCTGATGTATACTAAATTTGGAGTGAATTCAACTCATGTGCCTAGACCAAGGTGAGAGATCTGGTAGACTGACAAGAGATTAGTTGAGAGTGAGGGCACACTTATAACATTATTGAATATTCTACAACTCACTTCAATAGACCCTCTCCTGAGAATTGTTTTAGAAGTGTTGTCACCCAATTATATATAGGACATGTCATATGGTTCCAAGGAACTAAACTCAATCTATGAAGAGACCATGTGATGTGAAGCACCAGAGTCAATGACCCATGTAGGAGGTGTTAGAGGTGCAATTACAACTAAGCCTTTATCTTATGTTTCCCCTTGTTATTCTCTTTTTATTTTTCTTTACCAAATTCATTTGGCTTAGTGGATTCATGGGTTTATGAAGATGGTTTGATAGAATTTGGAATACCTATGTTGTTTTGAATAAAAAGATCAGTAAGGTAGTCAAATTTTTTCTTCAAACATTTACTCTCATCATGATTACTTGATCAATGCCCACATTTGATCCAATCTTTCTAAGGCTTATGACTAAAATAAGAGGTCACATTATTTGATTTGGAGGTGGAAAGATTTTCATCCTTATTCTTGCTCTACTTTCTCTCTCTATTGTTAGAAGCCTTATCTTTCTCAGCAAGTAATTTATTAGATTTAGATGACTTCAATGTGCCCATCTATATCAACTTATCTTGATCCTGAGTCAAATTAGAAACAAAGGTATCTAAAGAAGACATCTTCCATGCGATTTCAAGAGCACTCTTAGTGGCATGAAAAGTGGACACAAATACAAAATATTTAGGACCCATTTTAGAGAGTATTGATAGAACAAGATGTTCATCTTTCTTGTCAATTCCACATGCTTTCAACTGCAATCTCAAAAGTTTGGACTTGGTGAAAAAATCTTGAAGAGTGTCAAAGTCATCTAGGTTTAATTTTATGATCTCATTTTCCATCTCATGTCCTCTCATCACATCCTTCACTCCAATGAGCTTGGACAGTGTGATCCACACTTCAGTAGGTGTTTTGGTAGATTTAATGTGAAAGAGTAGATATGGGGAGATTGAGAGACACATTAGTCCTAGACTTTGTCGCAATGGTTAAACCATTTGATTTTTATTCCAACATCAGTAAGTTCAATCTCAATGCCCATTATAATTTGATGATAACCCTTGGATTGCAAGATGATTTCCATTCTAAGTTTCCATTCATGATAATTAAATGGTGTAAGTGAACTAATAAAGAGTGAATCCATAGTGTAAAAGTAAAGATTGTTGCAGTAAGTAAAGAAGTAATGTGAAAAAAACAAAGACTAAATGCATATTAAACACATAAGTACCCCCTTAGAACTATCAAACAATGACCCCCCTGAATGTCTCAAATACAAGCACACTTGTATAGATGTCAGATTTAATAAAAAATGCATCTTGAGTAGTAGGTGCATAAGTACAAGGAATAAGAGGAATGTCAGATACAACTGATAGTACATTCAAAAGTGTATAAAAAATGTGAAAAAAAATTATAGATGTGGAAGGCCCAATGATAAGTCCAATGTGTAAAGCATAAAAAATAAGTTCTTTTGCAGAGAATGGTACTAAAAAAGGAGTTACCAATCGAAATTTATGGCACTTACAAGTTCTTACTTCAACATATTCCTAGACCCTTTCAAAAAATGGAAATTTATTTTCCAACTTGTGATTTTTTACCAAAAAATCCAAAAATAGAAAAAACTTTAATTTATTTCATCATTACCTTTCACCTAAAATTTGATGCCCACTTGAATGTCACGCAGGTTTCCAACACTACATTACTTCAAGTTTTTCAAATACTTCAACTTCAAGTTTTCCAACTACTTTGACTTAAAAAAAGTAATAAGTTGTCAACCTTTGAAAACTCAAGTGGGTCTTACTAGTGTAATTTGGCTTTATGAACCTACATGACTTATTACTTATAAAGCAAGTAATGAGTAATAATTAGTTGTCCTTTAAAAACTTGAATGGGTCTTCTTAGTGTATTTTGGATTCTTCAACCCACACAACTTTAGAGTTTAAAACAACTACAACTTATGAAACAAGTAATGATTAATCAACCTTAAAAAACTTGAATGGGTCTAGCAAGCAAGTAATCAGGGTTGAGAAACTTGATTACTTATAAGTTGTCACCCTAGAGAAGCCTGATTACTTATAAGTAGAAGCACTTGAGAAACTCAATCTAGTATATGAGAAATTAGTCAAGTAATCAGAGTTGAGAAACCTTATTACTTATAAGTTATCACCCTGAAGATGTTCAATTACTTCCCTGCAATATAAATTGGGTTCTTGAACAGTTGTGACTTAAAAAACAAGTAATGAGTAGTCATACCTAGAAAACTCGAATTGGTCTTGGGAGCAAGTAATACACCCCAGAGAACCTATATTGGTCTATGGGCACCAAATCAAAGATAACAGGCTTTATTACTTTTTTGTATAACACCGTACCATCAATAATAAATTAGATTTTTTAGAAAAATATGTGAACTTTTTCAAAAAAATAAAGACAGCCCATTTGAGATCTCAAAAAACCAAAAAATATACGTAGATAGATTTTGATAAATGGCTTTCTAAAATAAGTTTCAAGGCAATTTTCAAAAAATGTCTCTAAGGTCAAAAATGGTAGCCATATAGTATGAAAAAATAGCAAGGTGAATGCAGGAGGATCTTACCAAAGGAGAAAAATGCATGAGGCTATCAAGAAAGCTTTGATACCATGATAGATTTCATCAAGATCTATGAATAGTATCCATGTGATGAATGTCAAATTCATGTAGAGGCAGAATGAGAGCTCCAAAAACAAAATAAATTCATAAAGGAAATGTTTTCATTAGCCACTATAGGCAAAAAAAAAGTACATATAAGGTGAGATTAGGTCACCAAAAAGGTAAAACCCTAACTCATAATTAGAACCCACTTAAAGGTAAAATACCCCTAATAACTTAATTAACTAACCTAAGTAAGCTGAAAAGATGTGTAGGTAAAACAACTAGGTGGGAAAAAGCCTACACTAACAAAAAGAACTTCTAAAGTAGCCCCTAAACCTATAAAAACACAATTATAAGGGCCTGCTTTGAAGCACTTAAAAGTTTGAGCAAAAAACATTAGAAATTTTAACTCTCTATTGCAATCTTGTTGTTACATAGTCAATCCCATTATTTCCCTACAAAATCACAATTACCAAACAACAATATTGCTATTATAGATTAGTTCAAATAGAAAACATAATATCATTGTTTGCATGACAAAATCACTAGCCAAAGCAATTATATCACTGCAGAGTGTAACAATGTCATTGTTTTGAACAAAATCACTATTTTGGAATGATATCATTATTTTGGAACAATATCACTATACATACAAAACAATATCGCTATTACCAGATAGAAAAACATGAAAAACACAAAATCATTGTTTAGATGGCAAAATCATTGTTTTGCAAAATCACTACCCAAGATGATGAAATCACTACCCAAAAGAATGGTATCGCTACCCAAAAGGATGATATCACTACTCAGGATGATGATATCATTTCTTTGAATGATAATATCATTGCTCAGGTCTATCAAATCATTATTTAGCAAATATCAATTTTGTTTACACAAAATCGCTACTATGTGAGAAATGATATCATAACAAAGAGCAAAAACTAAGGTTTACAAGAATAAAAATGTTGTTTATCAAAAAAATGGAATTTCAATTTAAAATTTCATTCTTTTGTCCCTCTGACTCCAAGATCCTACATGGAAAATATTAGTGAGTTCCTTGAAAGAGCTTTGTGGCCAAATTTTTGGGGTGCGGTCCCATCGAGCATGCCAAAATGTAGAGAGGATTACAAAACATGATAAGTCAAACATTAGTACAATAAATCAAAGGATAAATGCATAAGAGTAAAGTAAATTAAGCCCATCTATTCATGCGAGAATTATAAGTAATAATAAGAAACACTTCAAAGAAAATAATGTCATATTACCTTCCCAAGTAGATTCATCAAACAAATGCAGCTCAAAAACATGTTCTCCCTTGATCAAGAGATCTTGTCTTCAAAAACAATGGTGGCTAACTCCTACAATGTCTCAAGAACTCCTTGTAAAACCTAGGCTCATGATTTGGAATCACTAAACTAGACTATCAATAAATCTTTCATACAAAATCAATGATCAAATGTGAAAGATTATAGAGACAATTTAGCATAATAACTTTGCATAAATCAAGCTTAAAAATGATGTTCATGGCCTCTCTATTTATATATTTTTGAGATTGATTAGGATCAACCATGACCATCCATCTCAAAATTGAGATGTGTGGCCATGAATTAATCTAATTATATAACTAAATCCATAAATGTCCCTCATAAATATTTTGGATAGAGGTGCATTTAAGAGGCATGGAGGGTCTTAATGAGGCACGAGATACCCATAATCTTGATATTTTATGCATTTATGGCTTATGGATACCACCCCATATGATGATATCATTAAGGGATGTAGTTAATAGAAATCAATTTCCAAAAATAAATATTCAACAACTCTCATGGAAAATCCACTTAAGCTCTTGATTTAGATTAATTAACCTTAAATAAGGTTAATTAATATTTGTGCAATTATTTGGAAATTGGCCCTCAATTAATCAAAATGGTCAGAAATTCATATTACTGGGTCATCATTTGACTCAAAAAGAATTGGAAGGTGTTGCTAGATGTATTAGATTAGTTAACCCATTTAGGATGTTATCAACACCAAATAACAAGGGCACATGTCTTGTGTAAGATATTTGATAGAAAAGAGCAATCTAGGGCACCTAGGTGCAAAATTAGCATTTTGATTCGAAATGATCTGATCAAATTTAGCTACTTCATAAATTTCATTTCCCCATTTAGGGATACTTTGACCTAAATTGGCACTTGTAAATCACAGGTTCAAACCATTTAGGGTTTTTTATGGATTTTGACCTAAAATGTGCATTCGAGTGCAATTGGAGTAAGATTGACAATTCCAACACAAATGGTGTTATAAATTAGATGTCTATACATTCATCTCCTTATTTTAGGGGAAACTAAATAAAATTGAATAATGTTATTATCCATCATATTCATAGCCTTATATTGAATAATGGATACCATGGCTCTACCCATGACATGATTTTCATGGTTCTTTCTACCCCTCTCCCAGGACAGATTCCCATGATAATTATCACCTAACCCTCTTTAAACCTAATTAAATTTTTTATGATTTTAGTTTTTCCTTCATAAATTTGAAAACTTAAGCCTATATAAGCATGTTTATGTCAAGAAAATAATCAAAATCCAAACCAATAGCAATCATGGGTCATTCTTAGCATTCACAAACTGCACCCTTAAAGGACAGATGCATAAGCATACTAAAATTGCATAAATATAAGGTAGACTACTCCTTTAAAGGACAACTATCATGAAGCCTTGAATAAATCAAATAAACTTAGACCACTCCCTTAAAGGATGGCTGAGTAAAGAATTTGTCAAAAGCATAATAATTTCTTAGAAGTTTCCTGCATCAATCAGCTTCCCATATACAGTAGTAAAGCATAAGACCCATTTTTAAAATTACAAGTGCAAACTAATTTTGATAGCTACAATTAGCGCTCACATAGAAAAATAAGGTGTAAACTGTAATCAGTTTTCACAACTAGACTACCTACATCGATCAATCTACACTTTATAAAACATAGACTTGTTTATACTAACTCTTCAGACACCTACAAAAGAGGTATGCTATCTTTACAAAAAGGTTCTATTTTCATCCATCTCCCCTTTATGCACTATAAGCAAGGGATTTTGATCTTACTTAGAATTATATGGTCAAGACACCTTTTTATCCAACTAACAAACACTAATGTGAAGCATTCGAAGGGCTTATGTTCATTAAGCTAATCCAACTTTGATTTTGTTATAGTCATTGTCAAATAAGAAGCATCGTGCCCTCTTCTTATCCTATCATGACTAGTTGATATTTTCATTATGGAATTTATCTCTTGATTATATTATATATTATTCCATTTAGTGTTGTTATTTAGCTTACCTCATGTACTTTACCCTAAGCAAGATAATAGTAACCATAATCATAACAAGCATATCCATGTGTGTCATAAGTAACATCATGATCATAATCACAACCATAACAAGAATAATAAAACCACAGCATCTATGAGCAATAATGCAATCAATCATTTTCCACCACATGTCTAAATCTAAATAATAAAGCATATACTCATTAAAAATTAGCATGTCATGAGAAAATAGGAAGCATACCCAAAATCCATCTCATGCCTAGCTAGGTAAGTTTACCTCAATGTCTAACATACACAACATAAGCATAATCAATAAGCACTATAAAATCACATCATAAGCATCTAAACATCAACACAAACCATAGGCCATGAGAATAAGCAATACACAAAGATCATATGAATATGTATATATCTTGTGATTCAAATAACATCATAATGTGTATAAATAGATATACATGTCTCTCTCTCAAAATCTACATCTCACTACATCAGCTCATAAGATGAAATTAAAATGATATACAGTAATATATAAAATGTACAAGCTATGCCTCTACCCCTAAGGCACCATTATCTCCTAGTTCTCTGCTAGGTCTTGATACTTATCCAAATGTATCACCTGTCTACCCACCTATAGATGTTGCCCACTACCTTGGAATAGACACACTAGCATGCTTATCAAGCTCACTCTATACTCATCCCATTGGGGTCATCAGGGCACTGACTTAAAATTATAGCCTCATAATACCATATCTCCTCCATTATAGCTAGGTATCATGTCATGGGAATGGTGATAGATGGTCTTGTAGGTACCATGGCTCCTCCTCCTCTCTATCTCATGGAGTCCCTCTCCTGTGTAACCAAGGCTAGTGAAGCCCTTGCCTGGTCCATGTCACCTATGACAGTAATAACCTGACCCTATAAGGTAGCAACTTGACCCTATAAGGTAGTAACTTAGCCCTATAAGGTGGCCACCTATCCTTGTAACACTATGACATGTGCCTATGTAGCATCTAACACTGATCCTACCTATCTCTCAAGGCCAATCCCTTGTGCCTGTGCCCTCTAGCCTCCTCTCCCAATTGGGTCCACATCCATAGGCCCCCTACCATCATCACCATCACCAATATATGTTTCCACATATAATTCCTGGTATCATGCCATGTACCCATATATAAATCTAGCATCATCTATTTGTGACCTGATTGGAAGCTCCTCATGGTCTAGTAAAGTCAGCACATGATGTGGCTCTAACAACAAATTCTATGAGTCCTCACACATGTACCCTTAGAAATGCACCTAAAATACCCTATACTAGGCTAAACTATCTACATACCCTATCAAAAGGGATAAGCTCCACCTCCCCATCCTACCTGCCAAATATCCATCTATAACTCTATAGGGAGAGTGGTTGCCTCTTGTAGTCACACCACATTAGAAACTAAACATAGGGTCTCTAGGTGATATCTCTAATCACTAGTTCACCTAGTGCACCCCTAAACCAATCCACATCATGGGCTTCTCCCCTTACACCTAAACCATTGAATTCACCTCTCTACCACATGAACCTAATTTGGAACTCAATCTACATGTATCCTTCACATGGAATCCCACTAGCCTCAGCACCCAGATGTGTTCATAAGCCTAACAATGTAGAACCAAGTTGACACTAATACCATACCTCCTATGGGCCCTAAACCCCCATAGCTACCTATATATATACCAAGAGAATAGGTACCCAACCAAACATAGTTCACCTAGTACCAACTCCACTAGTACCCCCAGTAATAAATATGAGAACATCTTGCTACTCAAGTTGAGAAGGGAAAAGCATGAGATAGCAATCACAAGCATCATCATGAGTCTCCTCTCACCTGGAGCCCTTTGGTATAGTGTGATATAGCTAAATCCCCTAGTGTGCCATATAACCTGATAAATATCATCACCATATAATAACTTAATGTGATCCTCTTACTCCTTTCACTCTATGTGATAGATCAGACCACCCTGAAGAGAAATCCATGTGATCCTATGTACATCCTCAAGAAAGATCATCATCTCACTGGTCAATAGTAAGAAGGTGTTCATATCTTGATCCCATCTCTTGATGAGCACTATGATCATATAGGAATCTTGAGGCACATGCTAATAATACCTCATCACTCCTAACCCAACCTCCTCCATATGGGCTTAGTCAGCGAGGGTGATCCCCTGGTGGATTTTTGTGAAGATAAGTAGCACTTGGTCATGCATCTGTATCTACTCCCTCACTTGTAATAATTTGTTTAGACACATATCTTAGTCACTTATGCCATTATTTCCTACCAAAACCTTTCCCTTTAACTTACACAATGACCTATTCCTCTACCCATCCCACTCATCTACCCAATACCCACCAAATTTACCCTCTAAACCTATAAGGTCATCTTATACCTAACAACTACCATCTAGTTTGCCTTAAATTTTTAAGTAATTATCAAAAAACCTTTTTAATAGGTGATCATTGACAGTCATAGTGACCACCAATGATTAGGCACCTTTTTTTCTTAAGATGTTGACCATCAATGGTCGAGCCCAATCGTTGATGGTCATTATGGGTGTTTCATGATTAGAACACCCAAAACCTACCCTACCCTAAAATAGTAACCAAAACTTACTACCTTTCTACCCTAAGATACCTACCCACCCAAATTCACCTACCCACCTGATCAATTTCCCCAGTCACCCATAAATTTACCCAAATTCCCCAAAAACCCTAACTAGGGCATAATAGTTCAAACTCAAGAATTCAAACCTAACCTACCCTTAAATCCCAATACATTTACCAAATTAAGCTAGTCTATACAATTAACATCACCCCTTACCTCATTTTATGACCACCATCATGGAGTCATCCATAGACTTGTTCATCTTCATCTACACTCATGTGTTCCTTGCATCCTTACTGGTCCCTTGGGTCCTCTTGATCATGCAAACTTAGCAAATCCACCTCAATAATCACTATCAGCACTCTTTTCACTTGAAATAGACAAAATAACTAGAGCTCCAAGATAATAATAGCCAAAGTAAAAATGATTTAAAATTAACTCAATTTTAACTTTTACCACATAAATTTTTATGGTTTACACTTTGACCATCAATGGTTAGGGTGATCATCAATGGTCACCCTTGAGTACCGTAACTATCAACAATTAGGTAACTCACTCTTTTGATCTTACCTTGAGTATCCATCTTTAATCAAAATCAAATCAACCCACCTTTGCATGGATACTACCTTCTCCACCCACCCCAACCACCTCCTCATCTCGTTATTGGTCTATTTCAGCCCAACTAGCATGCATTTTGTGATGATTCATGTCTGGTCCTTTAATCATAATGATAAGATTTCCATGTTGACTAAATTTTGAATATGCACCACCTTGTACTTACTTGACCCACTTGTGTCTTCTTTAAATCACTTCCTACCTTAGATACCTATGACACTTGCCCAGTGTGCATTTTCATCAAGAGAACTTCCTACCTTGGATACCCACTAAAACATAGACATCACTTAAGCGAGTTTAGAGTGCTCCCAATCACCACACCTAAATACGGTCATGTGGTCCACTTGTCACTTGTCCTTATAGCACTGACCTTTATTTTTATCAAATATGGTAACCTAGTCTATTCATGATCTTGGCTATCACATTTCTTTTCACACTTTGTGCACTTGTTTACGCTTTAGTGCCCAACTAGTCACCCACCTTCATAGTGTCCACCTTTGTCATCACCTTTACCCACCTTATACAACCCATACCCTATTTTGTCTTGACTCATCACCTTTTGGTTTGAGGAGGAACACCTCCTCCCATACTCAGGGCCATCAAACCTTTGACTAGCAATCCAATTTATTTTGCAGCTTGTTGATTCAAAGCTACATAATAAAAAGGGGTAAAATATAGACACCATAAATCTACACACCATGATTCTAAGTGTAAAAACACCCCTTGAATACCTTAATACCCCCTTGAGACTAGTCTAACCCTTTGACCCTAACCAAACCTAACCCAAGTGAGTTTGACCAAACTAACCTGACTTAGCTTTTACCCACTTTTCTACTTTCACCCTCGACTACCGATGGTCACCCTGACCATCAATGGTTAGGATGCACCTCCTTAACCATAAACATACATGTCACCCCACCTTGATTTTCTAAAAATAACTCATCTAAATCCATGTGTGATCCATTGCTTGCATGATTTATAATTATAAGGCCTAGTTAACGTCTTGTTGTAACTCTCTTGCCTTGCCTATAAGAAGAGAGGAGCAGGGAAGTGAGATCCATCTATAATTTTTATCAGGAGCTTGTGCATGTAGATTTCCTTTATTTTTTAGGTCAATCATCATCAATAATCTAGAGATATAGCCATCACATAAGAGAGCCAACTTTCCACCATCACTCTACCAAAGCACTAAGTATCGTTACTATATTGAAATCATGTCAGATCCCACTAACGAGTCAACCACCTCAATCAACCACATATCAGTTTTTTCTAAGATAAGTATTTATTTTCCAATATTTAATTACTTTATTTACCTTTTACACTTAGCCTAGTACCAACCCATCTCTTTAAATCTAACCTTGTGATCCCATCAATTAGTTATTTACCAACCCAGACTTACACATAGTAATTGTTGGTGGTTATCTCAATCACTGATGGTCTGTCCAACCACCAATGGTCTATCCAACTACTGATGGTCACCCTGACTAATGCTAGTCACCTTAACCATTGATGGTCATCCTAACCACTGATGGTCACTATGGTAGGAAATAATAGTAAATTGTTTCCACTTACCTACCCTCAGCTAAATCTAGTTTTATGTGTCCTTACCTAGTCATAGACCCTTGGCTAATTTTTTGAAGTAGACTTGATCCCTTTAGCACTAGTATTGACTTATTTATCATTATAATAGTCATCTGTAGTCTATTTATTTAGCAAAGAATTTATTGTGTTCAATTTTATTATCTTTCAATTATTAATGCAAGTACTTTCTATTCTATTTATAAACTTGATTGTTTAAAACATGTGCATTGAAAACCCCCAAGGAAGCTCTTGCTTCTAAGATCTAGCTAATGCCAGGCAATCCACTCAGCTATCTATCTAACCAACCATTTTTAGTTTCATCTTATTTGTAGGTCATCCTCCCAAGACAAAGAGGATTTATTCACAATCATCTAATTTAATGCACACACAATCAAATGGGTTTTTCAACAATACCCATATTTAGTTTCTTCTTCTTCCTTTCTTAAATATAAGCAAAAATTCACTGTAATAGGACTACTTAATGAATCCTTATAAAAATTGATTTATATTCTACCATGTTATTATCACAAGGAAAGCTGATATGAAATGATTTGGTAATAAGATCTCCCTATGGTGTAATAAACAATAAGCCTACCCCCAATCCATGTGATGTGAATGATCCATCAAAATATAGATTTTAGTGTTGATCCTTAAGAGGTGTTTCTATGATGTCATGATGGACTACCTGGGAATTAAAAAGTGAGAGGTTTGGTATCTATAAGGGGAGCTTTGACAAGATAATATATAAGTACTTGTCCCTTTATAGATTTTTAGTTGACATACTCAATTTGAAAATCACTCATAATCATGATCCATTTAGCCATGTGGCCTTGTAAAGTTGTCTTAGATAGTAGATACTTGAGTGGATCTACTTCATAAATAACTATGGTCTTGTTGTTAAGCATGTAATGTCATAGTTTATATGTTACAGATACTATAGCTAAAAAAGATATTTCTATTGGTATATAATTATGTTCATATGCAACCAATGTATGGATTAAATAGTACATGACATGCTCTTTTCCATCGTCATCATCCTAAGCTAGAAGTGCCCTTAGGGCTTTGTCTATGGTAGAAAGGTATAGTCAAAATGGATTTCCTAGTGTTAGTGGTAATAAAATACATGGATTGGCAAGATAATATTTTAGGTGTTAAGAGGATTTATGACTATTTTCATCCCAATGAAATGTAACACCTTTCTTCACTGAGTGAAGGGATGGTATTTATTATCCAACTATGAAATGAAGCATCTGATAGACTAGATTTTGCCCTATAAATTATGGAGATGATTTAAATTAGAAGGTGGTAGCATCTTGATAATAGCTTATAATTTGGTAGGATCAACTTCAATGCCCCAAAAAAATATGATGAATCCTAACAATTTACTTAAAGTGATACCAAAGATGCAATTCTTGGGATTTAGTCTGACCTTGTGTTCATGAAGCCTCTCTAATATTCTTTGTAGTACAGTTGGATATCAACATAGGCCTTTGATTTACCTAATATGTCATCAATATAGTCTTTGACAATGGCATGCATCATATCATGAAATATGATGGTTATAGCTTTTTGGTATGTGGCCCTAGCATTCTTGAAGATAAATAGTGTAACTTGATAACAAAACATTCCCCATGGAGTAGTGAATGTTATCTTATGTTAGTCTTATAGTGTGATCCCAATATGATTGTACCCTAAAAATCTATCTATAAGTGAAATAATTTCATATCCTATTGTGGAGTCAACTATCATGTCGATATTCAATAGAGTAACTTAATCCTTAGGGTAGACCTTGTTGATGTTATAAAATTAGTGCAGATTTTGATTCCTTCTAGATTCTTATTAATAGGCACAACATTTGAGATCCACTCTAAATAGTCAATCAGTCAGTTGCATGTCACTTCTAAGAGTTTTCCCAATTCTTTCTTTACTAGTATAGCAATATGAAGATACATCGTGCATAATTTATGCTTCACAGATTTGGCATTAAGATGTATAACAAGGTGGTGTATAACTAATATGGGGTCTAAACTTGGCATATCTAAATAGGCCCATGCAAAAATATCAAAAAATTACCTCAAAATGGATTTAATTATATCATGTTCCTCCTAAGTGAGGGATGTGCCTAATTTGATCCACTTCAGGTCATCTAGAGTTCTGATGTTGACCTCCATGGTATCTTCTACTAGGAGATTTGATCCATCTTCTAGAATGGTTGGTAATGACATGAATTGGCATATAACTACAAATTACTCTAGTTAAAATGGTTCTTAAGTCTCTCCTAAACAAGATGAATCTAAATCTCCTAATGGTAATGATGTCTATATTAAAAATACTATAATAAATTCCTTGGTAATTCGATCAAAGGCATGTCATTATGCTAAATTGAAGTTAGACCCAAAATCAAGCTCATCATTAATGGTCTTCTGAGCTTCATTTGAGGAAAGGTGAATACCCCATCTAATGGCACCTAAAATAGGTTTTCACCAAAATACTAGCCTTTCTCTTTACTTTTACCCTGGTCCAAAAGCACCTCAAAGAGGTTTTCACTTTGGGACCTCAATGTTTTAATATTTTATTTTTAGCTAATGGTGTTCACCCATTCTCCAAAATAGACTTAAAGGTCCAATTTGATATAGAACCCTTGTTCGTGGTCTCCCAAAAAAACACTGTCTCTTAGGCCTATAAAATTACAAAAGGCCTCATCATTCTCAAACTCATCTACAGGCATTATGGATTCTTATTAGTCCTAAGTTATAAGTTGAGGGTGATATAGAGGAAGTAGGTTATGTTAGGTTACTGGGGTAATGGTATAAATGGTATGTGGGTCAAATAGGTTGGTATTGGTAAGTTATTCATAAATTCTATGATCAAACTCTACTTTTTTATGGGCACCATCATCACTAGATGTTGGCATTGGAACATGAATAAAATACATGGGATCACCCCTAGGTAGTTTAAATCTAAGACCATAAGTTCCTTTATACTGAGTTATAATAATTGGTTCAAGAGTTCCCTCTTGATTTGGCTCAAATAATTCTCCTTCATATGCTTGGTTCTCCATGACCCTATTAGGGATGGAATATTTGGTTTTTTTTTAGTAATTGGCCAATTTTTCATTGTACAACTATGATTCATCATTGGCAAGTGGGTCCTCTTCTTGGCTAGTGGCTAGTGTGAAAATGATAGGAATTGGACTATGAAGTTTACCTTTTCCTTTTCATTGCCATTCTATGCAAGGTAGCCTAGATTTTAAGTCTTCTATAATACTTGGGGTTATGTGGAAGTTTAGCAATGTGGAATGTGTCATGGGTCAGATATTCTCTTGGGCCATTGGCCGAGATGGTAAAATGATTAGACATTTCAAGAAGAGGCATATGTGAAGATGAGTCAAGGATATTTGGGTTTATACAATTAGCCTCTGATAATTTGACAAGTAGTTATTTAACTTTATCCTTTCTACGTATCAGATATAGGCCAAAGTGGTAGTTGTAACTTTCATATTTAGATTCCAAATGTTTTCAATGTTCATAGGGCTACACATCTCCATTGATAGTGACCTCCATGCCTGAGTGTGAAAATTTGAGACACTAGTGAAATATCAAAGGGATTCACAAATTTCATGTATCCAAGGTATACCCAAGAGCAAATTGTAAGATAGATCAAGGTCTAACACTTTGCAAAGTGTATCATGGGTTAAAGGCCCAATGATAAATAGCAAGCTTATGGTACCTTGTGATTCTCATTATTCATTATCATAGGCTTTGATAGTAATTATTTATAGCTATAGATCAGTTTTTATATATCCAAGATACTTGATGAGATTTAGAGACATAATACTCAAGCCTTATCTATTGTCTACAAGCACACGTTGAAATTTATTCTGCATTATGATAACTTCAATATACAATGGATTATTATGGAGAGGGCCAACAAATGACATATCAATTTGGTTGAAGGTCAATGATTGACCTAGGGCTAGATTTCCAACAAAAGCTTAGAATTTATCTAAGGTTATGTCATTCAGAACTTGGGATTGACCTAGGATTTCTATTAGGATATTCTCATGCATAGGAGACATATGCAACAAATCTAGAATGGAGATTTATGCAGGTCTATTTTTAGTTATTCCATAATGTCATATGGATTTTCCTTAATAGTGATATATAGCTTATTCCTAGCCATCATAATGGGTTGGATTGGTTCATTAGGACGAGGTAATTGGCTTGGGATGGCAATCTTAGACCGTCGAGATGTGACTACAAAATTAAGATTGGATACAAGACCATTTTAAATTGATGATGATAGATTTGGGATAGATAAGATAAGTCTATATTTTTGATGCACTTGGTTGTGGTCATGGGGTAAGGATGAGTTATCAATATAAGGACCTAAAATAGTAATCACTAGTTTTGTTGTGTTTGGTTATAGTCCTAGGTTAAAGAATGATTATTGGCATAGGTATATTGATTAGAATTATTTGTCAATGGTCCTGGTTTGTTATCACTTGGTTTAGTATTAATGGTGATGGTATAAATTCAAAATCCCACAATATAACCTACAATATTGATACAATTATGCGAAACCACATGGTAAGTCTATTGGTTTTTAGAATCATTCTGGCCTTGGTTCCTCCCATTCATTGACTTTGTTATTTTTGCTACTAATATTGATATTATTATCATGATAGTTTTTTATATTTTTATTATTATTATTTTGGGCTTCGTTGTTGTTGATGTTGATTATATTTTTATGCTACAAAAAAGGGTTTTGGTAGATACATAGGTTTTAATTAGACATAGATGCTCTATTATCCGATGTAATCTCCCCATTTTCCAACATATTTTTAATGAGTTATTTTTATTGTACACAATGGTGTATATTATGTCCATAAATATGATGGTATTCACAGAACTCATGCTCTTTATACCAATCTAGGTATGGAATACCCTCAAGATAGTGCTTCAGAATTGGCCAACTATTCATATTATCCATGGCTAACTTTCCAAACACTACTTCGATAGGTTCACTAAGATCATTGAAGACTCAAGGAGTGGGTCTTATTCTTGAAGGAGAGGTTTACAAATTTGGGGGTTATTACATTTGTGGAACTAGTCTAGGTTGTTGCATAGGTTGTGCTTGTTGAATAGGTTACTGATGAAGAGTAAGTTGCATTTGTAGCATAGGTTGAGTAGATGGTGTTTTCACCATTTTGACATGGTGAAATTTAGTTACTCCATTCCCAAAAACATTCTTATTATGGTTTTATTGCTTATATTTATCATAGTTACTGGCCTGAATGAGTGTAGATGTTTGCATTGGGATTTGGTTAGGGTTCTGACTTAGGCCTATGCCTTGGTTTTGGTTCTAATTTTGGTTCAAGGAGGTTAGTTTGATCATCATTTTGTTAATAAGGTCCTTTTCAATTTTTAAACCTTTTTCAATGATTTATTTGAAGGTATGTGCACATTAAAACTCTAGATAATAGGATATCTTGATGTGTAAACTTTTAGTGAACATAGTGGCTAATTATTTATCTATCAAGTTATGGGTGAAATAACTAGAAATCACTCTCCATATATGTAAATAGATTACAAGTCTTTCATTGACCCTTTGCTTGGCCTGAGTCAAATCTAATAGTGAAATCTCATTCTCGATATTATAGGAGAAATACTACACAAATTTGTTTGAGAGGTCATCAAAATTAGATACAAAATTATTTGGCAATTTGAAGAACCACTCCAAAGTATATCTTGCTATATTTTGAGGAGAAAAAAGGAGTAGGTAAATGTCATTATAAGACATTGGTTAGTAAGTGACAAATAATTCTATCAAATGGGCCTTTGGGTCTCATTTACCCTTATATTTATTGAATTTTGATGGTTCATAACCTGGAAGAAATGGTATCTAAAGGTATTTCATGTTTAATGGGTATAAACACACCTCATATAACTTGAATTTCTTGGTCTACTTACCTAATTTAATGGTGGAAATTGCATCCTTCATTTGTTTTAGTTCTTGTGCCAAGAAACTAGATGGTACATTTGGATGAAGTGGTGGTTGGGTGGTCAAAGGTGGATTACCTTAACCTAGGTATAATAGAGGCATGATTTATTGTGGAATTTTGGTTTGATGAGTGAACCAAACAATAATATGTATCCAAATATTAGGATGTAATCATTTAACTTGCACACATTATTGGGATATATTATGGTTTGGATTTGGTATATAGCCTTGGATTTGAGGGAATTGTGTTTAGGATGGAAGGATGTGGCTATGGGTAAAATATTGTGCTTGCTAAGGTTGAGTAGGGACTTACTCCTATCTAGTCAAACCTAGTTGAATAAGGGGAACTTTTTGTGGACCAAGGCCCTATCTTTAGATCTATGGCACATGCTGAGTAAAAGGCAATTATTGCCTAATTGGTACTTGTTAAATAGTGGTATCTCTTTCTTGTGCAAACACCGGTTGTGAACTAGATATTGGTTGGGTGTTTAGAATTTATCTTTTACCAATAGATACATGTTATTGATTAGATAATGTATGTGATTGTAAAGGTATATTGGTCTATAATTATTGAGGTACATTTTCCATTACCTACCAAGGTAGAACATTTATTTCCCTTATTGAGGTGGCGTAGTGTTTCTTCTACTATGGTGGTAGATTAGATTGTGCATGTTATTATGGAATCTTAGTCATCGCATATTGAGGTGGGATAATATCTGTCACTTGTTTTTTAGGCAAATCACTAGTTATCATTTGATTACTTAATCCTTTTGGTTGCATACTTGATGAAATAGCTAGTTGAGGATTAGAAGTAACTTGTTGTGGTTGGGACTTAGAAGTTTCTACCCCTATTATTATAAACCACTCATGGTATTAACTAAAGGCACTTGTTGTTGTAGACTATTTGTCAATGTATTTAGACCAATATGTCCTAATTGGAAGACACTTGCATGTTATCCATCATGTTTATAACATTGTTCTATGTAGTAGGCGTAGTCACATCTTCAATATATGGTCCATTTTACATGTCACTGACTGAAGTGATTTGTGCAAAAGGGTATATACCTAAATTATCTTGACTTCTCAACTCAATTAGTACTCTTATTAAAGGAGTTAGATTTATAAGTGGAGCATTTGACATGGCCATAACATTAAAATTGTGCACTAGATTCAAATAGGTTTGATAAGCTTGTTGCATTTGTATAAATTGGTCCTCTAATTGTTCACTTCCTTTTTACAAGCATATTTGGTTCTTGATATGACATCAGCATGAGTGCTTGAGGATAGCTAGTAGAGGCATGTTCAATGGTTTGGTTATAAGGCATGTTGAAAGGCACTCTAACTAGACTAAGTAAATTTTTATGGGCGAAGTCTACTAGAAACTTGGCCCCTACCTCTACAGCTCTAACTAAAACCTTGTCCTTATTTTTAATCAAGTGAAAATCAAAAAAATAAGGGTCATAAGATGATACCATAGTGAAGTAATATCATTATTATTGAATTTGTTCCACAATTAATGGTACACTAGCAAGATATTGCACAATTTGCTCTTGGTTTAACGAAGTAGTGGGCTAACAAATCTTGACTTTATTCCCCAGATTGAGTAGTGTAAGGAGGATAAGGATCCATTTCACAAACCACATCATCTTTATATGGGTCTTGAGTAAATTTATCATTAGTGATCACGTTATCATAACTTGGATTGTATATGGATCCATTATGAGTGTAATGAAATATATCCAAATCAATGACTAATATTCCATGAATAAGGTCTAGAGTTATACAAACTCTTAAAAATAAGGTCTAAAATAAAAATGGTACAAACTTAGTTTAGGAATGGAGCCATTTCTCCAAAAATAGTCAATGATAAACTTGTTCTAAAATATCCTCAAGGTCTAACATCAAATGTCTCACACAAATGGTCAAGTGAATGGATAAAATATAAATTCTAAACTTGGTAAAAAGTGTTTCAAACAACTATAAGTTAGATTTAAAAGTGAAAAAGGCTACTAGGTCTTTGGGAATAATGCTTAAAGATAGGCTCAAAATAACTAGGTCTAAGATAAAAGGTAAAATGATAGGACTTTTGGAAACATGACACAAAATTAGACTTTGAAACACACTAGGTCTAAGTCACATGAGAATTTCTAGGTTTTTTGGGAGCACGACACAAAATCTAGACTTAAAAATAACATTAGATCTAAGAGGTAAGATAATTAATCTAACAAATTTGAAACATTTTGACTCAAAGTAGGCATTCATATTCAAACATAAACTTAACCTTTAGTAAAAGACATTGGAATTTAGGCACATGAAAGATAGACCACTTCCCAAATCTAGGCACAAAAAAAGTCTTTACATCAAGCAAGGAATTAGTCTAAGTTGCACAACCCAAAAGTGAGAGATAAATGTCCAAGCCAAAATTACACAAGGCATAGGCATAAACCAATCAATGTTTGAATCTAAACTTATCAAGACCAATTTATAACTTGATTTAGAAGGCTTGGTTCTTAAATGGAAAATAAGTTAGACTAAAATGGGCAATGTAACGATACTAAGCATAGAATAAGAAGGCACACATGGTTTTTGAAATTATAATTAGATATAAGGTAACAAGCCTTTGAAATAATATGAGTAGTGTATCGATGTTATATTTATTTAAAGGTATGACAAATGGTTTGTTTCAAAAAATCTAAGGCACAAAACTTAGACTGAAAGGGGTAGCTTAATGATGCCCATTTAAAACAAGTGACACACACACACACACCAAATGACTAAGGCAAAGTGTGGTGTCAAATGGATGGCATAACACCTCTTTAATCAAAAGAGTGATATGAAAACATGAATTATTTAGAATGTGGTTTTAAATAAATAAATAGTTTTGACTCAAGACAATGCAAGTAAAAAGGAAAAACAAAAAAGTACCTAAGTATATCATCTTAATCCTAAAACCTGACAAGGTGGATTCGTACTATCAAATTCCATCTATATATTTCTCTTGAGAGGAAATAATGCCATTAATATAAAAATTTAAATTCACATAAAATTAGGGTTTTTAGGACTCCTCTTCTCTCAAGAGTTCGTACAATGACATGGAATTTTGGGCTACTCACCTACATTGACAATATATTCATGACAAGTGGGGTTGTCTAAAAACTATCAATTTTTGTACATTCTAAATGGTCCATATGTTTGGTTAACACTAGGGAAAAACATGTCATTTAGATACATATTAACCATCTTGTTTTGAAAAAGTCTTATCCTTTTCACAACCACTACATCTGTCAATTGCTTAGTATAGTGTGATGTCTAGGTTAAACTTACATTTTAAGGTCGTCTCTTACTAAAACAATTATTTAACCACTCAAAAAAATGTCCTAGTAAGTCAAGCTCAATTTATATACTCTTACCATGGAGTGGGGTTGAATTGATGATATCAAATGAATTCTTGGGTCAACATTCCTTATAGAACCCATGGGTAGGCAATGAACTCTCACCCACAAGCTAAGATGCATGAAATAAAAATTATAGGAATTTAGAGTTATTTTGAGATCACCCAAATCACTTAGATTTTGGGGAGTGTCTTAGTGACTTTCCTTCCACACTTTGGAAAAAGAGATAAAGGAAATAAGTGAAGTTTTTTTATCACCCAAGTTCCCTAAAGGGGATGGGGGGAGAGCATACACACTATAATTGGCTTGCAAAACAAACATAGAATAAAAATCACAAAAATAAAAGCTATTATGAGCACTTAACTAGATTATGAGCTCATGTTTAGAGCACCAAATGAAATATGATATGAATTTTAGCCCCTTAGCATTGTTTGAGAATTTTAAAAAATGAAAATAAGTCAATTAAATGAGTTTTGAACACCAAATATAAATGTGAATTTGAATCTTAGAGTGTTAAAATACATATTTCTTTGGTCTTTGGATCCTATAAAAAGTGTTAGTCAATCCTTGTGCTTAAAAGCTAAAAATAAATAAGCTAATGAGTTTTAGAATTTAGCTCTTGGGTTTCTTATTTTTTCACATAGTGAAATATTGTAGATACATAGATCAACACTGTAATTTTCATTCAAAACCATAACTGGTTAGTACAAATCTAAAACTTCTTGTAAAATAAAGTGTTAGCACAAAAATATGACTATACAGTGCAAAATCACAACTATACAATACAAAACCATAAATTATAAGGACAATATCACAAATTTTGAAGGCAAAACCATGATTAACAAGGAAATACCATGAATGTCAAAGCAACATCATAATTTTGAAATCAATATCATATATTTTAAGATAAAATCATGACTATAAAGATAAAAACACAACTATTCAGTTAATAACACAATCTATCAAGGCAATATCCCAAATTTTTAGACAAAACCTCAACTACCAGATGCAAAAATGCAAGTGTAATATCACTACTCTATAGTGCAATATCTCTACTCCATAATGCAATATCATGATTGTAGAGATAAAAAATGTGATTTCTTGTGTAACATCTAAGAGCTTCCACTTTTCACTTTTTTGGTCAACAAGTTAGGATTTTGACATGAAAAATGTTAGAAAGAGGTCCTAAAATTCCATGGGAAGAACTTTTTGGGGTGTAGTCCCATCAGACATGCCATCATGTGAACAAGGAATCTATAGAGGGGAGATTATTATAGTGTTAGTCAATAAAATCCAATCAAAACAAATACACTAAACACTACCACCTCTAGCCTAGACACTAAGGAAAGCATATAATGAAAACACAACTAGAAATCAAAATAAAACATCCTTTTACCTTTTTTTTAGATCCAAAATGGCTTGTTGAATTGGGTTGCTCAGCTATGTACTCAAGAAATCTTTGTCAATGAAGCTCCATTGCTCCACCTTTTCTTCGCACCTTGGTAATGTTGGTTGGCTTAGCTTGGCTTGGCTTGTGAAATTGGAATGGTAACACTAATATAAAGGTTCATTTCATCTATTTGAGAATAATAAATTTACACCAAAATATCTTATGGATCAATGGGTGAGGCCTTCTATTTATAGCCTCCAAAGTTAACTCTCACCCAAGTTGAGTCAGGTTAGGATTTAAGCATGGAATGAGTTCAAACTAACCCTAGGTGAATTAAAATTAACTCCAATTGAGTTAATAAGGGTACATGTAATTATGATTTTCAATTAATAGGTATGACTCATAAATTATATATTTGTTAGATATTTTGTGAATGCTTGACAACTCACAAAAGTAATGATGATGAGGCTTGATATTTAGAATTTTTAAATTTTTGTTTTTAGATATTCATTAATTTCAAATGGATTGTTTAGATAAGCATTTAATCTGGTTTAATTAGTTGATTCATTTTGATTATAATTTTATCTCTTTTAAGAATTTTTCAAGTTCCCCACTTAATGTACTGCTAGTTGTTAGGTCGCAAGGTGACTGAAGATGAATCCATGAGAGGTTATTGTTGTGTATGGGCTAGTAACCTAAATAGGGATGATTCAAAATTATTATGAGAACTAATGAATGATGTGTATACTAAATTGGGACATTCAATGATTTATAGGCTTAATTTGCATTATTTGGTAGCAATCAATCTGAAGTTTGGTCAGAAGCCAGTTGTGGCCAGAATGGGGTATCTATAGTATAAACCTTACCAAACTAGATTTTTTTAAAAATAAAATTTAAAAGGATAATAAAAATATAGAATTAATGTAATACATTATATTATATTTAAATCTTCATGCTCTCATTCCATTCTTCAAATCTTTTAGCAATAAATTCCTTTTAACTAGCTCTGATACCACTGATGGCACCAAGTGGGAGGAATAAACTCTATAAATTACATCATCAATATATCATTTCATACAAAAGGTAATAAGTTATTATTTCGAGATATTGATTTAAAAAGAAGGTGAAAATATTTATAATCTTTTCACAAGGTGGTTATGGGACTCAACCAACATTCTCATGAACCAACAAACCTACTAACAAGTTTTTTAAATTAATTTATTAACAAAACATAAAGTAAATAAATAAATATAATTGTGGATCATAAATGACCCAATACTTTATTTAAATATTTTTATGTAAATATTTTATTCATTCAATAAGAATCAATAGAGAAGTTTGTTTTTCATGTAATTTCCAAGTTTATGCCTATGGAAATTTTATTTTCTAGTTTTCATTCCATCATCTGGTATCTAGTAGTAGAGGAAGACACAAATCATGAATAAAAAATTTAGAAGGAATAATAAATACATGAACATCCACTATCAATGGAAGAAAGGATGGTTTAGAGATTAGAGGGAAGGAATGAAGGAATTAAAGTTGACATTTCAAATTATGGAGGTATTTTAAAACCAAAGGAGTTGATAGATTGGATGAACAACATGGAGAAGTTTTTCAAATGGAAAACTATGATAGAAGACAAGAAATTAAAGTTTGCATGCACTAAATGTAAGGGTCATGTAATTATTTGGTGGGATAATCTACAAAAAGAGAGATAGAGAAAATGTAAAGAGAAGATCAACATGTGGAAAAAATGGAGAAGAAGCTAAGGGAGAAATTTATTCATGTGGACTATGCATAAACTCTATATAGAAGATTCTAGAATTTAATGTAAAAGGATCATCATATACAAGTGTATCTAAATGAGCTTTACAAGTTTTTCATGTGCATAGAGCATGATGAAACAAAAAAATAGATGGTTACAAGGTATGTAAATGGTTTGAAGTTTTCTATTCAAGATGAATTTAGTATGCATAAAATAGTTTTCATGGAGGAGGATTGTCAATTATCTTTGAAGGCAGAAGAAAAACTAAATAGATAACATTTTAAAAGATCAATTAGACCAATAAAATAATAATCCCATCTAGTAAGGGTCAAAGGGGGGTCCAATACCACTAGAGGTGGGTTTAATCCCACTGGAAGAGAATCATCATTTGGTGTATAAAAATAAGAATATAATAGACAAGGGTTTCAATACTAACAAAGAAGAAGAGGATTTTAGATAGGATGAGGATATGGTGGTGTTAGATGTTGGTTTTGAAATCAATGCAGGTCTTATGTTTGTTACATATGTAGAGAAGAAGGACATAGATTGTTTGACTGTCTAAACTATCAAGAACAAGAAAGGAGACAAGAGGATTTCCCAATAGTGAATTTAGTTGAGGTTGAGATAGAAGAACAAAATGATAAATTTGTAATAGTAGATAATGGAGAAAATCTCATGATGAGAACAATGATTACTCTAAGGAAATAATAGGTGTAGAATAAATAAATTGGTGATGTATGGCTATGAAGAAATATTTTTTGTATAAGGTGTACTTCAGGAAGTAAGAATTCAAAATAATTATATATGGTGGTAGTTTTGAAAATATGGTTTCTAAGGACATGATTGACAAATTAGGTTTACAATGTGAGAAGTACCCTTATCCTTTTCAGATTTCATGGTTTAATAAATGGAATGAAGTTACAATAGATAAAATGTGCTTAATAAAGTTTTATATAATAAAAACTTACAAGGATGAAATATGGTGTGATGTTATACCAATAGATGGATTCCATGTGTTATTAGGAAGGCCATGGTAGTTTGATAGAAAATTAATTCATGATAGACAAAATAACGCATAATTTTTGGAAAGGTGGTGTGAAGGTAGTTGTATTACCTCTTAAATAAGAAGGGCAGGTTGAAAGCATATTGTCCACAAAATAATTTGTCAAAGATATGAAGATTACATGTTTTTATGCATTAGTAACAAAGAAAGAAGACACAAAAATGGTGCAAATACTAGTAGAAGTAACAAAATTATCAAAATAATATGCATATGTTATACCTGATGAATTAATAGATGGATTACCACTAAACAAAGACATTCAACATCATATTGATTTGATTCTAGGATCATCTCTACCCAATCAAATAGCTTATATGATGAGTCCAATAGAACATGAAAAATTGAATAAACAAGTTACAAATTTGGTGAGAAAAGGTGTAGTAAGGGAGAGCATGAGTCCATGTGCAACACCAACATTGCTAACTCTGAAGAAAGATGGAGAGTGGAGGATATGTGTGGATAGTAGAGAAATAAATAAAATTACCATCAAGTACAAATTTTATATACCTTATTTAGGTGATATGATGGATGTGCTTGTAGGAGAAAAACACCTTACCAAGATTTATCTGAGTGGTTACTCTTAGATTTAGATTCATGAAGGAGATAATGTCATATCCCATTTTTATATGCATGTAATAATTACTTACTCATATCAACATGGTGTACCATGTAAACTTAGCTAGATAAACTTATGACATTTATCTACTATTGAATATTAGTATCATTGTGAAACTATATGACTACATTCTTAAGATGATTATTATTATGCATTATATTATCATGAGATTTAAAATGATTAATGATATGCACATTGATCTATGATGAGTATTTTAGATGGGATGAGGATATGGTGGTGTTAGATGTTGGTTTTCAAATCAACGTAGGTCTTATGTTTGTTATATACATAGAGAAGAAGGACATAGATTATTTGAGTGTCCAAACTATCAAGAACAAGAAAGGAGGCAAGAGGATTGCCTAAGAGTGAATTTAGTTGAGGTTGAGATAGAAGAGCAAAATACTGAAGTTGTAATAGTAGATAATGGAGAAAATCTCATGATGAGAATAATGATTGCTCTAAGGAAAGAACACGTGTAGAATAAAAAAAGTGGTGATATATGGCTACGAACAAATATTTTTTGTATAAGGTGTACTTCAGGAAGTAAGAATGAAAAATAATTATATATGGTGGTATTTGTGAAAATATGGTTTCTAAGGACATGATTGAGAAATTAGGTTATAATGTGACAATCACCCTTATCCTTTTCAGATTTCATGGTTTAATAAATGGAATGAAGTTAAAATAGATAAAATGTGCTTAATAAAGTTTTATATAATAAAAACTTACAAGGATAAAATATGGTGTGATGTTATACCAATGGATGCATGCCATGTGTTATTAGGAAAGCCATGGTAGTTTGATAGAAAAATAATTCATGATAGAGCAAAGAATGCATACTTTTTAGAAAGGTGGTATGAAGGTAGTTATATTACCTCTTAAAGAAGGGCAGGCTAAAAGTACATTGTCCACAAAATAACTTGTCAAAGATATGAAGACTACATGTTGTTTTTATGCATTAGTAACAAAGAAAGAAGACACAAAAATGGTGAAAATACTAGTAGAAGAAGAAAAATTATTAAAATAATATGGATATGTTATACTTGATGAATTATCAGATGAATTACTAGCAAATAGATACATTCAACATCATCTTGATTTGATTCTAGGATCATCTCTACCCAATCAAGCAACTTATATGATGAATCTAATAGAACATGTAAAATTGAACAAACAAGTTACAAAATTGGTGAGAAAGGGTGAAGTAAGGGAGATCATGAGTCCATGTGCAACACCAACATTGCTAACTCTAAAAAATGATGGAGGGTGGAGGATATGTGTGGATAGCAGAGAAATAAATAAAATTGCCATCAAGTATAGATTTCCTATCCTTTATGTAGGTGATATGATGGATGTGCTTGTAGGAGAAAAACACCTTACCAAGATTTATCTAAGTGGTTACTCTCAGATTCAGATTCATGAAAGAGATAATGGCATATCCCATTTTTATATGCATGTAATAATTACTTACTCATATCAACATAGTGTGCCATGTAAACTTAGCTAGATAAACTTGTGACATTTATTTACTATTGAATGTTGGTATCATTGTTAAACTATATGACTACAATCTTAAGATGATTATTATTATGCATTATACAATTTAAAATGATTAATGTTATGCACACTAATCTAATGTAAATTTGACATTAAGTTGTGTAGGGAAAGCAAACATGTTTTCAAGTGATGTAGGGATGCATTAATGCTTTAAAATTATATTACCTGCTACTTTATATATATATATATATATATATATATATATATATATATATATATATATATATAAACTACTAATGAATCTCATTTTAGTGTGAATTTACAACATATGTTACTCCATCCCTATAGAAAGGGAGGGTATCATCAAGGAGAGTTGGAATAGATAAGGTGTCAAGAAACAAGAAAGAGGATGTGTCGATTGAGTGAATTGAGTATGCCATAGGAATTCTATAGATGGGTTAGTTGTAGTGCTTACCTTTTGACCGACCCTCTTTTAGTATGCTCAATTGTGATAAATTAAATATGCTTTCCCTTTATATAATAATTGAAGGACTCTAACTTAACCTTGGACATGCATAACCAGTTATGAGGCATTAAATGATTTTGGTTTAAAATATTTTACCACTGGTAGAAAAAGAAATATTATAAAAAATATTTATAAATATTTAATTTTATTTCAAATCAAACCTTCAATCTTCACCCAATATGCCACCCTTAGGGGATAGAAATAAATTTAGTATTAAATTCCAACATTGACTAAAATGAATAGTTTTATCCTGCTACAATCCCTCTCACCCATTGTGCCATATGGGGGAATAGTGAAACAAATGAAGTAAATATTGAAGTGGGTGAAAATAATTTAATGTTTGAAGCTATTTATTGTCCTTTTTAATGCCAAAGGAAGGGAGAAGAGCTAGGTAAATAGAGGAAGAGGGATATGGTTTTTAGAGTGAAGGATTTTATTTGAAGGAAAAAGGTGTAGTAGAAGTAGGGAAGAGATGAGGAGAAAGGAGGAGAAAGAGAAGAAGATAAGTTGTAAGTAACAAGTATTGATCTATTCATAATTAATCTTTGGCTAATCAGGTTAGTAGATTTGTTGAAATAATTATTTAGAATTTATTATGAGTTCTTATTTCAAATCTATTCTGTCAAAGTGAAGCTAGAATGGCTGGAATAGCTAGAAAAATATATGATTAAAATAAGACCTTCTTCTTACCTTTGTTCAAACCATTCTCTCTCTATTGTATAGTCCATTTGTTCTTCATTTTGAATCTAGATTGTGGTTTAAAGAATCTTTAAATCTAAATGACCATCAGATGAAGTTTAGTACCTTGATGCTTGTAGTGCTTTATTCCCAATCTAGTTTTTCATTCAAAATAAATTATCAATATTTAAGCAAGATAATAGACTAAATTGTTCTTTATTAAGAAAATAACTAGAAATTACAAATCATAATGATACTTTTGTATACTCTCTATGGTAGCGCTAAAAATTTGTGAACCCAACACTTTATATTTTAGGTTAAAATGTATCCCTAAACCAAGAGTAGTGTGAGGGATAAACAACCCATAAATATGGGCATAAATCTGAATTATAGTAGCTCATTTAGTAAAAACATCCAATGTATATGCTAAAAATTTGAACCAAACATCTCACTAGATGAAAGCTCAGGAATAGGCAATAGTTTATAACACTATGCATTAATTCCTAGGCTTTTTGAAATTATATCTACATAAGATTCATTGAGAAAATGTTTTTACACATTTCCCTATATACTTTAACAACTATAGTTAATACCAGATAATTAATTGATGAAGTGGGATGATCTAGGTAGGTACTATTACAAGGAGTGATAGGTAATAAGTCACTTCTTTTAATTTCTTTGGCCTTGTACGCTATCTAGTCAGCTTCCCTAATTTATTGGCATGGCATAGAGGTAAAACTTAGGCATCAATTGTGTAGAACCTAAAAATTATTCAAAATTATGTCCAATAGAATCCCCTACCATGCATGGCAACATAGGACATCATTATTAGCATGTTAGCTCTCAATTTTCTCAACCTTAGAAAATCTTCCAGATGGTAGTGATTTTGTTATTTAGACCAATTTTAAAGTGTCAATAAGGCCCACTATAAAATAAATTAACCCAATGGAAACTAGCATCACCTTTAGGATAACGCCTTTCAAAAAACTAGCTAAGATAAAAATGAGCAGCCATATCATATAACTTACACATACAAAATCCATTAAGAGTATGATTGTTAGTAAAATTGAGTCAAATGGGAAATTTCTAATATTAATTATATATAGTTGTCAATGAACAGATGAATTTTAATATTGATAGTTTAATTTGAGGTGACTTAAAATGATAAAAATATTAATTTTATTTTTCAAATAGGTAAGCATTTCCATAGTCAAATACTTCAATAGTTCTATGACCTTTTTTAATATTTTAGTTTTATAAAATTTGTCTTTGATTGATATTATATGATATCATTAAAAACATTAGGTGGTAATTTCAATCTGCGAGCTTATATATTATAATAGTGTATATATTCTAATGTTGATATATATATATATATATATATATATATATATATATATATATATATATATATATATATATATATATATATATATGACCAATATATAATGACCTAATTCATTATTGTTAGTCCAAGATATGATTTAATGAAAATATTAAGAGTTATGAGTTATAACTCCTTATATTGCATAGTTGATTTAATAACATAGTATGTTAAGGAGATGTTTCCCCTCCTCCCTTAAAAATATGTTTTTTATGGAGAAATTTTATTCCACTAATTGTGAACATGTTATAATATGAAAGAATTTAATAACATCCATAAAGCCTATAGATTTTGGAATCAAACACTACAACATATTTACTCAATATCTTGGTATAGTGTTGCCTTATAAATCTTGCATTTTATCTCTCTCGATGATAACTTATCTACTCTTTTTTTTTAAATAAATAAATTTAAAAAATAAATATTACAATAAGTAAATATAAGAGTTTCACATGTAAGCTTGGAGCTAGCCCTATTTGATTTTACAATGTAGACTTAAATCATGATTCTTGAGGACATCGTAAGCAATGTTTTTTGAAGGAACTCATTAACAATGAACTTCTACATGTGCCTTGAAATCCTTACATGAAGATTTATTCAAATGGCCATTAATATTTTTATCACAAATCAAGGAATATTTGAATGTATTCTTGCTATAGGAATGGGATATTTAGGTATAATGCCTATCTTTTATAACAATTCAATAAGGAGACATTTACCCTTAATGAAACTTGATAATAACATTGACAACATCAAATATAGGTGAATATATGGATAAATATTCATTTTCTTGTCCATATTATGTTCACACTTAGCCTATCATCAATAAGGTACATCAATGAGTAAATAGGGAGGAAAAGATGAAATTTTTGATTTGAGATGAGTATTGTCTTTCTAAACAAGAAATCTCCTTATTTAATAATCAAGGGTAACAAAGTAGGTTTATAATAGACTTCTTATTTTAGTAAACCAAAATTTCATTAATGTATAAACAAGATGATGATTACATGGGTGGTATGGGACACCCATGTAAAGCATCATCTCGTAAGCACATTCTTAAGAAAATAAATAATTGGTAATAGGGATTATCTAGGCCCAGTACCTATGAGACGTATAGGTTGTGGAGACATTGGGATAACATTAGTAGATGCAATACATTTGGTCTAAGAGATGGGAGGGTATCCTAGTTAGACCCACATAGTAACTTAATTATCTAATGAGTTAAGATTCAACAAGGGGTACTTGACGAATCTAAAACTTATGGCCATAAGTAGTGTATATGAGTAGTGTACATTGGGAATATTTTAATTTTAGTCTCCATTCATAGTCACACTTGCAATAAGCTATGTGGAGTAGCTATGGTGTTGTCAAATTACACAATGGTCTATTTTTTAGTTTTCAGACCCTTATCTTACTCATGAAGGGTAGGGCCACTCTCAGTGGATGAGAGGCGTGTGAGGGATTAGAAATACTCTCCCTCTCTGCATTGATTTTTTCTAATTTTGGTCTATGATAACTCCTCTACTTACCCAGTTTGTAAAGAATCAAATTTTGATCAAAGATGATTATGGTAATTACTAATGTACACTATTGAAATATGATTGATAAAATTGTAAATTAATAAGGACATTTGATCAATCCTAGATGGATAGTAGTTGAAATCAAATTCAAATCATATAAGCATGATTTATAATGTTGTTAATTTGAAATGATAATTGAGCATTCAAGTTAAGAAATAAATGTATTATGTTATTGTAATGTATAGTTAAATTTCATAGTTCAATGTGATAGTGAATGAGTGTAATTGATATAATAGATTGTTTAAATAAGTCTTTTATCTAAACTATTTATGTTTGATATGTTGACATTATGATGTCAATGACATTTAGTTTTCATTAAATATATGGAATGTGAGTTATTAATTTCCTATAATAAGCATGCAAAAAAAATTGCAGTACACTTTTGATTTATGCAAGTTATTTATCCTTGATTTTAAGTACAAGCAATTAATTATGGTATATTTTATATGAAGTAGATTTATAAGCTAAACTGATCACTATGATTTGTTCCTTCAATGCTCAATAGAATTCAAAATGTATGTATAATTTAGATTGTGTGATATAACCTTTGATTAGAAAGTTAATCTATTATTAAAAAAAAAATGACTAGTTTAAGTTTACCTTGAATGATATGTTACATCAAGGTATTAGAGTCCAGCTTCAACACTCGAACCTAATGGGCTTACTACATTTCTAACTTGAAATTATTTTATCCTTATAGGTTACTATGGCCTAAACACATAAAAATGAGGGAAGTGATCAAAATGGAGAAGAACTTCAAGCTAAGCTTGATTATATATTGGCTATGGTAACCATTACTCAAGAAATGATGGGTGTCCTAAAACAATAAGTACATGACCTTACTCATGGAAAAGGTCATGATGAAATCCTAAGAAATCAAATCAATGATGAAGATGACTAGAACATATTTGAGAAAAAATAGTAAAATCCTAATGGAAATATTCATAATAATCCCCCACCAAAGTGGGCTTGATTTGAAACTGAGTTGACAAAAGACCTAAAGTGGATAGCCCCAATTAAGTATAATGGGATAATACTTGGGGATGGAGCAAAAAATTGTCTTATTGAAATGAAGAAGTATTTTGAACTTTAAAACTTTTTTGAGGAAACCAAAGCTATTTGGGGAGCCTACCAGCTATCAGGTGAAGCATTAGCTTGGTGGAAAAACTTGAAGGCTGAAAGAAAATTGTCTATAAAAACCACCACATGGGAATAATTTGTGTCCTACTTTAGAAAAATATGGTTTCCACAATTTTAATTTAATATAAATATGATAGAGTTTCAAAATATTTGACAAAGAGATATGTTAGTCACTGCTTATTAGGAGAAGTTTACCTGACTCCTAAAATATGTATCACAGTATCAAGGTGATGAGAGGTTTTGGATTAGAAAGTTTATTTTGAGTTTGAACCCTTAGATTGGAACTAATGTTGACCTTCATGGACCCACTACCATAAATGAATTTTTTGAGAAAGCTATAAAATAGGATCAAAATTTGAAGACCTTTGCTTCAACTAAAAAGGAATTCTATAACAAAGGGAAGGGACTTCAGTATAAAAACTCCCCTCCCTTCAAAAATAAGTTTTGGAAAGGCAATAAAAATGGCGGTAACATAAAAATGGGTTCTGGGAATATTTTAAAGTTTAGGAATTCATAAAAATACAAAAATGGATATAAGGGATGAAATGGTAATAGCAATAATAACAACAATAACTTCAATAGTGGAAAGTTTAGTAGCAAAGGACAATCCCAAGAGAATAAAGGCCCAGTGGGTGGGTGATTTAATTATGGAGGTGATCATTATGCTAATCATTATCCTCACTGATCTAATGATGTTCAATCTAAAACTCCCCTTCCAAATCAAAAATAAGTATTTCAATAGAGGATTCACATAGTGGTAGATAACCACCAAGCAAACTTCCAAGTGACACCAATAGAGGTAGTGGGTAAACTCTTTGGTTGTCCCATTACTGTGCTTATCGATACATGAGCATCCAAGTGTTTTATAGCTCCTAAAATTCTTAGAAAGATAAAGAAAAATGCTAGTTTTATGTCTAATTCTGGTCAATCCAATATGGAAATCAAGTAGTGAAAAAGATAGAGCGATGTCTATTTGAAGCTAAGTTAGAGCTTTTAAGATTCATTACTACAGTAGACCTATATGTGAACCCCCTAGGATCATATGATGTGATACTTCGATTAAACTAGTTTTGGAAGCATTGAGATAAAGTTGATTGCTTTGCCTAAATGATGAAGGTTATTCTAGATTTGTGTAAGGAGTTAAATGTGATGTTACTCTAAGGAAAATTTATGTAATTCAATTGAAGAAGGCCAGATGAAAAGGGTGTATTCTTTTTGAAGTACAACTTGATGAAGTGGAAGAGGGCAAAGAACCCATGATAGAAGATTACCATTTTATATGTGATTTTAGTGATGTTTTTCTTAATGAACTACTAGGGCTTCCACCTAAGAGATAATTTGATTTCTCAATTGATATCATCCCTAGTTTAGAGCCCAAGTCAAAATCCCCTAATCGAATGATGACAACTAAGTTATTTGAATTAAAGGCTCAATTGCAGGAACTATTAGCCAAAGGTCTTATCCATCCAAGTGTATCTCCTTAGGGTGATCTAGTGGTTTTTGTTAAAAATAAGGATAAAACCCTTAGGCTTTATATTGACTACAGGATGCTCAATAAAGCAATAGTGAAGAATAGATATCCCTTGCCACACATTGATGATCGCTTTGATTAAATGTGAGGGGCAAAAATGTTTTTCAAAATATATTTGAGATTAGCTTATCATCAGTTGAGAATTCAAGGAATCATTCCAAAAACTACTTTCATGAATCATTATGGGCATTACAAATTCACAGTTCTTCCCTTCAGACTTATAAATGCTCCAACGACATTCATTAACCTAATGGATAGAATATTCAAGGACTATTTAAATAACTTTATTTTGGTATTTTTGGATGGAATTTTGATTTATTCAAAACCTAAAGAGTAACATGTCCAACATTTGAGGTTAGTGATGAAATGATTCAGAGAGCATAAGCTTTATGGAAAACTATCCAAGTACATGTTTTTTCCAAAAGAGAGTGCATTACTTAAGACACATCATTTTATCTAAGAGTATTTCAATTTACCCTACAAAGATTCAAGCCATCATGGAATGGATATCTCCTAATAATTTTCATGAAGTCCATAGTTTGATGGGCTTAGCTAGATATTACATAAAGTTTGTGGAAGGAATTTCCAAGATAGGAAACCCAATCACTTCCTTATAGAAGAAGAACCAAAATTTTGTTTGAATAAAGAAGTACAAGCAAGCTTTTTAGATCTTGAAAGAGAAGCTAACATCTACACCTGTGTTAAAGTCTCTAGACCTAAATGGTAAATTTATAATGATTACAGACACATCTGAGGAAGGATTTGTGGGTGTGTTGATGTAGGATAGCCATGTAGTGGCCTATGAATTGAGAGGATCCTCCTACAATAATTAATAAAAATACATGAAATAACAAGAATTAACAACACAAATTAATTGATTTAGATAATTAGTATAACACTTGAACAAATTAAATTGATCACAGGCCACTTCAAGGGGGAAACCTCCTTTGATCAAGCTCAATATAATAAATTTGTGGATGCCTTCCTTGGCCTCAACACTTGCTTATATACTAAGTTTAATATCAGTAAGTAATACTTCCCCTGAATGTGGGATAAAATAAAATGCTCATGGGATGACTTATAAATCATATGTGTCCATAACAATTATTACACTAAAAAAATAAAGAGAAGGGGTATCATGGGTTCCTAACATCCCCTCCCTCTTAAAAAAATATTTGTCCTCAAAGCATCAAATGTGGGAATTGATGTTGAATCTAAAATAGTGGTTCCCATGTTGCATCCTCTATTTACATTTCATGCCACTGAATTAAAACCTTTATGATGGAGTGGGAGAAAATTTGGAATGTATGCCTATCTAGGATTACCTACAACTTGAGAAGGATGGACCCTTCATCATCTAGTTCTAGTAAAAAAGTCTATAATGTGATGTTTGTGCCGATAACTTTCTTCATACAAGAGATATGAAATACTAGGTGAACTCAAGAAGAAGGTGGAAACTCTAACTTATAAGCAACCAACCCAATATTTTGGATAACCTTATAAGGCCCATAGAAATTAGGAGCTATCTTATGACACCCTTTGATTTTTAGGGAAGATTGCTTATATGGATGTAGGCAAAGAAAAACCATATCACCTACTTGAAAAGTCCATTTGAAACAGTGTTAATCAACCTATTGTTTCATTCAATTTTGTGCCATATGAATATTGTCCCATAGGGTGATGATGATCTGATCCTAGGTGTAGAGAATCATGTTGAACACTTGAATTGATGAACTACTAGGGGTGTACAGTAGGAGCACTTATGGTGCTTCACCATAGACTACTTCATATGGAGTCATTTTCATTTATGTGTAGTAGAGGTATTATACCACCATTATATAAGGGGAAGCCACTTGGCCCACTGATGTTGTTATTCTAAGGTGAATCAATGAATAAAAGTATCCAATCATTTGTTGATAATTTCAGTCTGCCCATCTATTGGGGATGATACCAAAAACTCATTTTCAATTAGGTGTCGATGCAGTGAAATATTTCTATCCAAAAATGGCTGGTGAAAGTTGTATCATGATCTAAGAAAATGGATGAAGGAATGCCATGAAAATGGAAAATATGGTCCAATATAATTTGTGTGATTGTGGAAGTGGTATAAGGATGGCTAAGGGCACAAAAATGACTTTATTTAGAGAGGCGATCAACCACAACCAAGATCATTATTTTCCCTCTAGATTTAGGGAGCCCCTTAATGAAATCCATAGAAATATTAGTCCAAATCCTAGTAGGGATGGGCAAGGGTTTGAGTAACCTAGGGATGAGTGTTGTTTCACCCTTGTTATGTTGACAGGTATCACATTTAACCACCATCTATTGAATTGCATTTTTCATTTCCTTCCAAAAGAAGTTATGTCATACCCACTCATAAGTTTTGAGGAACCCTGAGTGCCCTACTGATAAATAAGCACAAAGTTTATAGAATATATCCTATTGAAGATTTGTACTCTAGGGAAGCACCAAATGACCCTTGTATCATAAAGAAGCACCATCCCAAGAATAATGTGGTACAATAGAAGGGTTAGTGGCCAACTATTGAATGATTTGAGATAATGAGGACTCATTAACATAGCCCTATTATATAGTGTCCAAATAATTTGGAATAAGCATGAAAATATTTGAAAGGGAGGCTTGGTTTGCAAATGTGCGAGATAGAGCATCAGCCATAATATTGTCCTTACCCTTCTTGTAAGTGATCTCATAGTCATAACCCATGAGTTTACTAACCCATTTATATTGTGATGGGGTAGAGACCCATTGCTCTAGGAAATATTTTAGACTCTAAAGATTAGTTTTGATGCAAAAATGATTCCCTAATAGGTATGGCTACCACTTCTATACTACATGTAAAATAGCCATCATTTCCTTCTCATAAGTAGAGAGCACTAAATTCTTTCTAGAAAGGAATTTGATGATGAATTCAAAAGGACATACTTCTTGGAGGAGAATAGCACCAAATCCATTGTCACAAGCATCACTCTCAATAGTGAAGGTCTTGGCAAAATCTAGCATAGCTAGGATAGGTGTAGTACACATAGCTTGTTTCAATTTTTCAAATGCACACTTAGCCACTTGTGTCTATGTAAAAGCATCTTTTTTCAAAATAGCTATTAGTGGAGCTAAAATCTTCTATAACCCTTGAAAAATTTATGATAGTATCTAATCATGCCCAAAAAACTATGGAGGATCTTGAGTGTCTGAGGATGAGGCCAATTTGTCATGGCATCTATTTTTTAGGATCCAATCAAAACCTTTGGGTTGAAACAATATGCCTAAGATACTCCACTTTATCCTAGCCAAAAGCACATTTGGACTATTTTTCACAAAGATGATGGTCAAAGAGAAATTATAGTACAAGCTCCAGATGTTGGAGATGCTTAGACCATGTTTTACTATAGATGAGGATATCATCAAAGAAGACCAGAATGACTTTTCATAGGTAGGGCTAGAATATTTTATTTATCAATGCCTAGAATGTTGAAGGAGCATTAGTGAGGCTAAAAGGGATGAACAAAAACTCATAGTGGCTATCATGTGTGCAAAAAGCTATTTTAGGGATATCATCCTCATGAAGCTAGATATGGTGATATCTAGAGCAAAGATCCAACTTGGATTAAAAATGAGTGCCATAAATCTCATCAAGAAGCTCATCAATAATAGGGATCAGGAACTCATCCCTAATTTTGATATGATTAAGTGTACAAAAGTCAATTTAGAGGTTTCATGACCCATATTTTTTCTAAACAAGGAAAATTAGGGAAGAATATAGGTTGGTACTAGGGTGAATAATGCATTGCTTCAATAAGTCTCAAATGATCATCTCAATCTCAATATTTTTCTAAAATGGGTAGCGCTAGGGTTAGATGTTGGGAGGAACACTTCTAGGAAAGAGCTGAATATAGTGGTACTCTAGCTGTGAAGGTGGCAATCCCACTGGTTCGGCAAAGACACATGCATACCTATGTAAAATGGTTTATAGATTATAAGGATTAGTGGAGACCATTGATGGTTGCACTTTAATAGAATGGAGTTGGGTAATGACACCATGTGAATTATTTTTAAGAATATTTTCTATGCAATGTGAACTTATGATGCTTAGAGACCATAGTTGTAAGTATTTCAATGTGTGTTTTTACCCATTGTCTAAAAATTATTGTAGACACCGCAAACGTGTCTGCACCTTGGTTCTCCCCCTTGGTCCTTTCCCCCTCCTAGTCCTCCTTGGTCCCTAACCCACCTAGGTCTTATTAATTAGGAATTAACATCTTTTAATTAATTGAGGCCCCCTTTCCACCCTACCCTTGCCTCCTTGGATCCTCCCTTGAATCCCTCCACCTTCCCCTAGCATTTATTAGCCCAAATCTCACCATTATAGCCCCCCTCGTCCATTTTGGCAACCTTGCGACCGTTCTGCCCATGACCCCTCGCTCGGCAGCGTGCAAGAATGGGCAGAGGCTATTTTTAGCCTCTGTGCCCATCCTGCGACCGCCGACGTCGGCGACCCTTCGGCCGACGTCGGCGAAACTGCCGGCGTCGGCAGCCTTCATTATCCCCTCCTGCGTCCGTTGCACCCCCTGGACTCTTGAGCTCGCAAACAACTCCTCTCGGCACTTTGGCTCTTATTTCTCCTCTGTCTTAACCTCGTGCAGCAGCAGCAACAGGTAAAGCAGGCATTGGATCAGTATCTCTTCCTTGCAGCAAACTCTTCAGTGGCTCCAGCAACATCTCCATCTTCTTCTTTCAGCAGGCTAAAGGTAAGTTAGTTCTGGTTTTTATTTTATTTTCTTTAGTTTAATCCTCTGTTTTCTGTTGTCCTCTGTGTCTCTCCCTTTGTCCCTTCCCCTGAGAGGCTGCAAAGCCTTCTCAGGGCCCTTCCTCTGTGTATCCTTCTCTTCTCCTTCCTCTTTGTCCCTTCCTTCCCCTGTATCTCTGCCTGAGACCATCCCCAGACCACAGACCAAGACCCAGACCCATCCATCAACGTCCAACCCATCCACGAACAGACCACAGACCAAGACTCAGACCAGACCCTGCTCAAACCCGACCACAGGCCACAACCCCGACCGACGCCGGTCACAACCCCAACCGACGTCGGCAGGATAGCCGAGGACGGCAGATCAGATAACCGACGCCGGCAACATTACCGACCTCGGCGACTGTCTTCAGCCTACTCCTTCATTCAGGTAATCATTTTGTTTTCTTCTTTCATTTTTAATCTTTTTATCATTTCTGTATTCTGTCATTCTGTCTTTTAACAGTCCTTATTTTATCAAAATAGTGGGTTGACCTCCCTTAAGGAAGCTTTTACACTTCTGGGAACAAGCCTTTGCTTGGCAACCCACTGCCTATCTATCTAACGTTTTTCTTGTCCTAGTTTCCCTTTTTCTTGCAGGTGTCATTCCTCCACAGCCAAAGAGGAGTGCCCACGAACGTCTGGATTTACGGTGCGCAATCTATAGTCCAGGTACTTCCAAGCCTTGTCCTTCACTTTCTTCTAGTTTCTTTCTTTATAGTCTTAAAAGCAAATTTGAGGTAGAAACATCTCTGGCACGCCCGGTGGGACCTTAGGTTCCTCCTGGGTTCCTTCTTCTATTCATTTAGGTGCATTTAGGCTCCTTCCTTTTTGTCTCTTTCTTCTATTCCAAATGACACTATAAGCAGGTCTAAAACGAACCCTTTCTTCCTTGCATTCTAGACTAGTCTTAATCTCATACTCTCATCCCTTTCTCCTTCTTGTCTTCATAACAATATCACATTTCGACTTGGGCTTAAAACGTATTTGCACTTTCATCTCTGCTTGTCCTTGCATTAGTCCACATCTAGTAACTTAGGCGCATATTGAATAAACCGTAGACACTTTATGTTACACTACCTAATCACATGCACAACACGAACATATAACATACCTGAGACAAGGCCCGACTGGGAATTCATCCCCCAGCGGATACCTTACCCGTCCCGGTGACCCCACTTGGATTTCATCACCAAAGGGGAAGCCCACTCCGTTCTCTGGTGGAGTCTAAACTCTAGGCGAGGTATATCTTGGCTAAGCGAGACCAGCTAACCACTGGAATCGTGAAGTGAGGGGAGCTTGCTCCTTAGCACCAGGCCACGTACCAGACCCTAACACAGATCTTTGAGCACCTGAAACAACACCTGAAACCATCCTTAGACCGCCTTCTTCTAGGACGCTTTTTTCAGCCAATCTCCCCCAAACATTCATCTAAGGCATAAGCCACAAGTTTCTAAAGGTTAATTTCTAGGATTTATCGCTTAGGCCTGTCTGTCTTCTTCTGTTTTCCTCTTCTCATCTGTTTGTTTGAGTGTGTGAGGACGCTTTCTTCTTTGTTTTTCCAAGAACCTTTTGGCTCTCTGGAAAACACAGTCACCGACATCGGTTCTGCCACCGACGTCGGCTTCCCCTGTCACCGGCATCGGTTCTGATACCAACGTCGGCTTCATCTGTTACCGGCATCGGTTATCTGACCGACGTCGGTCTCATTTCCTACCGACATCGGTTTTTGAACCGACGTCGGTCTCTGTCACTGTCCTTTTTTTCCAAAACCAGCAAACTGAAACCTGTCCTTTCTCTGTCAAGACTTCATCCTGGTCTTCTGAAACTGAGCAACACAGTTCCTGAGACCCGAACCTTCTTTGCCTTGCATTGTTTTCACTCGTAGCCAAGCCAAGGCTCTTGTCGACCACGCCTGCCGTCAACCGCTTCCGTCCACCCCATCCGTGACCAAGCCTACAATGGAGTTCAACTCGGAGACCGAAAGAACTCCTGTCCATCCGACCCCGCCGCAGACTCCCATTGTCCAAGAAGGGGACCAAGACTTCGAGCGATTCTTGGACCTCAATGTCAAGGCTTTGCAACATTATCTCGCGCATAGCCGAACGCGGGACTCCTTGGGCAATCCGATCTACGGAATGCCGACCTCCCTTGTCGCGACTACAGCTGTATCAACAACATCCATAGTTCAACCTTCGGACACTCAAGCCATCACTTTGACCACTGACCAGACTTTGACCAATCCTCCAGGTGTGGCCTCTCCCTCTATCATTGGGCCCACTTCCACCGGGGTTCCAGCCCCTTGTCAGCCCCAACCCGCTCAACCTCTATCCACTCCTTTTCAAAACCTTGTCGTCTCTATTCCGCCTACCCTGGCCCCTATCAACACCAGGGTGGCTTCTTATCCCTTGGCCCCCGTTACCACAGTTCAACCTCTCGTGGCAACAACGGGCCCAGCTACGTCTTCTAACCAACCACCTTTAGCCTTCACTTCTGCCCCTGCGATTAGTCATCCGTATATTATACAACTGACTATGTCGCACGCCTCCTCTAACCTCTTCCAAGCGCCCTACAACCTAGGGGGCGCGCAACCCGTCAATCCGTCGGCAGACATCATCAAGATGCTGATGGACAAGATGACCAGTCTTGAGACCTCTGTTTCCGGCTCGCGCAACACTCTTTCATATGAACAGATCTGCAACGAGCCCATCCATCCTTCTGTCCCAATCAGACCATATCCTAGCCAGTGGGAGCTTCTGAAGTTTTCTCATTTTCAAAACAAGGAAGACCCACAACAACATTTGCGGGCATTCAGACACGCTTGCTACCTCATTGGCCATGACGATGCGTTACTCTTACGCACGTTTCCTATGTCTCTCTCGGGTGTTGCACTTGACTGGTACAGCTCCCTTCCTAGTCATTCTCTCTTCTCATTCACGCAATTGGCTCAGCTATTCCTCGATCACTTTTCTATCAACATAACCAAGAAAGTCTCAATCACGGACCTCTATTCTATTCGGCAATTCGAGGACGAGTCCATAGCCGACTTCGTGGCTCGATGGAGAGGCCTTATCAACCAACTCTCCTTTTCCTTGCCCCAGGCCGAGCTTATTGAACTCTTTTCTCAAGCCTGTGCCCGACATATCTCTTCCACTCTGAGGGTTCAAACCTTCCGCACTTTTGACGAGGCCTTCACGATGGCCCGCAAACTTGAGTTGCGTGCCATCGAGGAGAACAAAGTCAAGCTGCGGAGTAAGAATCCCAGCTCTAAGACCAATGACTCTTCTTCTGCCAAGCCATCATCATCCAATTCTAAATCTAAGGCTTCAGCTAATGCCGTGGTTGTCAGACCGTCATCTTCTTCGTCCAATCAGCCTGAGCCCTCTACGTCTCAGAGCGCTACTCGGCAATTCCAGCAAAGATACTTGCAGCGACAATATACTCCCCTTGGAGAATCATATGCGTCTGTGCTGGAAAAGCTTCTTAAACAGGGAATCCTCAATCTCCCTCAAGCCCGACCTCCTCCACAATTCGATCCCTCACACGCCATCCCCGCGTGGTATAGGGAGCAAGACTTCTGCAGCTTTCACCGTGTTAAGGGCCATGACACGGAGAACTGCAAGACCTTTAAGAACATAATACAAGACATGCTTGAGAAGGGGGATCTCATCTTAGACAATCCTAATGCACCCCCTAATCAGGCCATTGACATCTTCAAACAACCTTTCCCCAATCATCCGCCAGCTCAGAACCATGTCCAGACCTTAATTGACGACAATCATGAGCACAATATTCGGACAGTCAATACGGTCTCTCCTTTCGTCCCCAATCAGCCTCTTGAGGTTAGTCCATCCATCAGTCCGTCACATGTGGACGAGCCTCTCTCCCCGGATAGTTCTCCATTGACCCCTCTCATCTTGGAGGATGCTTCGCCCTTATCAGTACCTTCAGTCTCGCCATCCTCCTTTCTGCAGCCTTTGGAGGACCCGACCCTTCCTACTCCTCAGCCGCAAGTGGAGGGCACTGTCATCCCTGCCCTTTACCCGCTGGAGGAGCCTCGCTCCCCCGTTTCTTCTCCACCCAGGGAAGAACCTGTCTCGCCTTCGTCTTCATCTGTCATGACTTCACCACATCATGTGTCCAAGACCACTACTCCCGTCTCAACCTCGCAACCATCAACATCTTCCTCTCAGCCATTTTCCCAGTTAGTGGAGAAAATTGAACTTCTCCCTTCGAGGAAAGTGACGCCTCAGGTGTTGTGGGAGCGTCTTAAGACCCTTCAACATACCCGCGCCCTCTCATCACATGCCGCTAATCCTCCTAAGGCGGAATCTCGTCAGACTTCTGACAAAGACCAGACTCTTAAACCTCAACCAAACCCGTCCAAACCAAAGCCTGCATCTATCTCGTCCAAACCCATCAAGTCATTTGGCGTTCATCCTATCTCCTCCCTCACTCACCTGCAAGTGAAGGTGGACTTAGGCCAGACTTCGACCAGTAGCAGTCTTCCGACCAAGACAAAGAAGACTGCCAGACCACCGAAACGAACGCCTCCTTCTCCGTCACCATTGCCATCCATTTTGGGCCCCCATCCTTCGACCTTGGCTAGCATCCTTCCCACTCTGACCTTCAATCAAAACTCGTTGCCTCCTTTGCTTCCTCTGCCTACCTCTAATCGTCCCTCTCCTAAAAAGGCGGTATCAATCGTCAAGAAAGAGCCGTCTCCATCTGTCACCGCACCATCAACCCATAAGGTGGTACGAAAACCTCTTCTAACCTCGCCTAAGCAAAAGTCACCGACCTCGCGCATATCAAATAGCACGGACCCTCTATTGGGCTCATACTCATCGGTATTGCGCCGACTTCTCCAGACTTCTGACATAACTCTTCCGCCCATCAAGCCTTTCCAACCCCTCGGGTCCAAGCCCTCCTGGTTCGACGATACGAAAATTTGTTTATATCATCGTACACCAGGACACGACACCGAGACTTGCTGTGCCCTCAAGGCTGTCATTCGCCGCCACATGGAGAAAGACACTCTTCTCCTTGAGGACACCCTTGACCAGACCCCGACTCCTTCCTGTCCAACTTCTTCAAACACGTCAACATCTCACCAGCAAGACATGACCCCTTCTTCGCCTCCCATTTTCGAAATCAATGCTGTCCGTATAACCACTAGATCGCAAAAGGACAAGGCCAAGGAAAAAGCTGCCATTCCTTGGACCTATCCCTTCGTCCAGCCACCCCTTCCGCCCAAGCCTAAAATCTCTATCCTTGGCGCGTCCCAACCTTCTTCGTCTTCCTCTTCCGGGCCAATCCATGACTCCATGCTGAAGCAGCTTCACCAGACACCTGTGAAGATGTCTCTCTACGACCTTATCCAAACCTCACCTCAGCACTGTCAAGCCCTTATCCAAGCCTTGTAGGCAGCGGAGGTCCGACCCGAGGACCCCCAACCACTCGCTGCCCTCGTCCATTCCTTGTCTCCTGTCGCTTCCATCACATTCAGCGATTCTGAGATTCCCACATCTAACACGGAAGATCAGGACGCCGCCCTCTTCATCACTACCTATGTTGATCGGACACGCATTAAACGCATTATGATCGACGGCGGCGCTAGCATCAACATAATCTCTACCCACGCCTTTGATCAGCTGGCTCTTCCTCAGAACTGCGTCTCTAAAACTGACGCTATCTTACGCTCTTTCAACGACACCACAGCCACGACCATTGGCACAGTCATCCTCCACATTCGCATTGGCCCACGCACAGTCCCGGAGCTCTTCTATATCATCGAAGGAGAGTTTCAATATAACCTTCTATTGGGCCGACCTTGGATCTGTGCCATGGCCTGTATACCCTCCACCCTGCACCGTTGTGTGAAGTTCGAGCATGACGGGCAAGTCCACACCATTCCCGCTGACCCTTCACCCTTCAAGACTTGCAACACCACCTATCGTCCTAACGACGTCCTCATCCCCATCAAGCCGTCCACTCCGGCACCGCCTCCATCCGCGGAAGCTTCGACCAGTTCGCAATCGGCGGTTGCCCTCACCCCTCCTCTTCAAGCGCCGACCAAAGACCCCATGGAAGACATCTTCCAACGACTATCGCTTGGGGAATATCGCTTGTTGACCCTCGACATGTTCCAAACTCCGCAAGAGTATGGACGCCTTCACCTTAGTCCTAATTACGACCCTCGGATCGGGACGGTCATGCCTTATGGTCCTCCTCACTTCCGAACCAACTTTGTCTATGGGGGGCTTAATCAAGCTCCTACCTACGGCGCTTCCCTCTCTTCACCCCAACCTTTCACATCTGATTTCTCGTTTCTTGGCAACCCTGCCTTTGCACACACTTACCTTCACAGGTGTGCATGGAAGGGTTTTGGTTTCGGACGTTATGAGCAGGGCTCCCATCAGCCCATCGAGCCACTCAGTGATCACGATGCCAAGAAACGCTATGGCCTGGGATATCATGACCCCACTCAGGCTCCTTCCGACCTTTGTCCCGAACCAACCACTAACCAATCTCTTCCAGACTCGCCCATTCCTCCTTCGTCACCTACGGAGTCGGTGGTTTCCATCCCTCCTAGTTTTTTTTTTTTTCCATAAACACCATCCGCCTGGAACCCCTGACTTATCAGCTCAATGGGGTGCCCAGGTCTCTCCCTCTCATCTTTCCTAGCATGGTAGAGGATGAGTCGGCAACCATTCACACTGTCCACTGCGTTGACGATGACGCCATCCTTTCCTACATGGGTGCCGATGACTCTTTCATCCAGCGTTTCCTCCCTTCCGAGACCCAGGTTATGTTAAATGAACCCACCATTGACATCAACCTCCCTTCTTCTTCCGATGTTCCTCACGTCTTAAAGATTGGCCAATCTTTAGACGCTCAGGAGCAGCTTGACTATGCCCAGTTCCTTTCCAACCATAGCAAGGCCTTTGCCTGGACTTACAGCGACATGCCTGGTGTCGACCCTACCATTGCTACCCATAACATTGTCACCAAACCAGAGGCTAAGCCTGTTAGGCAGAAGCTTCGAAAGATGCACCCTCGCGTTGCGCTTCTTGTCAAAGAGGAGCTTCAACGCCTTCTTTTTGTCTCCTTCATCCAACCCATCGATTATCCACAGTGGGTCTCTAACATTGTCCCAGTTACTAAAGCAACTGGGGGGATTCGGATCTGCACGGACTATCGTGACCTTAACCTAGCCTGTCCTAAAGACGACTTTCCTCTTCCTAACATTGACCAGTTTGTTGATCTTACGACCGGCCATGAGATGCTATCCCTTATGGACGGGTTTTCAGGGTACAATCAAATCCTGATCGCACCGGAAGACCAGCACAAGACTACCTTTATCACCCCATGGGGGACTTTCTGCTATCGAGTCATGCCTTTCGGCCTAAAAAATGCTGGTGCCACTTATCAGTGCACCATGACCTACATTTTCCACGATCTCCTCCACAAAATCATGGAGGACTATGTGGATGACCTTCTCGGCAAGTCCAAGCTCCGCCGCGACCACTTGACCATTCTCACAATCATCTTTTCTCGTCTTCTTCAATACAATGTCCGCCTCAACCCCAAGAAGTGTGTCTTTGGGGTCCTCTCAGGCAAACTTCTCAGCTTCATCATTTCTTTCTGTGGTATCGAGATAGATCCCGCCAAGATCCGCGCTATTCTCGAAATGCCGCCCCCGACCAATCTCAAGCAGCTTCGCAGTCTCCAAGGGAAGCTCCAGTCCATTCACCGTTTCATCTCGCAGCTCTCAGACCGCTGCCAACCTTTCCATCACCTCCTTAAGAAAGACGTCTCCTTTAAATGGGATAAGGGCTGTCAAGAGGCTTTTGAGGCCCTCAAAGGCTATCTGGTCTCTCCACCAGTCCTCATTCCACCTAAGGACGACCAACCCTTCTACCTTTATATCTCTGCTACCAACCATTCGTTAGGTGCCATGATCGCGCACCGAGACGAGCATCATCATGAGCAAGCGGTTTACTACATCAGCCGAACACTGGTCGACTATGAAACTCGGTATACTCATACCGAGAAACTCTGTTTGGCATTAGTCTTTTCCGCTACCAAGCTCCGCCACTATCTTCTCAACCACAAAACCTTTGTCGTCACTCACACCGACCCTCTCAAGTACATGCACTCCAAGCCATATCAGAATCAATGTATGGCTCGGTGGCTCATGCTGCTTGCTGAGTTTGACTTCGTATTCATCCAACAGAAATCTATCAAGGGGCAAACCATCGCTGACCAACTGGCAGATGCCCCTCTTCCCGACAACCAACCTTCGCCCTGCGAGTTCCCTGACGAGTCTATCGCTACCCTTTCCACCGATGACACTGTCTACCAGATGACTATGTTCTTTGACGGCTCCAAATGTCAACTCGGTGGGGGTGCGGGGGTCATCCTCATCCCACTCGACGGCGAGCCTATGCCTCTATCTTTCAAGCTTGACTTCGATTGTACCAATAACATGGCCGAATACGAGGCCTTAATTTTGGGACTTCAGACTGCCCTTTCTCTCCACATCAAGTCTATCAACATCTTCGGCGACTCGCAGCTCATCGTTAATCAGGTTAACGGTTCGTATCTCTATAAAAATGAAGTTTTACAGAGGTATAAAAATCGTGCTGACACTCTTTTGGGCATCTTTCGACCATTACCTCTTGCAGACTGTTCCACGCTCTACGAACAAGTTTGCCGACACCATGGCTTCTCTTGCTTCGCATATCCTGTCTTCATCATCATCATCCCGCCTTTTGTCACAGTGTATCGCGTACCTTTGCCTTCATACATCTCTCCTCACATCGACCATATCAACACTATCAATTCTAGCCCACAAGATGACTGGTATAAGCAACTTGTGGACTACTTGTCTCTTTCTGTCACTCCTCCCAACCTCTCTAGTAATGCGCGGCGAGCTTTCATCAAGCACACAGCTCGCTATACCATGCTAGGGGGCCTTCTCTATAAGCGAGGCTTTGACGGTCTCCTTCTTCGCTGTCTAACCTCCGCTGAAGCTTCTCATGCCGTAAAGCAAGTCCACGACGGGATTTGTGGTGGACACTTCAGTGGAAACTCGGTTGCCAAGCGCCTCCTTCGCCTGGGTTATTATTGGCCCACCCTTCATCAAGACTGTAGCGATTATGTTCGGCGTTGCATCAAGTGTCAGCAGCACTCTAACCTGCTTCATCTTCCCAGCCACGCCTTGCAAGTCGCTCAGGATTTTTGGCCTTTCTCTCAGTGGGGCTTGGATCTCATCGGTGAGATCAACCCTCACTCGTCTCTTCGTCATCAGTCCATCATCACTGCCACTGAGTATTTCACCAAGTGGGTGGAAGCCATTCCTCTTATCTCCACAAACGCTGACAAAATTGTTGACTTCATCAGCAGCCACATCATCTGTCGTTTCGGTGTCCCTCACAAAATCATCACCGATAATGGCAAGTCCTTCAAAAACAAGACTGTCCAAAAACTATGCGACTCATTTGGCATCAAACTCAGCTTTTCTTTGCCTTACTACCCACAAGCAAATGGGCAGGCCGAGGCTTCCAACAAAATTCTCACCAAAATTCTCATGAAGGTGGTTGACAATACAGGAAGGGATTGGCACGTTCATATCCCCTTCGCTTTGTGGGCCTACCGCACTAGCATCCGAACCTCTACGGGTGCTACTCCTTTTTCTCTCGTGTACGGAACAGAGGCTGTCTTACCTCTCGAAGTACAGGTCCCGTCTCTTCGTATCTCCCTGCATGACATTCTCTCCAACGACGACTTTCGTCAAGATCGCCTAGCTCAACTTGAGTTACTCGACGAGCGCCGTCTGGCTGCCCTTAATCATCTCCATGTCTACCAAAGTCGCATAAAGCGGGCCTACGACAAAAATCTGCGAGAACGAGATTTCAACATCGGAGACCTCGTCCTCAAAGAGAATCAGCACGTGACCAATATGGAGCGAAGTAAACGAGGCAAATTCACCCCCAATTGGCTTGGACCTTTTATCATCACGCACAAGTATGGGTCAGGGACTTATCGTCTATCTTCCCTTGACGGACATCCAGAACCTGAGCCTCTTAATGCGTTGCATCTTCGACCTTTCTTCTACTAGTCGAGTACTCGTCTACTTGGCACGTAACTTGAGCTCGTCCCTTGAGCAATCCTCGTCCTCTTAATCCTCATTCCTTTCAACCCTATTCCCCTTCAACAAGTCCTTTACAACCCTTTTAGGATGCAGTGATGCTTTGTCCTAATAAAAGGGGCGTCCTTGAGCTTCTACAGTCTTGTCCGTGACTCTCATTTCTATCAACAATCAATCAAGATGTCAAAACATATCCATGGTCTCTAAATCAAGTCAAATCAAAAAGACAGACTGATCCCTCGAAGGACAGCTGTACTATCATTGCTGTATTACTAGACTGATCCCTTGAAGGACAGCTAGGCCAACTTTTCAAACATTATCAAGCAAAAATATAGACCACTCCCTCGAAGGATGGCTATGACTACTCTGGCCATAAACAGCAACTATTTTAGAAGCTTCCCGCATCGATCAGCTTCACAACATGACCATTACATCAAATGACATCTCTATGCAGGCTTCCCGCATCGATCAGTCTGCGCAAAAAAAAAAAAAAAAAAAAAAAAAACACGAGTCACGGACATTGGCTTGTAGTTGTCTCAGGGTCTCCTATAAAAGGGGCAAGGTTATTCCTGCTCTTACACTGGGTTACCCTATCCTCCTCCTATCACCGGCTCAAGGGACTTCGAGCTCACTTTAATGTCAAAGTGATTCGATTACCGTTCTAACTCAACATTGGTCAACGACGTAATGCATGAACGGGGCTTTGGTTCTAATCACCCCTATCTATGCTTCCTTTTCTGGTCCTTGTCAATGAAAGAGCGATTTGCCTTTCACCTTTTCTCTACACTTTGGTCACGCTTTGGCCACGTCTCTTGTCGACTCATCCTTAAACCAAGCCAACTTCAACACTTTTTCACTCCATCCTCGACATTTTCAACATAACATCAGGCATCATCCTTGTCCATTTCGCATAGTTCCCATGGACACCAATACACATGGAAACTACCGACCAGACCCAATTTATGTTAAGCATAAACCAATACTTGCTGAAGCATAAATAGACCCTTTTATTCATTTTTAGCATACATCCATCGCGACTATGGAAACTTGCTAGAGATGAAAGACCCTCGACCACTTCTACAGAATACACCATGTGTAGCATCCTTTTATCCTCATCTTAGCCTCATCATTTCGACACATGACCAATCTCATCATCGACCATTTTGACCCTCTTTGTCCGAACTACATTGGTCTGAGGCCCTAGGACAAGGGCTATGTAGGCAGCACTCAGATACCACATCTTCTGAGGTTAGCTCGACCACCCCCGTTTGTTCATCTCTATGATGGACAAACCTTCTCTTCTTTGACTCTTATCACGCCCAACTTCGTCACCTTTGACCAAGACCCTTTGACCAAGACCTTTGTCCACGACCACTCATTCGACTTTGACCAAGACCAATCAATCCCTCTAACCCTCCCTCCCTTTTAGGGAGAACTACATCGGCCTGAGGCCCTGTCACCAGGGCTATGTAGGCAGCACTCAGTTGACATGGGGTCTTCTGGGGTTAGCTCGGCCGCATCCTTTCGTCCATCCATCCTCTTGACCAATGACCATTGGCGATCATGCCTATCGCCTTCGACCTTGACCTTCTTCCAAGACAATGTTGCCTTGGTTGTTTTTGCGTGTATGCTATTCCACGGCTGGTTAGCAGAATTGTTCGCAGACTATTTTTGACCCTTCACAAGTGTAGGATCACGAGCCAGTTGATCCCTACTACTTGTGGCCTTTTTCGTGTTTCTGGGAGCACTTCCTGAGCCCTGGATACCTGGGACACGACGACCATTTGGAGCTTCAGCTTAGATTGAGTGACCCGATCAGCAGATGACTAAATGCTGGGGCCCGGTTACTTCAATTTTGGCACTCCTTGACCCTTGACCATGTGAAAATTTGACCTGACCCTCTCATGAAGTGGACTACGCGCAATCATGACTATGACAGCATTTTCACTCACTCTTTTCTATCCATTTCTTTGTCAAATCGACACTCGATCTTCGGTTCCCTTCTCTCGACTATCGCTTTGAGGGGGGAACACCTCATCCTTTTTTTGGGGCAACCAACTCCTGTTTTTGTCTTGCAGTTCGTCTAGAACAACCAACAAGACAAAAAGGGGCAAATGTAGACACCGCAAACGTGTCTGCACCTTGGTTCTCCCCCTTGGTCCTTTCCCCCTCCTAGTCCTCCTTGGTCCCTAACCCACCTAGGTCTTATTAATTAGGAATTAACATCTTTTAATTAATTGAGGCCCCCTTTCCACCCTACCCTTGCCTCCTTGGATCCTCCCTTGAATCCCTCCACCTTCCCCTAGCATTTATTAGCCCAAATCTCACCATTATAGCCCCCCTCGTCCATTTTGGCAACCTTGCGACCGTTCTGCCCATGACCCCTCGCTCGGCAGCGTGCAAGAATGGGCAGAGGCTATTTTTAGCCTCTGTGCCCATCCTGTGACCGCCGACGTCGGCGACCCTTCGGCCGACGTCGGCGAAACTGCCGGTGTCGGCAGCCTTCATTATCCCCTCCTGCGTCCGTTGCACCCCCTGGACTCTTGAGCTCGCAAACAACTCCTCTCGGCGCTTTGGCTCTTATTTCTCCTCTGTCTTAACCTCGTGCAGCAGCAGCAACAGGTAAAGCAGGCATTGGATCAGTATCTCTTCCTTGCAGCAAACTCTTCAGTGGCTCCAGCAACATCTCCATCTTCTTCTTTCAGCAGGCTAAAGGTAAGTTAGTTCTGGTTTTTATTTTATTTTCTTTAGTTTAATCCTCTATTTTCTGTTGTCCTCTGTGTCTCTCCCTTTGTCCCTTCCCCTAAGAGGCTGCAAAGCCTTCTCAGGGCCCTTCCTCTGTGTATCCTTCTCTTCTCCTTCCTCTTTGTCCCTTCCTTCCCTTGTATCTCTACCTGAGACCATCCCCAGACCACAGACCAAGACCCAGACCCGTCCATCAACGTCCAACCCGTCCACGGATAGACCACAGACCAAGACTCAGACCAGACCCTGCTCAAACCCGACCACAGGCCACAACCCCGACCGACGCCGGTCACAACCCCAACTGACGTCGGCAGGATAGCCGACGACGGCAGATCAGATAACCGACGCCGGCAACATTACCGACCTCGGCGACTGTCTTCAGCCTACTCCTTCATTCAGGTAATCATTTTGTTTTCTTCTTTCATTTTTAATCTTTTTATCATTTCTGTATTCTGTCATTCTGTCTTTTAACAGTCCTTATTTTATCAAAACAGTGGGTTGACCTCCCTTAAGGAAGCTTTTACACTTCTGGGAACAAGCCTTTGCTTGGCAACCCACTGCCTATCTATCTAACGTTTTTCTTGTCCTAGTTTCCCTTTTTCTTGCAGGTGTCATTCCTCCACAGCCAAAGAGGAGTGCCCACGAACGTCTGGATTTACGGTGCGCAATCTATAGTCCAGGTACTTCCAAGCCTTGTCCTTCACTTTCTTCTAGTTTCTTTCTTTATAGTCTTAAAAGCAAATTTGAGGTAGAAACAATTATATCCAAAGTTTATCAAAATCCAATAATATGGGTCTAAATGTGTGTAACCATTAGGCTCCCAAAACAACATCACATCTACTTAAGGGAAAGGAAAACATGTCAGAGTGCAAGTTATAATCTCTAATAGAGATATGCACATTGTGACACTTCCCTTTATAAGGTAATGTGCCCCTATTAGAAATAATGACTTCAAAGTTGGATCAAGGATGGCAAAAAAAATTAGCCTATTTGGTGATGTGAGGGTCAATGAAGTTATGAGTGATACTAAAATCAATGAGTATTGCGAGAGGGAATTTCTTGAAGTAACCCTTGACTCAGATGGTTTGTGGGGTGGTGACTCCTACTAAGGTATGGAGAGAGATCTCTGGTTGGTCTTCCTAAAAATCAGGTTCTACAATCGGTTGAGCTTCTTCCAGATCATTAATTGTATCTTGAACATCTTCCCAATCTTTAGTTTCAGGGGGAGAGCCCACATCCAATAGGTAGAGATTTTTCTTGACACATCAATGTCCTTGAGTGAATTTATCATCACAATTGTAACATAGTCCTTTTTCTCTATGGGATTTCATCTCTACTTTAGTTAAACACTTGATAAGAGTGATTCTGGGGGTTGCCATTATTTGAGATCATTATGGAGATGTATTTTTGAATAGAGAAAAATTAGATTTGAATCATTGTTGAGCTGAGATCTTGTCCTCTACCAAATTAGCCAACCCTAAGGCTTCCATCATAATGTTGGGCTAGAACATTTTAACCTCAGACCTAATTGCATCCTTCAGTCTACTAATAAAGCAACTCCTAAAGAATTCATTAGATAATCCCTCTATGTGATTGGCCAGTTTTTCAAATTCTATTTGATATTCTCTCATGGTTCCTATTTGGTGAAGTTTAGTGAGTGCTCCAGTGAAGTCATCAAAAGTAGTAGGACCAAACCATTGTAAAATGAGGGTGAAAAAATTGGTTCATATGGGTTCTTCATGAGCCTTGGTATACCAATGATATCATTGAAGGGATTCAAGTTTCAAGTGAAAGGATGCAAGTGGGACCTTGTTGGTATTAAAAGTATTATGCAAACTAAAATATTATTCTACAGATGGTTTGTAGTTTCTAGTTCTTATCAAATATTTTCTTGCAAGTCCTATGATAGTTTGTAGATATTATGCTAATTAATTTTTTTAGTTTTCTATAAATATTATAAAATTGATATAAATGGGCCCCTAGTTTTAATAGCTACCTAAAGGTTTTAAAAATATCACTCTGGTCACCGATGTCGTCTAAATGAGTATCACTCTCTAAAAAAAATTTGGCCATGGATTTACCTCTTAGCGACAACTCTTAGTTTTTTTCACGGATGGGAACAACTCAATCAAGAAGGGTTCATTGCCCATTTCTCTAGTAAGTCCTCTCAATGGGCCAACTACTTTGTGGTTCTTATGGTACTCCTCATAATCAGTTTTAGGGATTTCACCCAAGTACTTCCCATAGTTATGTAGTCAAGGTTTTACCCTGATCTAAAATAAATTATAAAAAATTACTTAATTGAGTTATGCAACAAAATAGAGTTAAGATTTTTTGAAAAATTACTGAAATGATGTATGTAGCAGAATAGAGTTAAGACTTTCTGAAGGAAAAAAATTATGGCCCTATAAAGTGCACCAATACCAGGTGAGAGGATTCTCCTACAAAAATTAATAAAAATACATGAAATAACAAGAATTAGTAGCATGAATTAATAGATTTAGATAATTAGTGGAACACTTGAATAGATTGAATTGATCATAGGCCACTTCAAGGGGGAAACCTTCTTTGAGTAAGCTCAATACAATAAATTTTTGGATGCCTTCCTTGGCCTCAACACTTACTTATATACTAAGTCTAATATAAGCAACTACTACTTCCCCTGAATGTGGGATAAAATAGAATGCTCACGGGATGACTTACAAAGCATATACATCTATAGCAACTATTACACCAATAAAATAAATAAAAGGGGTAGCATGTGTTCCTAACATGAATCCAAGAAACTCAAACCATACCAGTTAAACTATAAGTCCCATGACTTAGAGCTAGAAACTATTATTCATGCACTACTTATATGTTGACATTTTTTTTTAGGAAAACCATTTTAGCTCAGAATAGATAACTTGGGTTTGAAATATATATTTACTCAACCTAACCTTAACGCATGACAAAGGCATTGGTTAGAATTTTTGTGTGAGTATTATTTTGATATAGAATATATTAAGGGAAAGTAAAATAGAGTAATAGATGCCCTTAGCTGAAGGAGATATATATCTACCATGGCAATAGTGAGGATCACTTTTCATGAGCAAATTTTGATCTAGCTACCATACGATGAGTTCTATAACCAGGTCAAGACTACTTTAGAGGATGATAGTCAAGATCATAGATATGAGGGCTATCATATCAAAGGAGGGGGACTCCTTATATTTAAGGGTACGATTTATATACCAAATGTTGGAGGTTTGAAAACCATGATATTGGAGGAGGCACATAGTGATCCTTACTTAGGTCACTCAAGGGTGACTAAGATGTTAGCTAATCTCAAAAAGTTGTATTTTTAGCAATCTCAAGAGAGATACTACTAATTTTGTGATGAGATGTTTGGAGTGCCAGTGAGTCAAGGCTGAGCACATATATCTAGTAGATTTTTTATATCTACATGATCCTCCCAAATAGAAATAGCAGGTTATCAGTATGGATTTTTTGCAAGGAATTCCCTTATCAAAGAACAAGGATGTTATGATCTTGGTCATAGTGGAAAAACTTACCAAGGTTGCACACTTTATTATATGGAATCTCATATATAGATCACCAGTGTTAGCAAGAAGGTTTGTGTAAGAAATTTTTAGATTACATGGATTAATTAAGAAGATCATTTTGGATTGGGATACTCACATGACTTCAAGGTTTTGATAGACCTTACATGCAGCTCTTGGAATGAAATAGAATTTCAGTTCTACCTATCACCCTAATATTGATGGATAAATAGAAAGGGTGAATCAAGTTCTAGAAGATATGTTGTGTATGTATTATATGGATCAATAATACAAGTGGGAGGAGTACTTGCCTTTAGTAGATTTCATGTATAACAATTTGCATCATTCGACTCTTTTCATGGCTCCCTTTAAGGAACTTTATGGTAGGAAGTGTTATACACCTCTTGGTTGGGATAATCAATGAGATAGATTTGTGATTGGTCCATAAATTATCTAAGATATGGAGGAACAGGTTAAGCTCATTTAGAAAGAACTATTTGAGGCTGCAGATAGGCAAAAGAGTTATGCTGATAGAAAAAATACTCCTAGACTTTTTAAAGTAAGAGATAAAGTTTTTTTTAGGATAAAACCACATAAAAGTTATATCAAGTTTGGAAAGTCTTCCAAACTAGCACTGATATATGTAGGACCCTTTGACATCCTTGAGGTTATTAACTCGGTTGCCTATAGACTTGCACTACTGCTAGCACTTGCTCAACTTCATAATGTTTTTCATATTTATTTGTTCAAAATTTATCATGCATATGTGTCTCATGTTATTGATTGGAAAACCTTACAGGCACAAGATCTGAGAGTGGTTCTGGTATAACCCATGCATATTTTTTATACTCATAAATTGACTTTGTATAATAGGGAAGTCTCCCAGTGCAAGGTCCAGTGGGACCAATATTCTAACGAGACTTCAACATGGGAAGACTATGATGAAGTCTTTAAATATTTTCCACATCAATTTACTTAGTTTTTTTATATTTTAGTAGTCATTAAGCTGGTATCTCTTCTAAAGGGGGAGGATGTTGTATCATTTTTATATGCATGTAATAACTACTTATTCCTATCAACATGGTGTGCCACATAAACTTAGCTGGATAAATTTATGACATTTATTTACTATTGAATATTAGTACCATTGTGAAACTAAATGACTACATTCTTAAGATTATTATTATTCATTATACTGTTATGATATTTAAAATGATTAATGATATGCATATGAATCTAACGTAAATTTAACATTGAGTTGTGTAGGGCAAGTAAACATGTTTGCAAGTGATGCAGGGATGCATTAATGCTTTAACATTATATTACTTTATATATATATATATATATATATATATATATATATATATATATATATATATATATATATATATGTATAATATATATATATATACACATGTATATACATGCATATATATATACATGTATATATATACATATATACATATACATATATACATATATGTATATATATATACCTATGTATATATATACATATATATGTATATAAATGTGTGTGTGTGTGTGTATATCTATATGTGTGTGTGTGTGTCTATATGTATGTGTGTGTGTGTGTTGTTAGGTTGTAGAGCTAAAAGCTTCAATTATGCAGACGAAAAAGAGGTTGTTAAAGTTCTAGAAGTACTAGCATTGGTAGTATGACCGACGTCGGTCATGATCAATGTAGAAGGCAATCAGCATCGGCAGGGAGTCAGCCGACATCGGCAGCACTAGGCAGACAGGGACCGACGTCGGTCACTTGTGTGTTCTAGAACTGTTCATTGCACGAATAGTTAGTTAGTTGAACTGAGTGTTTGCATGTAAAAGCTATTTCGAGTCTTGAGCTGCGTGTCTATTATTAGTAAACTAAGAGTCTAAGTTATTGTTTAAGTTTGGGATCTATTTATAGACCCATTGGCATGTATTGTAATTATGAGCTGAAAAGGAAGGCAAGAAAGATTCTTCCATTGTAAGATCATTGAGTTGTAGGTTGTTGCAAGCTCATAGGATATCTACATGTGTAAGTATGGTCTGTTGAATTATAGGTTACAGGTTCATGGGAGATCTACTTGAAGTACTTTAGAGTGCTTGGTGTACTGGTAGGGTTATTACTGACTAGTTGGAGAGGTGAACACCAATTCTGTATGTGAGTTGTGTGTTGGGACCATTTTTGGTAGGAGAGTGAACTTTTGAAGAAGAATTATTGTACACTTGAGGTGTGGGAAGCCTCTGTAAGGTGGAAGAGCGTGGCGTCTCTGTATTGTACTCTTTTTTGTACAAGTATTAATACAAAATTGTGTATTGTCTTTCATATTCTGTGTTATTTGTGAATTCTAGTTACTTGTACTTCTGATATAATTTTTGCATGTTTAATTGCTTGTATTTGGTAATCATATTGTGCTCTTTCTGAGGAGCAAGATCCTAACAAGTGGGATCAAAATAGGTGTGTTGTTCTTGGATTCCCTGACAATTGGTATTAGAGCTTTTGGTTGGGATACTAACAGGTTGGATTAGATCTAGTTAGTGTGTGTTGATTACAGATTACTCACAGGGGTTCTATTTGAGTGGGAGTAGAGCAATGGCAGAAGATAGTAGACTACGAATGGAGAAGTTTAATGGCAAGAACTATCAATTATGGAGGATGCAGATTGAAGATTATTTGTATCAGAAAGATTTGTATTTATCGTTGGGTGGGGTTGATTGCAAACCCTGGGATATGAAGGATGAAGAATGGGATGTTCTTGATAAGAAGGCTCTGGGATCTATAAGGTTGAGTCTTGCATCATCTGTGATTTCCAACTTATCACACGCTAAGACAATGGTAGAGTTGATGGAATTTTTGGCAAATTTATATGAAAAACCCTCAGCTTCAAATAAGGTATTTCTTATGAAGCAATTATTTAATTTGCAAATGTTGGATGGTGGATCTGTTCATAGTCATCTTAGTGATTTCCATGGTTTGGTAAACTAGTTAAGTTCAGTCAATATTTTTTTTTATGATGAAATTAAGGCTCTCTTAATCTTATGCTCATTACCTAAAAGTTGGGAGAGTTTGGTAATGGTAGTTAGTAATACTGCGTCTGCTTCAAAAATCTTAAAAGTGGATGATATTGTGAGTGTAATCTTGAATGAAGAAATTCGCAAGAAAAGCACAAGTGAATCATCAGGAAATGCTTTAAGTGTGGAAAGCAGGGGAAGGCAAAGAGAGAAGATCGAGTGTGGGAGATCAAGGTCAAGGATAGGCAAGAGATCCAAGTCCAGGTATGGCAGAATAACCTGCTAAAAATGTGAAAAGCAAGGGCACTTAAAGAGAGATTGCAAGTTGGGTGAAGATCAGCATGAAGGACATGAAGAAGAAGCAGATGTTGTAGATTTCATTGCATAGGATGCTCTGGTATGTTCTTTGGATAAAGTAGAATCTTGGGTTTTAGATTTTGATGCCTCTTTTCATGCATCTCCAAATAGGGAATTTTTTCATGAGTATGTCCAGGGAGACTTTGGAGAAATTTGTTTAGGGGATGGTAAGCCTTGTCAGATGGTTGGCAAAGGGAAAGTGAAGCTGAAATTGCAGACAGGTAACACATGGGTGTTGAAGGAGGTCATGCATGTCCCAGTTCTAGAGTAGAATTCAATTTCTATAAGAATTTTGGGTGATGAGGGTTGCATAGTAACTCTCACAGCAGACTCTTGGAAGGTTACCAAGGGTGCACTTATTATAGCAAGAGGTAAGAAAGTATGTATGCTTTATCTATCTACTTGTATTACTGATTCTCTTTCTGGGTTATCTACTTCAGCTGTAGATTCAAAGATGTGGCTTAATAGGCTTGGTCACATGAATAAGGAGGAGATGCATGTTTTTGAGTCAAAGGGTATGCTTTCAGATTTGAAAGGCATAGATCAATATTTCTATATGCAGAAGAAGAAGGTTACGTTTCTTGAAGAATCCAATGTTCTTGACAAGAGCAAGAAAGCCTTGGTTTTCAAGGAGAAGGTGACAGTCAGAGTTCAGCACAAGGGGCAGAAGAATTTTGAGCAGAGCAAGGGTGATTTGGACAAGGGTTTGATCCAAAAGGAGCTCATGGGTAGAAGTCAATTCTCACAAAAAAAACACAGAGACTGATGTTGGCTAGAAAATTGGCATCAACATCCAGACAGGGACCGATGTCGGCTATATGTAGCCCAACATCGGTTACTCAGGGATAGATAAACACTGGCATCAGCCAGGGGAAACTGATGTTGGTGATGAGGCAGTCGCATGGAACTGACGTCGATCAGGTGCAGACTGAGATGTGACCAGCATCGATTACTGAGATGAATTTTGGGTGGACAGCAAGCTGTCAAGGAGTCTCAAGCACCCATATGGAGGACTTAAAGGGTATGTAAGCCTCAAATTCATCATTTTCCTTCTTTACACTACTTGTTGCTCACTGATGGTCAAGGACCAGGAAGTTTGTTTAAGAAGCAGAGCAGGTAGATCCAGGAAACAGTGGGAGCTTGGCATGGATGAAGGATGTGATTCCTTGGAGGAGGACCAAACAAGAGTTTTTGGTGGAGTTGTTATCTGGAAGAAAGCACTAAGAGACAAATGGATGTTCAAGATGAAGAAGAGCAAAAATGGATATGTGAGATGAAAGGCCAGGGTATATGGTCTTGAGTAAGCTACAAGACAATGGAGGTTTGATCATTGTGTTTCTCTTTAAAAAGTTGGATAATATTAGCTACATTATCCTATTACTGTATGATGTGCTTGTTGTAGGGTTACATATACAGGGAGTTGCTGAACTAAAGGTAAAGCTAGTTCAGAGGGATGTCATGAGAAATTTGGGAGCAGCAAGATTCTTTGGCATGAGTGTGTTCTAGGGACATGGAAGGTCACAGGTTGACTTTGTTTCAGGATGATTGTGTGAGACCGGTTAGCATGCCAATGGTTGGATAGTTCACAGAATAGTGTCTTGATTTACATAATGAGGTTAAGTGCATGGTATGTACTAAACCTAAATTTTCCCAAGAAGTGGGAGTTGTCAGAAAGTTAGGAGCCAATCCGAGAGAGAAGCACTGGATGGCAATTCAGTGGATTCTTAGAGGGACCAACAGCAGGTGCACATGCTTTGCAGGGTCAAGTTCTTTTCTACATGGGCTGTAGATGTAGATGTGGCAAGTGATTTGGATGACATGAGTTGCACCACAGGGTGTGTGGTGGTTGGTCTTCAAGAGTGATCTTGAAGAGGGATACAAATCCAAGGGAACAAACTAGATGGTGTACAAGTATAGGTACAGTTGCAACTATTTATCTCTAAGTGGGAGATTGTTACATTGTGGAGCTAAAAGCTTCAATTATGCAGATAAAAAGGAGGTTGCTGAAGTTCTAAAAGTATCGGCATCAGTAGTATGACCGATGTCGGTCATGATCAATACAGAAGGCAACCGGCATTGGTAGGGAGTCGATCGACATCGACAGCACCATGCAGACAGGGACTGACATCGGTCACCTGTGTGTTCCAAAATTATTCGTTACACGAACAGTTAGTTAGTTAAACTAAGTGTTTACATGTAAAGGCTATTTCAAGTCTTGAGCTGCGTGTCTATTATTAGTAAACTAAGAGTCTAAGTTATTGTTTAAGTTTGGGATCTATTTATAGACCCATTGGCATGTATTGTAATTATGAGCTGAAAAGGAAGGCAAGGAAGATCCTTCCATTGTAAGATCATTGAGTTGCAGGTTGTTGCAAGCTCATAGGAGATCTACATGTGTAAGTATGGTCTGTTGAATTATAGGTTATAGGTTTATGGGAGATCTACTTGAAGTACTTTAGAGTGCTTGGTGTACTGGCAGGGTTATTACTGACTGGTTGGAGAGGTGAACACCAATTCTATATGTGAGTTGTGTGTTGGGACCATTTCTGGTAGGAGAGTGAACTTTTGAAGAAGAATTACTGTACACTTGAGGTGTGGGAAGCCTCTGTAAGGTGGAAGAGTGTGGCATCTCTTTATTGTACTCTTTTTTGTACAAGTATTAATACAAGATTGTGTATTGTCTCTCATATTCTGTGTTATTTGTGAATTCTAGTTACTTGTACTTCTAGTATAATTTCTGCATGTTTAATTGCTTGTATTTGGTAATCATATTGTGCTCTTTTTGAGGAGCAATATCCTAACAAGTGAGATCAGAACAGGTGTGTTGTTCTTGGATTCCCCGACATATGTGTGTGTATATGTATATATATATGTGTGTGTGTGTGTGTGTGTGTATGTATGTATGTATATATATGTGTATATATCTATATATGTATGTATATATGTATATGTGTATGTGTATGTGTATGTGTATATGTATGTATGTGTGTGTGTGTGTATATATATATGTGTGTGTGTGTGTGTGTGTGTGTGTGTGTGTGTGTGTGTGTATATGTATATATATATATATTGCTAATGTGTTTCGTATTAGTATGATTTTGTAGTAGAGGTTATGTTGTTCCCAAAATCTGTCATTCATTTTTGGGACAACATATGAAATATTTTGGTTCTACAGGCCAAAATTCTCTCTTCCCTTCTCAAAATTTTTTTTGGGCATTCAAATTCTCCATTTTTCAATCTTTTTCAGCTAACAGACTCTACAGGCTCATTTCTACAAACTCTGCAGGCTCATTTCTATGGACTCTGCAAGCTAATTTCTATGGACTCCACAGGCTCATTTCTATGGACTCTGCAAGCTAATTTCTATGGACTCCACAGGCTCATTTCTATAGACTTTTCAAACTCATTTCTATGGACTCCACCAGCTAATTTCTATGGACTCCACAGGCTCATTTCTATGGACTCTGCAGGCTCATTTCTACGGACTCTGCAGGCTAATTTCTACAGACTCTGCTGGCTCACTTCTATGGACTCCACAGGTTTATTTCTATGAACTCTGCAAGAAAGAAACAAGTTCCCAACACTTAGGCAATTTCAATGGGTTAGTTCAATTAAAATTTTCAAAGGAAGGTGTCCCAAAGCTCGAAGGGCAGGTACCCTTACAGAGGGCAAATGGAACAAAAGGATATCTTTCAGAGGGATTTTCTATGGTAAAATTTTACAAGTAAAATCCTTCAGACATTTTTTCCGAAGGAATGATCAAAGGCCTGCCAGAGAGCCCAAAGGACAAGTGCCCTTGCGGAGGGCACTTAGGAGCCAAAAGTACCTTTGTGACTTTTTTGAAAGGCAATTTTGGAGATCAAACAGCCCTTGCGAAGGGCAGGTGATGAGCAAAATGGACCGTTGCAAAAGGCCAAAAGGGTAAGGTTTTCTTTATAAAAGTGGACAAGGCAAATTCTTTTAGACAAAAAGTCTGAAGGAATTCCATCAGACTTTTGTTTGAAGGAATTCATTCGAAAGAAAAAAGCCCAAAGGAAAGCGGCTAAGGAAAAGGAAAGGTTTCATTTGGACAAAATGTCCAAAAGAATTCCTTCAGACATTTTATCTGAAGGAATTAATGCAAAGACCACCCGAAGACCACCTGAAGGACCCTGAAGAGCAGGTACCCTTGCGAGGGGCTCTCATCGACTAGAAAATGGACCTTTCTCAAGACCCCAAAGGGTAGGTACCCTTCGAAAGGATTCAAAGACTAAGCTCAGACAAAGGAAATCTAAAGGAAACAAAGCCAAAGGAATTGACCAAGTGGTGACGAGCATGCAAATGTCATCTTTACAGTAATGAAATAATTGTTGATCTTTAAAGGCTTAAGCATGGACCCGAATGCATTCAAATGCCTTAAGGCTAAAAGGAAGAACTTCTAAAAGGAGCTGAAAGAGCCAGTAGAAGGGGAAAAGATAGCTCGAGAGCTCAAATTGCAACAGTAAAGAGGGAAAGACCAAAAATATCTATGTAAGAGTTATTTCCAGTAGGTGGAACAGTCCACCAAGTAGATATTTGAGCTTATAAACATTAAAGGTGTGGCCTATTTTTCTCCCTTGAAGTAAAGGTGAAGTGGATAGCTGCGCAGATATTTGGTGACAGACTAGATGACCTAGGCCCAGGAAAAGACATTTTGAGATGAATTGACACACCACAGTTAAGACAGCCACCCTATTCCATCATGGTCCCTTAACAAAATTGAAAATGCATTCAAGGCATTGAATGCAGCATGGGTCATTCAATGGAACAAAGCACCAAGCCTTTTTTGGCTATTATATATTGTAATCTCCTTTTTTATGTAAAGGAGATCTTTTTAGTTATAGAAGCAAAACTCTACCAAAATTGAGAGGTGATTACTGAGACTTTGAGCTCAGATTATTGATTATATTTCTTTGTTTGAATGAGAAAGCAAGTTACTTTTAAACTTTGTGTTGTTATAGCTTGTATCATTTTAGGATATTGTTATTATGTCTGTCTTCTGAATGTGTTCTTGTCTACTTAATGAAATAAGCAGAATCAGTAGAAGTAATCAGGAAGGTGTTCTGAAGCCAACTATGGAGAGACTTTGTGCTACCACAATTGTCTTTAGTGTGTTTGTTTGTTTTCTATTTCTATGTAAAGGACCTTAGAATGACTTTGTGCCCTCATTGTTCTTAGTATTTCACTCTTTGGTAGTTGAGGTGAAGACTTTGTGCTAGACCTCATTCTACTGGTTACTACACCCTATTACCAGTTACTTGTTACCTATCAGAAAGAACTCATGTTGTTTGCTGCAAGACTACTTCTAAAAGAAGAGAAGTGTCTTCAATTTTTTCACCTAGATTTCTCCTTTGTCTGTGAACATCATCTCTGAAAAAAGAGAGATAGATGGTGTTGTCCTACCCCTGAGTGTTATTTTTTGCATATATATATATATATATATATAGCTCCTCATAGCTATAAGAGAACCTCCCCTTGATAAGAGGAGAGATTTGTTCCCTTTTTATGTGGTAAACCTACACATCTAGCTGACCAATCTCCCTTGTTGTGGTTGATATGACCTATTTTACTCATCAGTTAGTTGGTGACAAAATATTCACCCAATAGTTTTTTGGTGACTCTGCTGGGGAAGAACAAGTAGTTTGAAGCCTCAAGCTTCAAGCTGAAGTAGGGCCAGTTCTTTTTCCATTTTTATTCCACAATCTAGCAACTCCATGCTATATAAGAAGCCAGAGAACCCAAGGTGTTGTTGACCCTATTTTTGAGTTGGTGCAACAAGGAAATTTTGATTTGTTTCCTCCACAACTTCAAGTTCAATGAACTAGGAGTCTCCCTCCTACCAATACCAGGTCACCACTACAAGGCAAAGCTTCTTTTTCTACTGTCATCAGAGCTTTGCCTATACATACCCCACCCAGATTTGTTATCCCCACTTTCCATAATCAAATCATGGCGGTTCAAGGCCCCTGGGGTAACTCTTTTGGCCCACTCAATTTGACTCCACCTCTACATGAGCTACCACGTAGTTCAAGAAAGAATTTCTCCAAATTATTTGGTGATGAGAGAGTTCATCTTGATGAACACATTGTAGCTTTCAGCATAGCCTACCGTGTGATAGGCTTGGAGTATGAGGACGTAGCAGTTAGACTATTCATAGAGACATTATAAGGCACTACTACATATTGGTTCTACCATCTGCAGGCCTAGACTGTGACTAACTAGAACACTCTTAAAGATAAATTTGAAGCTAGGTTCAAGCCTATAGAAGATGTGCATGCCCTGTTAGCCTAGCTCACACAGATGAAGAAATAACCCCATGAACCTATGAGGGATTTTATTGCCAAATTTGACAAGCTAAGGAACAAGATTCCTATAATTGCTCAGCCAACACCTGAGAACCTTAAATGTTTCTTCATCAACTCATAGTTGCCTAAAGTGAGTTTCCTACTGAGACATACTAGCCACATAGACCTTGCTGCTACTAAGGATTTAGCCACTGAGGTGGAAGATGACCTTATCTTGGTAGGAAAGATAAGGAGAGATCCTAATAGAGGTAAATCTTCTTCATCTTTTGAATATTCATCTACAAGCACCACTGATCCAATAGTGTAGAAGCTGTAAAATGAGTTGCTTGCTCTTAGAAAGCAAATGGTGCAAGGGATGTCATCTACTCCTTCGTATAGAGATATATCAAGGAGGACATTCCCCAATTAGTCATACTAAGGCAATGTTACCAGGAATCAAGGGCAGCCAAATCATCTTCCTCCCACTTAGGGAAAATTGGTCATTGAAGCACCTCCAACCAATTCAGCAGTTAGATATCTTGAATTAGAATTAGATTTCTCTTTTTAGCTTGAGTTGAACCCAAAAAATGACACTAATCTCTTCACAGATGGAGAAGAAGAATTAGCTGGCGACTCCAACATCAGTTTCCTGAATTACCAAGATGAACTCAGAAGTGAAGGTAAAGTAGTTGATGGATCATACGCTATTTTCACTCGATCCAAGAATTAATCAGCTCATCAAGATGATAAAAAAAATAGAGGAGTGAGCTCAACCTAAAATTTTAATTGCCAAACGAGGAACTTCTCTACCTTTCTAACCAAAGGACTCAGTGATTGCTTAAAAAGTAAGTACTTCAAGTATGCCTTCACCTTCAACTTCTATTTTGTAGATCAGTCCTCCCCCTCCTAAAAAATCCCTTCCCCTTTTCATAACTCATTTTATACATTTGACATAGTCAACCATGTCAAGAAAGCTAAGATTAAAATGTCTGAATTTAAATTCCTGCAATCCAACCCTGAGCAGTTGGATAAGTTAGTAAAATGTGTGAGAAATAAAACCATCTCTATAGGAATAGTTATTCCAAAGGTGACTCCCACATCCACCTAAAATAACCTTGTAATTACTCCTCCTACTGCTCCTAGGAAGACAGAACCATTTTACATCTCCCTACTGATAAATGGACACTAGCTAAATAATTGCATCATAGACTCAGGTGCATCTAACAATGTCATGCCTACCAAAGTGGTGGAATCCCTTGGTCTCACACTGACCAAGACATTTGGGAGATGTTTCTCCATGGAGAACAAACAAGTGCCACTGTTGGGACAAATCAAGGATGCCCAATTTGCATTTGTTGCATTCTCGGACAAGAGAATCAAGATGATAGTCTTAGTGGTCGATGTCCCAGCCCCATATGGCATTCTTTTTGGGTGAAATTTCTGCAAGGATGTCAGTGGCAAGTTAAGTATGGACTTGTCTAAAGTAAGGATCCTAGTCAAAGGTGTTATGCAAAGGCTGCTCCCTGAGAAGGAAGCAAAATATGTGGTCACTCAAACATCAGCCCCTAAAGCTCAAATTCTATTTGAGTCTTCAGGTATGGGTAATTACTTTTTATCCATGGAAGAAGTTCATGAGGCATCTGATGAAGCTCCTAAATGTGATAGCTTGCAAATTATTTCAGACAAAATAGTAGAAGACATGATTGGACGTAGTGCGAGTGTAGAGGAATTCTCCCATCTAAATGAAGAAAAATATAAGGAAACATTAGTGTTTGACAAGGTATGGATTTTGGAATTTGATGGCAGCTGCTCTTCTACCAGTTCTAGAGTCAGGATTGTGTTTGTATCTCCTTAAGGAGATATTTTTCCTTCATATAAATTGTAGTTTAGAAATACTAACAATACTACTGATTACAAATCTCTACTACTCAGTTTGAAGGCTGCTCAAGACAAGGGCGTCAAGCTCCTTCATGCCAAAAGAGATGTTGAGTTGGTGGTTTGTCAGGTGAGGAACCTATACCAAACCAAAAATGAGAAATTATGCCACTATCGCAATCTAGTTTGGGATCAAATTAAAAGTTTTGATGCTTTCAGCATCTCTACAGTTCCCAAGGAATTTAATGAACGAGCTGATGCTTTGGCTATTTTACCAACTCTTTTGGTTTATCACCCTAATTTCAAGGGAGATAGGAACATTATCAAACTGATCTTTCAACCAAGTGTGTCTAATAATACCAATCATTGGCAAGTATTTAATGGTGACAACCAAATCATTGCCTTCCTAAAACAAAAAGGCAGCTTCGAATAGTTCCACTTTGAAGGTATGAACCAGCCCTTAAAACAAGTTCAGACGCAAGTGAAGAATTCTTGCAACTTAAAGGGAATAAAATTCCCAAAAGATTGGTTTACCTTGAGAAGTTGTTTGACAAGCATGACAGGTTCATCAAAAAGTAACAGATGGATTCAAGCTCCTCTCAAGAGTTTGATCAGATAAATTTGGGTACCAAAAAAAATCTCAAGATGGAGAACATTGGGAAGTGCTGCACTCAGGAAGAAAATTTCAAGTTCACTGCTCTACTCTGCTAGTACATGGATGTCCTAGCATACTCCTATGATGATCTAAAGTCACTCAGGCTGGATGAAATTCACCATGAAATTTCCCTCAAAGATGATTTGGTGCCTTACAAGTAAAAATCTAGGTAGTACAATCTAAAGATATCAGGTACTATTCTTTCTGAAATATAGAAACTGTTGAATGCTAGAATAATTTTTCCAATCCATCATTCCACATGGATTTCAAACATAGTACCTGTGAGGAAAAATAATGGTGAAATTTTCCTCTGTGTGGATTTCAAAAATTTGAATCAGTCATCCTTAAAAGATAACTATCCTCTGCCCATCATGGACCAAGTTCTTCAGAAGATGACCGGTTTAGAGATGTTATCAATGCTAGATGGCTTCTCAGGGTACAATCAAGTAGAATTTGGTGAAGTAGACTGGCATAAGACTGCCTTCACCACACCTTGGGGCACCTTTACATATCGAAGAATGCCTTTTGGCATGATAAATGCTGGCACCACTTTCTAGAGAGCAATGGACCTTGCTTTCAAAGATGAAATGGATAAGTTCATTGTAGTATAACTTGATGACTTGACCATCTTTTCCAAGCATCAGCCTAACCACAGATAATGTGGCTTATTTCTCTTCTCGTGAGATCACTCAGTTCTATTTTTACTATGTTATTACCCTCTCCCACTCTTCTGATTATTTTTCACAAGGGAATGGCCAAGAAAAATTAAGCAACAAGAACCTGGTGACCATCATCAAGAAGCTGATGGATGACAAAAAATGAACTTGGCATAAAGCATTGGTTGATGATTTATGGGCAGACAAAATTACACCTAAGAGGGTGATAGTTATGTCACCTTTCTAACTTCTATATGGTCTCAATGTAGAGATATTGATCACCCTGGAATTGCCAGCACTAAAATTGGCAAAGGTGGTCAAAGATCAAACATATGAGAGCTCCATCGATAAAAGGATCATGTGCTTAACTGAGCTGTATGAGTAGCAAACTATGGTGGTGGACAGAATTGTTGTGCATCAAAATATGATGAAGAAACTCTTTGACCAGAAAGTGAAAAATCGTGAGTTCCAGATTCGAGACCAAGTCCTATTATGGGACAAGATAAGAGAACCAAAGGGAATGCATGGAAAATTTGATTCCCTATGGAGAGGCCCATTTACTATCCATCAGCTCAATGCTAAAAATAGTTTCTTATTGAAGTATCAAGATGGCAAGCTCTTTTCTCTACCTCACAATGGGCAGCATCTGAAGCACTTCAATTCTTGAAGTATCAGATAAGATCATTTGTATATATGTATATTTGTATAGTCTTTAGTTCTAATTAGTGTTTTTCATTTTTGGTGCCTTTCTTTTTAGTTAGCATGACTCTGTAGCCTAATGGCATACCTAAAGGCACTGGAGATTCTGGTTTCTACTCCTCTCAGTTGCTTCAAAATTTTAACTGAAGGAAGTTTCCCAACTGGAGCCAGCTGTTGTTCCCAAAATATGTCACTTATTTTTGGGACAACATATGAACTATTTTGGTTTTGTAGGCCAAAATTCTCTCTTCCCTTCTCAAAAATTGTTTTGGGCATTCAAATTCTCCATTTTTCAAGCTTTTTTAGCTAACAAACTCTGCAGGCTCATTTTTACGGACTCCACAGGCTCATTTCTATAGACTCCATAGGCTCATTTCTATGGACTCCACAAGCTCATTTCTATAGACTCTGCAGGCTCATTTCTATTGACTCTGTAGGCTAATTTCTATGGACTCTGTAGGCTCATTTCTATAGACTCTGTAGGCTCATTTCTATGGACTCTGTAGGCTGATTTCTACGAACCCCACAGGCTCACTTCTACGGACTCCACAGGTTCATTTCTATGAACTTTGTAGGAAAGAAACAAGTTCCCAACACTTAGGCAATTTCAATCGGTTGGTTCAATTGAAAGTTTCAAAAGAAGGTGTCCCAAAGCTTGAAGGGCAGATACCCTTGCAGAGGGAAAATGGAACAAAAAGATATCTTTCAGAGGGATTTTCTGTGGCAAAATTTTACAAGTAAAATCTTTCAGACATTTTGTCTGAAGAAATGATCAAAGGCCCACCAGAGAGCCCGAAGGACAAGTACCCTTGCAAAGGGCACTTAGGAGCCAAAAGGACCTTTGTGAATTTTTTGAAAGGTAATTTTGGAGATCAAATAGCCCTTGTATAGGTTAGGTGATGAGCAAAATGGACCATTGCAAAAGGCCGAAAGGGTAAGGTTTTCTTCAAAAAAGTGGACAAGGCAAATTCTTTCAGACAAAAAGTCCAAAGGAATTCATTCAGACTTTTGTTCAAAGGAATTCACCCAAAAGAAAAAAGCTTAAAGGAAAGCGGCTAAGGCAAAGGAAAGGTTTCATTCAAAAAAAATGTTAGAAGGAATTAACATAAAGACCACCTGAAGACTGCCTGAAGACCGTCCAAAGGACCCCAAAGGATAGGTACCCTTGCAGGGGGCTCTCGCTGACCAGAAAATGGACCTTTCTCAAGACCCCAAAGGGTAGGTACCCTTTAGAAGGATTCAAAGACTAAGCTCAGACAAAGGAAATCTGAAGGAAATAAAGTTGAAGGAATTGACCAGGGGGTGATGGGTGTGTGAACATCATCTTTATGGCAATGAAATAATCATTGATCTTTAAAGGCTTAAGCGCAGACCCGAATGCATTCAAAGGCCTTAAAGCCAAAAGGAAGAACCACAGAAAAAGGGAACCAAAAGAGCCAGCAAAAGGGGAAAAGATAGCTTGAGAGCTCAAATTGTAAGAGTAAAGAGGGAAAGACCAAAAATATCTACATAAGAGTTATTTCCAGTAGGTGGAATAGTCCACCAAGTAAATATTTGAGCTTGCAAACATTGAAGGCATGGCCTATTTTTCTCCCTAGTAGTAAAGGTGAAGTGGAAAACTACACAGATATTTAGTGACAGACCAGATGACCCAAGCCCAGGAGAAGACATTTTGAGATGAATTGACATGCCACAGTTAAGGCAGCCACCTTGTTCTAGCATGGTCCCTTGACAAAACTAAAAATGCATTCAAGGCATTGAATGCAGCATGGGTCATTCCATGGAACAAAGTGCCAAGCCTTTTTTGGCTACTATATATTGTAATCTCTTTTTTTATGCAAAGCAAATCTTTTTGGTTATAGAAGCAAAACCTTGCCAAAATTGAGAGGTGATTACTGAGACTATACGCTCAGATTATTGATCATATTCTTTGTTTGAATGAGAAAGCAAGTTACTTTCAGTCTTTGTGTTGTTATAGCTTGTGTCATTTTAGTATATTGTTCTTATGTCTGTCTTCTGAATGCATTCTTGTTCAGTTAATGAAATAAGCAGAATCAGTAGAAGTAATCAGGAAGGTGTACTGAAGCCAACTATGGAGAGACTTTGTGCTACCATAATTGCCTTTAGTGTGTTTGTTTGTTTTCTATTTCTGTGTAAAAGACCTTAGGATGACTTTGTTCCCTCATTGTTCTTTGTATTTCACTCTTTGGCAGTTGAGGTGAAGACTTTGTGCTAGACCTCATTCTGCTAGTTACTTCACCCTATTACCAGTTACTTGTTACCTATCAGAAAGAACTCCTATTGTTTGCTGCAAGACCAGTTCTGAAAGAAGAGAAGTGCCTTCAGTGTTTTCACCTAGATTTCTCCTTTGTCTGTGAACATCATCTCTGAAAAAAGAGAGATGGATGGTGTTGTCCTACCCCTGAGTGTTATTTTTTGCATATATATATAGAGTATAGCTCCTCATAGTTATAAGGGAACCTCCCCTTGATGAGAGGAGAGATTTTTCCCCTTTTGATGTGGTAAACTTTCACATCTGGCCGGCCAATCTCCCTTGTTGTGGTTGATATGACCTATTTTGCTCATCAGTTAGCTGGTGACAAAATATTCACCCAATAGGTTATTCCAGCCCTAAAGAGAGGGAGGGTATCATCGAGGAGAGTTGGAATAGATAAGGTGTCAAGAAATAAGAAAGAGGATGTGTCGATCGACTGAACCAAGTATGCCATAGGAATTCTATAGATGGGTTAATTGTAGTGCTTACCTTTTTACCGACCTTCTTTTAGTATTCTAACTTATTACACTAAATTAAATATGCTTTCCCTTTCTTTAATAATTGAAAGACTCCAACTTAGCCTTGGACATGCATGACTGGTTAGGAGGCATTAAAAAAATTTGGTTGAAAATATTTTACTGCATGGTAGAAAAATAAATGTTATAAAAAATATTTTTAAACATTTAATTTTCTTTCAAATCAAACCTACAATATTCACCCAATACGCCACCCTTAAAAAAGAAAGTTGGTATTAAATTGCAACATTGACTAAAATAAATGTTTTTATCCTGTTGTAATCCCTCTCACCCATTGTACTATATGGGGGAATAGTGAAATAGATGAAGTAAATAGTGAAGTGGGTGAAAATAATTGAATGTTTGAAGTTATATATTGTCCTTTTGAATGCCAAAGGAAGGGATAAGAGTTGGGTTAATGGAGGATGAGGGATATGGTTTTTAAAGCAAAGGATTTTATTTAGAGGAAAAGGCACAATAGAAGTAGGGAAGAGAGGAGGAGAAAGGAGGAGAAATATAAGAAGATAAGTTGTGACGAATAATTATTCATGTATTCATAATTATTATTTGGCTAATTAGGTTAGTAGATTTGTTGAAATAGTGATTTGGAATTTATTATGAGTTCTTGTTTCAAATCTATTCTATCAAAGTGAAGCTAAAATGGTTGGAATAGCCAGCAAGATATATGATTAAACTCAAACCTTCCTTTTACCTTTGTTCAACCCATCTCTCTCTATTGTATAGTCCATTTGTTCTTCATTTTGAATCTAGATTATGGTTTAAAGACTCTTTAAATCTAAAGGACCATCAAATGAATTTTATTACCTAGATGCCTGTAGCACTTTATTCCCAATCTAGTTTTGCATTTGAAATAAAAGGTCAATATTTAAGCAAGATAATACACTAAATTTTTATTGATTAAGAAAAAAACCAGAAATTACAAATCAAAATGATAGTTTTGTATACTCTCCCTAGTAGCTCTAAAAATTTGTGAACCCGACACTTTATATTTTGGGTTAAAATTTATCCCCAAACTAGGAGTGGTGTGAGAGATAAACAACCCATAAATATGGGCACAAATATAAATTATGGTACCTCATTTAGAAAAATGTCTAGTGTATATGCTGAAAAATTGAACCAAACATCTCGCCAGATGAAATCTCAATAACAGGCAATAGTTTATAACAATACGCATTAATTCCTAGGCTTTTTGAAATTACATTTACATAATATTCATTGAGAAAATGTTTTTACATGTCTCCATGTACACTTTAACAACTATAGTTAATACCAGATAATTAATTTATGCAATGGGATGATTTGGGTAGGCATTTTTACAAAGAATGACAAGTTGGAAGTCACTTCTTTTAATTTTTTCAGGCTTGTATGCTATCTAGTTAGCTTGCCTAATTTTTTGGCATGGCATAGAGGTAAAACTTAGGCATCAACTATGTAGAACCTAAAATTTATTCAAAATTATGTCCAATAGAGTCCCCTCCCTAACATGGTAGCATAGGACATCATTCTTAGCATGTTAGTTCTTAATTTTCTCAACCTTAGAAAATCTACCAGATGGTAGTGATTTTGTTATTTAGATTAGTTTTGAAGTGTCAATAAGGCCCCATATAAAATAAAGTAACCCAATGGGAACTAGCGTTACCTTTAGGATTACACCTTTCAAGAATAATTTCGTTTGATTCGTTGAGATAAAAGTGAGAAGCCATACTGTATAACTTACACATAGAAAATCCATTAAGAGTATGATTGTTAGTAAAATTGAGTCAAATGTGAAATTTCCAATATTAATTATATATAGTTGTCAATGAACAGATGAATTTTAATATTGACAGTTTAATTTAAGGTGACTTAAAATGATAAAAATATTAATTTTATTTTTCAAATAGGCAAGCATTTCCACAGTCAAATACTTCAATAGTTTTATAACCCTTTTTAAAATTTTAGTTTTATAAAATTTGTCTTTGATTGATATTATATGATATCATTAAAAATGTTAGGTGGTAATTTCATTCCATGAACTTATTTATTATAATAGGGTATATATTCTACTATTGATCTATATCTATATATATGACCAATATATAATGACTTAATTTATTATTGTTGGTCCAAGATATGATTTAACGAAGGTATTAAGAGTAAAAAAGTATAACTCCTTATAGTGCATAGTTGATTTAATAACATAGTATGTTAAGGAGATGTTTCCCCTCCTCCCTTAAAAATATGTTTGTTATGGAGAAATTTTATTCCACTAATTATGAACATGTTATAATATGAAATAATTTAATAACGTCAACAAAACCTAGAAGATTTTAGAATCAAATACTACAACATAGTTACTCAATATCTTGGTATAGTGTTGCCTTATAAATCTTGCATTTTATCTCTCTCGATGATAACTCCTCTACTAATTTTTTTCTTAAATAAATAAATAAAAATATTGCAATAAGTAGATATAAGAGTTCCACATGTAAGCTTGGAGCTAGCCCTATTTGATTTTATAATGTAGAATTAAATCATGATTCTTGAGGACATCATAAGCAATGTTTTTAGAAGGATCTGGTAAATAATGAACTTTTACATGTGCCTTGAAATCCTTACATGAAGATTTATTCAAATGGCCATTAATAGTTTTATCATAAATTAAGAAATCTTTGAATGTATTCTTGCTATAGGAATGGGATCTTTAGGTATAATACCTATCTTTTATAACAATTCAATGAGGAGACATTTACCCTTAATGAAATTCAATAATAACATTGACAACATCAAATATAGGTGAATATGGATAAATATTCATTTTCTCATCCATATTATGTTCACACTTAGCCTATCAACAATAAGGTACATCAATGAGTAAATAGGGAGGAAAAGGTGAAAGTTTTGATTTGAGACGAGGATTGTCCTAAATAATAAAACTCCCTATTTAACAATCAAGGGTAACAAAGTAAGTTTATAATAGACTTCCTATTTTAGTAAACCAAACTTTTGTTAATGTACAAACAAGATGATGATTACATGGGTGGTATGGGACACCCATGTAAAGCATCATCTCATAATCATATTCTTAAGAAAATAAACAACTGGTAATAGGGATTATCTAGGCCTAGTACCTATGAGATGTCTAGGTTGGGGAGACCTTGGGATAAGAGTAGTGGATGAGAGATAGGTGGTATAAGAGATGGGAGGCTATCCTAGTTAGACCCACACAGTGACTTAGTTATTTAATGAGTTAAGATTCAACAAGGGGTACTTGGCAATTCTAAAATTTATGATCATAAGTAGTGTATACGAGTAGTGTACATTGTGAATATTTTAATTCCAATCTTGATTCACAGTTACACTCTCAAGAAGTTATGTGGAGTAGTTTTAGAGTTGTCAAGTTACACAATGATCTCTTTCTTAGTTTTTAAACACTTATCTATCCTACTCGTGAAGGAAAGGGCCACTCTCAGTGGATGAGAGGCATGCGAGGGATCTAAAAGGCTTTGTGATTTGAGGAATATCCCTCTATGATACTCTCCCTCTCTGCATCAATTTGGTCTACTATTAGTTTATGATAACTCCTCTACTTAGTTGGAAAAGAATCAAATGTTGAACAAAGATGATTATGGTAATTACGAATGTACACTATTGAAGTATGGTTGCTAAAACTATATATTAATATGGACATTTGATCAGTCCTAGGTGTATAGTAGTTGCAATCAAATTCATATCACATATGCATGATTTATAATGTTATTAATTTGAAATTATAACTGGGTATTCAAGTTAATAAACAAATGTATCATGTTATTATAATGTATAGTTTAATGTCGTAGTTCATTGCGATAATGAATGAGTGTAATTGATATAATAGATTGTTTAAATAAGTCTTTACCTTAACTAATTATGTTTGAGGTGTTGACATTATGATGTAAATTAAATTTATTTTCTATTAAATATATGGCATGTGAGTAATTGATTTCTTATAATAAGCATGCAAAACAAAGTGCAGTACACTTTTGATTTATGCAAGTTATTTATCCTTGATTTTATGTACATGCAATTAATTATGACATATTGTTTATGAAGTAGATTTATAAGATAAAATGTTCACAATGATTTATTCCTTCAATTCTTAATATAAGTCAAAATGTATGTATGATTTAGATTGTGTGATATAACCTTCGGTTAGAAAGTTAATCTATTATCAAAAAAAATGACTAGTTTAACTTTACCTCAAGGGTTATCTTACATATGCATGGAAAACAACACTCAAGACTAGGGAATGCTTATATTAGTGGATGTTTATGCCTTTTCGATTATCAAATGCACCAATAACATTTATGAGAGTGATGAACATAGTCCTAAGAGATTACATTGGTAAGTTTGTAGTGGTTTATTTTGATGATATTTTGATATTAATAGGACTAAAGAAGAGCACTTAAGGAATTTGTGAATGGTATTACAGTTGTTAATAAAAGAGAATCTTTATTCAAATTTGAATAAGTGCAAGTTTATGCAAATCAATTTAGTATTTTTAGAATTTATAGTTTCAATAGATGGTGTAAGAATGGATGAATAAAAATTAAAGGCAATTGTTGAGTGGCCTATTGTAAATAACATCATAGAGATAAGAAGTTTCTATGGTTTAGCATTTTTTTATGAAAAGTTTATTAAGAATTATAGGAGTCTTGTTGTACCAATAACAGATTGAATGAGAGGAAAATAATTTGAGTGGATAAGAAAAACAATATAAATGTTTGATTTATTGAAGAAAAATATTACAAAAAAACTCAGTTTAGCATTACGAGATTTTAGCAAAGTGTTTGAGGTTGATTGTGATGCTTCTCATGTGGTGTTGGTGTTGTGTTGAGTCAATAAGGAATTCCAATAGCATATTTCAATGAAAAATTAAATGAGATAAAGAATAAGTGTTCCACATATGACGTTGAATTTTATTCCATTGTACAAGCATTAAGACATTGTAGCCATTACCTAGTGCCTAAGGAGTTTATTCTATTTACAGATCATGAGGCTTTGAAGTATGTGAACACTCAAAAGAAATTAAATAACAAACACGTAAAGTGGGTGTCTTTCTTTCATGGATACACTTTTGTGTTGAAACATAAATTAGGAAATCATAATCAAGTAATTGATGCTTTGAGAAAGAAAGTGGCATTATTAACTACTATGGTGAGTGAATTAGTTGGATTTGAAGTTGTTAAGTAAATATATGATACTGATCCAAATTTTGGTAAGATAGTTGAGCAATGCAAGAATCCATTAATAAGTGAGATATGTACTATTCATGATGAGTATCTTAAACAATATGGTTTTGTCTTCAAAGGGAAATAATTATGTATTCTAGTTGGATATCTAAAAGACAATATCATAAGAGAGTTGTACAATGGTGGTTTGGCTAGACATTTTGGTAAGGCTAAGACAAAAGCTTTAGTGTAAAATTATTTTTGGCAAAATATAAAGAGAGATATGGAAAGGAATGTTTCAAGATGTAAAATATGTCAAGTGGCTAAAGGACATGCACATAATATAGGGTTGCACATTCCATTACTAGTTCCAAGAGGACCATGGACACATTTGAGTATGGAATTTTTGTTGGGATTACCAAACACAAAGAGGTGATGATTCAATTTTTGTTTTTATAGACAAGTTTTTTAAGATAGTTCATTTTATTGCATGCAATAAAACCAATGATGTCACGAGAGTTGGAGAACTATTTTTTAAGGATGTTGTGAGATTGCATGATATCCAAAAACCATTACATCAAATAGGGACACAAAATTTCTAAGTTTTTTTTATGACTTTAAGGAAGAAGTTGGAAAGTAAGATATAATTTAGTAGTGAATACCACCCAAAAATAGATGGATAGACAAAATTTGTAAACATGAACTTAGGAAATTTTTTAAGATGCATAATTAGAGGAAATCCCTGTAGACACTTAAAACTAGCCACTGATAATCTCCAATCAAGCTTTTGACTAATTCTTACTAAAATGCATAATTTGGCCTAAAAACACTAAAACACATTAAAAGAGTTGAAATTGACATATTCAAGTGCTGATTTTGGCCAAATTATGATTAAATGGGGCAATGCAATTTATGGGCCAACTAACTTTGATCAGATCATTTCGAGTTAAAATGCCAATTTTGCATTTGGGTGCCGTAGATTGCTCTTTTTTGTCAAAGCTCTTACACAAGACACATGCCTTCGTTATTTTATGTTGACAAAATCCTAAATAGGATAACTAACCCAACATCTGACATCACATCCTAATTTTAATCCAATCAAATTTTAGGCTAATAATAAGATATTCTGACCAATTTGAGTAATTTATGCACAAAGAGCCAAGGTTTGTATCAAAGTAATTAATCATGCTTTAAGAGCTAATTAATCCAAATCAAGAGCCTAATTAAAAATTCCATGGAACTTGTTGAATAATTTATTTTTGGAAATGAGTGTTGAATAGCTACATCATCAAGTGGCATCATTTCTTGGGAAGACATCCCTAGGCCATAAATGCATAAAATATCAAGGTTAACCCCTCCCATCCCTCATTAAGTCCCTCCATGACTATTCAATGCCCCTCTATCCCAAATATTTATGAGCCTATTTATGGATTTCAATTACATAATTGGATTAATCCTTAACCACATATCTCCATCTTGAGATGGACGGTTCAGGTTGATTCTGACCATTTTACAAAGTTTATAAATAGGAGGCCTTGCCTATTTATTTTTAATCTCTTTTATGCCAAAATTAAATTCTCAAATGCATTCAAAATCATTTCATCTTAGTGTTATAATGCCCAAATGTTGAGCCAAGCCAAGCCAAGTCAAAAGCCAAACAAGGTGCCAAGGAGAGATGGAGGTAGCCACACTTCATTGATGCAGACTTCATGAGCACAAACTGAGAAAGCCACTGCAACAAGAATTTTGGAGCATCCAAGGAAGGTGAAGGAACGTATTTATTTAATTTTATAGTTGTGTTTTCCATTTTTATTTTTTTAACTAAGCTCCTCCTTTGAGATAGGCTAAGGGTGTTAGTTTAGTGTTTTTTTGATTGATTTGTTTTATTCACTAACACAATACTAATCTCCCCTATTGCAATCCTATGTTCACAAATGGCACATCCAGTGGGACCTTAGCCTCACAAATTTGGTCATAAGACTCAAACAAGCAAACTACTAACCTTTGTCATACAAAATCTTGGAGTGGGAGACCCAAAAAGTGAAAAAATTTGAGTAAAAACATATTTTTATGGAAGTCATAGATTTATCTGTACATAGTCACTAGATTGTCACTGCAAGTCATGGTATTGTATTTTTACACTAACATTGATTCTATCTATAGATTCTGACAATACTGCTACTTGCAAGTAGTTATATTACAATCCCTCTACTAGCTAGTAGTAATATTGCAATACCACAACTGAACCATCATGGGATTGTCAACCTGACTCATGGTATTACCTAACCATGTCACAAGATTGTCAAAAACTATTAGCCATTATAGAAAATATTGTAATTTTTTTAGTGGCTATATTATATTTAGAGTCATAGGATTGAATAGTCGAGTCATGAGATTGTCAATAAACTATTAGCAATTTATCAATAATATCACAACTTTCATAGTCACGGTATTACCCTATGAGTCATGGGATTGATCTTTGGAGTCGTGATATTGCATTGTGTGAACCTGAGACTTCATTTTTCAAAGTTTATTATTTTAAACTTAACAGTGCTTCAAAGTTAAAGGACATACTGGCTTTTTTATTATAGGGCCAGCATGAAATTTGTTAAAGCATGCTCTTTAAACATCTTTTGAATGTTAAAAATGAATGAGGAACCTTTTTTGGAGTTTAATGGAAAATTTATATGCTTAGATGAATGTTTTGAAAAATTGTGCTTTCAAAGTTACAACTTAAGACCAAGGGGTCAAAAGAACACCACCTAATCTTTCATTTGGTGCTTAAAATTGAACTCAATTGTCAAATTTTGTCTTAAATAATTGTTTAAACTTAGAATTTGATTGGCAAAAAGAGGTTTGTTGCATGTATTCTCTTTCATCCATCCCCTTTAGGGAAATTTTGGAATCAAAAAGAATCATCCTTATTTCACACATGCCTAGTCCAAGGCATAGAAATAATGTCATCTAAAGAACTCCCAAAAAACTCACAATAGTTTGGGTGATCTTGAAATGACCCTAAAGTCTTTCTATTAGTCATTTATTTTATTGCATCTTCGCTTGTAAGGGGGACTTCATTAGCTCTCACAAATTCTATAGGGAAGCTTTGACCCAGGGTTTCATCTCTAAGCACTAACTTCAACCACTCTCACTAGGATCAGAGATTTGAGTGGTTAAACCACCTTCTAGTGTTGAAGTTGCACATGGGATATATTTGTACTTTGGATATTGTACTACACTGAGCAAGCGATGGATGTAGTGGTTGCAAAATGGGAAAGACCTTTTTGTAACAAGCCAAGTGTCATGGCTACTGAATTAAAGTGATGCTTATCTTGTTTGCTAACATGAAAGTTGGTAGACATGGGAACCATCTAGAAACAAGTAAAAACCAATTAGTTTTATTCAACCCCACTTTGACACATCCTTAATAGGAATTTGGATGATTTACTTGTATTTTTTCATTTTCTTACTTGGTGTTTTGAGACTAAAACTTGATTGTGTGTTTATAACCATGTTAAAACCACTTTGTTTATATGTCACTCTTTTATCTAAAGAGGCGTTATGCTACCATTTTACACCACACTTATGCCTTGAATTTTTAGCTAAATTTATTTGTGTGTGTGTGTGTCATTTGAGTTGTGGAAGGTAGTGTTACACTATCCAAAACATGTCAAACCATTTAGCCTTTGAGTCTTTAAAACATAACATTAATCACATCATTTGAGCATATTTACGTCATTGGGATACTCAATTTATTTCAAGACTTATTTACCATTGTATCAAAAACCATTTATTTCAAACCATGTCATGTATACCATTTGGACCTTTATTTTGTGTCATCATGCTATCCAATCTTGTCTAGCTTGTTTGGTCAAATCCCAATTTTAAATATTGAGTTTTCAATTAACCTTGTCAAAGTTTGGATTCAAACATTGATTGATTTTTATTTAAGCTTCAATTTATGGGGCTAATACACATATCTTTCTCTTTTGGGTTGCATAACTTTGGTTAATCGATTACCCAAATTTTAAAATTATTGATGGTTTGTTTGTTAAATGCCTATCCTCATCATTGTTTGTGTATTTGTTTGGGACAACACAGTCTTTCTCCAAAGATCATTTTGCCTCATGCCTTATGCCAATTGATCATGTTTATATTTGATTCCATGTGTTGGGTCGATGTCAAAGTTTTTTCCAAACTTGTTAGATTAAATCAAATCACATCATGCCTTTGTTTCAAGTCTATATTTTGATGTTGTTTGGCCAAAATTCCTAGCATAGCCTATTTGAGCCTAGCTTTTGACTCCATGTTTGGATAAAATACCTAGCGTCTTTTCTATTTTAGACCTTGTTTGGAACACTTTGACCTAGACTTTTGACATGCTACTTTTTATTTAGATTCTTGAGCTTTTGTGCATATGACATTTGACATTAGACATTTGATATTCGACTGTTTTATGCCAAGTCTTATCACAAACCATTTTGGAGATACAAATCCACCTTGAAATAATTTTTGGAGATATAGATCCATATATTTGACCAAGTTAGACCAAGTTTGAACTATTTGTCTTTTGGACATAGTTTTTTAGAGTTTACAGAACTCTAAGCCTTTTATTTTGAAGCTTTCATCATCTATGCAGATATGTCTATCTACACTTATGGTGGAGTCACGTACAATCTAACTTATGATAGAATGGCTGCATAAAATGTCTGTTATGGCTTTAGTCAAGACCTCGATGATGATAATGTGGTTTGTAAGATAGATTTCTATCCACTTCATAATAATCATTCATGGGAACAAAGTCACGAACTAGCTTACGATCTAACTCGAGACCTTGATTGGTATGAAGAGGCTTGTGAGGAGGACTTTAAAGACCCAACTATAGATAATGTTGTTTGGGATGCAGATCCATACCCTCTTTACAATAATCAATACATATAACATATTCAAAAATTAGTTTATGATTCAACTCAAGATTAGGATGGTATGGTTTATTAGGAGGACTTGGACGCTTTGGCTTGTATGAGCAATCAAGTTCTATGAGGTATTTTTGTTATCCGATCATCAAATACCCATAACCCTCCTTTGGATTATACGAGCTACCAAGCTCCACAATATCCAAGGCATACCATTACCATTCTAGGACCTCATCTTTTGTCTTATACAAGCAATCACTCTCCATAATGCCATACCATCTCTATACCAAGACCTCATCTTTTGGCTTGTATGAGCAATCAAGCTCCATAATTCCCCTTCATCATTCCAGTACCTCATCCTTTGGCTTGTGTGAGAAATAAAGCTACATAATGCCCCTTCATCATTCAAAGACCTAGTCATTTAGCTTGTGTAAACAGCCAAGCTCCACACCGCCCTATAGTTACCATTTCAATACTTTATCCTTTGTCTCATGGGAGCAATCAAGCTCCACAATGCCCTACTATTATCCAACCATAGGCCATTCCTTATTCGGTACCAATCCCATCCAAACCTCAATCGATCCAATCATTCAAAGACTAAGCTATGTTCAAAACTAGGATTTTCTAATTCATTAGAAACCAAGGCCAAGAAAAATAACCAATCCAAGATGATTTTGTTAAACCAACCATTTGTGATAAGTCAACCTATGATGAATCTCCCATTAATCCTATACCTGTTGTTGAGGATTCTCACTCTGACAATCTAGTCTTTGATGAGTCACTTCTTAATGATTATAATTGCTTTTGGGCAAATCATTACCTTGACCATATGCCTATTTTTCAAGAGCTTCCTATTGACAAGCTAGTCTCTGAGGAGTTGTCTCTTGACCTTTATCCCATTATGGAAGAGTCTCACTTTAACAAGCTGATTTTTATGGATCCCATTATGCCATCATAGGTCATTACATGTCTAATACCAAACATTCAACAAGACATCATTGTAATAGAGTACCCATCAGATGAAGAATCAAAATTAGAGTCAAGTTTTATTCTTGAATTGACATCATATTTAGCATCAGAATCATAATCAAAATCAATCTTAACATCGGATTCAAAGTCTCTTGAGTCAAAATTAGATTCAAAAGAAGAATATGATCATGGTTATTACAACATTCATTATGCATGCCTTGCAGATTAGTTTGAATACATTTGTGATCCTTCTATGGTTTTTAAGGATGAGTACTTTAGCATCGACACAAGTTATCCTAGTATCTTATACGAGGATTGTGAATCCAACCCCCATTCCATTACCATTCCATAGGTCATTACCATCAACAAACATAACCATATTATTGACATTCCATCTCCCACAAGTGTCGATTGGGACCAAAAAAATCACACTTTTTTAAACTACATCCATGGTGACATAGTAGTTGAAGAAGAGCAAGAAGGCCAAGACCACATTCATATATCATAAGAACACTCTCCTAGTGAAACCTTTTCAAAGGCACTAGGGGATAAGCAAATTTCAAACTCAGGATCTTCTAGTGAAACTTTTTCAAAAGTGCTAGAAGATAATCAAAGTCAAAATTCAACATTCCTTAGTGAAATCTTCTCAAAGGCATTATGGAAAAATCAAGACAACTTCATTAGTGAAAACCTCATCGAGGCACTGATAGTTGAGCATAAAAGTCCTTCACTGCTTGATGAAGATAATATCAAAGATCAAATTAATATAGCTTCCAATCTATAGCCTAATTATATGGTATCTACTCTCAAAATCAAACAATAGAAAAATATGGTGATCCTATCAAGAGAATATTCATAGGTCTTTAGCCCTGCCACAACCAAAGTTATGTTGAATCTGACATCAATAACATTACATGTGACTGAAAGTCTTGATCTTCATTTTTTCCCCTCCATTCCACATTCCATTATCATTTACCATTCCATTTCACAAATAAACCTACCATATATTATTTATCCTTATTTACCACCCTTGGCCATACTTTCCTTTGTAGAGGCTACAAAGATACCTTATCTCGACATTTGAAGGAATCAAAATCAATGACCAATGAAGATCACAAAATCATTCTTAATAACTAAATTTGCAATTAGTTCTTGACAAAGCAGCTATTCAAGCAAGGTATGGGGTAGAAATTAACATGATTGATTATTCTATTTGTATCATTTGTTGATTAGGATGTGCATATCCCCATCAACAAGAAAAATAGAATTAAAAACCATAGCCATGCCAAAAACATGTACCATACCATTTCATTGCCATGCCATTGCCATTGGTATATATCCTTTTGTCATTGTCATATATCCTTGCTAGTCACCCCATCACTTGGGGGAAACCTCTTATCATTTTATCCAATGTGTCAAAACATCATTATCTTAGCAAGACCATACCATCCTATCATTCCATTCCTATTTAGACCAAATCCTATTTTTAATCATCCTACCCAATCCTATTTTGATCTTGGTTCATTTGGTTCTTCTTGCACCTTTTGTGAGAGGATTATGATCAAGTTTTAACAATCAATCAAATCCATGTTTACAATGATAGTCTATGAAAGTAATGTGATAGTTGATTTGGCAAGATATCTTTCATTTTTATATCCTATCAAGTTTGTTTAAGTGAGCTTGATTATAACTGCCTATGGGCAAATCAGTGTCTCACTAGTCTTGTTGCTAATTATAACCACCTATGGGACAATTAGTATCATTGACCTATTCCATTGTATCCTAGTTATAACCACCTATGGGTAAACTAGGGGAAACACTAGTTTACCATGCACTTTTGCATCACCTTGCCATCATTGTTTTCATTTGACAGGGCATTTATCAGATTTGAAAACTTGTTGGGACCTAGTTGGTTTTTCCCTACCTTTTGTATGGATGGAATTACTATGACATGAGGTTATTTCAAGACTATGTGGGTCATGCTCAATTCATGTTGAGGTCACCTCAATCCCCCTTTCCATATACTCTAGCCATCTTACAAGCAACCTAAGCCAAATCCTCTCATCATTTTGTAAGTAGGTATCTTGTCATTCTCTAACGAGTTGAGATACCTCAAACTATCAAAAACATTCATAACATTTCAAAAATCCAAAAACATTTGTCCTATATAAGCCTAGTCAGTTATCCTCAATCTACCCTACTGGGGTGTGGTCATTGTTAGGATGATTTTTTAATTTTATTTTTAGGCTTTTTATTTGTTTTTTTATTTCAATTTGTTTGTTTTTCTATTTGTTTGTTTATTTGTTCATTTGCTTGTTTATTTTCTTTTAGCATTATTACCTTGACTTAGTCAATATGTGTTTATTGGGTGATTCCTTGTACACATTATTCTTGAGTCCATCCATATTCATACGTAAACATTATCATCATGGTTTTTATCATTGGTGTATTGTTTTCAAGTGTTTATTAGATCCAGAGTCAGTCCTTATGCATATTTTGGCCAAGTCTTCATGGTGTTCTATTATGATGCCTACCATCACATGTTACATCAAAAATCAGCTTCAAGAAGGTCTATAATCAATGGAGCCATAGATTTTTTTCCTTGGTATCAAGGCAAAACTTCCCATCTCACCCTTGATCAAATTAACCCATTAGCCATTTTGTTTGTATCATTGCTAATAAAGATGAGCATCTTCTCATTGGTAGGTACAACTTAATCTTTTCTATTGATCAATCTTATTCTTCTATTCATCTCCTTCATCAGGTTGTAGCTGATCATCTTTTAATCTATATTCCAAGCTATATCCTTGAGTTATGCTTTCTAATATGCCCTAACTAGGGCACAATCATCTTTAGTCAAACTAGGTCCTCTGAATGATTATAATCACCTATGGGCAAATCATCTCTTTGACTTTTATTCCTAATTATAACCACCTTTGGGAAAATCAGTATCCTTTTTAAATCAATGCATGCAAGCATTTTCTCATTTGGATTAATCTCAACCATGGGTTAATTTTGCCTTTCTTGATTCTTTTTGAGGGACTGTCCATCTACATATGTGATGGCCACTCCCTCGAGGGGGAATCATCCTAAGCTTCCCAAACACAATTTCAAGCTTTTTATTCAACCATCTTCTTTTTGGCATACATGCCATTTCTCATTATTTGAGAATACATTATTTTTCCTATGGTTTGCAACATCTTCCCAAATAGGGGTAAAATGTAATTAGGTGTCCACAAAAAGAGAAGAAAATAAGAAAAGCAACATTTTAACTAGGTGTCCATGGCACTTGTTTTGTTGCAAAAATGTCTTACCCTTTTTTCAAACACTACATCTATCGCTTGCTCAATGTAGTGTGATGTCCAAAATGCAGATACGTCTTGTGTGTAACTCCAACACTAGAAAGTGGTTTAATCGATCAAACTTCTAATCCTAGTGGGAGTGGTTCAGGTCAGTGTCAGGAGATGAAACCCTAGGTCAAAGCTTCCCTATAGAATTTGCGAGAGGTAATGAAGTCCCCCTCACAAGCCAAGATGCAATAAAATAAATGACTAATAGAAAGACTTTAGGGTCATTTCAAGATCACCCAAACTATTATGAGTTTTTGGGAAGTGCTTTAGATGACATTTTTTATATGCTTTGGACTAGGCATGTGTGAAATAAGGATGGTACTTTTGATTCTAAAAGTTCCCTAAAGGGGATGGATGGAAGAGCATGCACGCAACATCCCTCTTTTTGCCAATCAAATTCTAAGTATAAACAACTATTTACGATAAAATTTGACAAGTGAGTTCAATTTTAAGCACCAAATGAAAGATTAGGTGGTGTTGTTTTGACCCCTTGGTCTTAAGTTATAACTTTGAAAGCATAATTTGTCAAAACATTCATCTAAACATCTAAATTTTTCATTAAGCCCCAAAAGAAGGTCCTTAATTCATTTTAAACATTCAAAAGATGTTTAAAGAGCATGTTTTAACAAATTTCATGTTGACCCTACAATGAAAAAGTCAGTATGTCTTTTAGATTTAAATCTATTTTAAGTTTGGAATAATAAAATTTGAAAAATGAAGTCTTAGGTTCACACAGTGTAATCCCATGACTCTACAAAGCAATCCCATGACTCACAGGGTAATATCACGACTATAAAAGATGCGATATTGTCAGTAAACTGCTAATAGTTTATTGATAATCTCGTGACTTGGCTAGTCAATCTTGTGACTCTAAATAAAATACCACCACTAAAAATGTTGTAGTATTATTAATAACTGCTATCAGGTTGACAATCCCATGATGGCCCAGTTACAGTATTACAATATTACTACTAACTAATAGTGGGATTGTAATATCACCACTTACAAGTAGCGATATTTTCATAATATATAGATAGAATCAAGGTTAGTGAAAAAATGTAATTAAAATGAAATATTGTGACTTGAAGTGACAATCTTGTGGTTGTGTCAAGACAAATCCATGACTTCACAAAAAACATGTTTTTACTCATTTTTTTTTACTTTTTGGGCCTCCGACTCCAAGATTTTGCATGACAAAGGTTAGTAGTTTGCTTGTAGGAACCTTATGACCAAATTTTTGAGGCTAAGGTCCCACCAGGTGTGCCTTTTATGAACATAAGATTTTAATAGGGCGAGATTAGTATTGTGTTAGTGAATAAAACAAATCAATCAAAAACACATTAAACTAACACCCTAAGCCTATCTCAAAGGAGGAGCTTAGTTAACAAAAAAAATGGAAAACATAACTAAAACATGAAAGAAAGACCTTTCTTCACCTTCCTTGGATGCTCCAAAATGCATGTTGTAGTCGCTTACTCGGTGTGTGCTCATGAATTCTACATCAATGAAGTGTGGCTACCTCCATATCTCCTTGGCACCTTGTTTGGATTTTGATTTGGCTTGGCTTGGCTCAACATTTGGACATTATAACACTAAGATGCAATGATTTTGAATGCATTTTAGCATTATAATTTTGGTATACAAGAGCTTAAAAATCAATAGACAAGGCCTCCTATTTATAGACTTTGTAAAATGGTCAGAATCAACCTGAACCATCCATATCAAGATGGAGATGTGTCGCTAAAGATTAATTCAATTATGTAATTAAAATTCATAAATAGGCTCATCAATATTTGGTATAAAGGGGAAATGATAGGTATGGATGGTATTAATGAGGCATGGGAGGGGTTAACCTTAATATTTTATGCATTTATGGCCTAGGGATGTCTTCCCAAGAAATGATGTCACCTGATGATGCAGATATTCAATATTCATTTCCTAAAAATATATTCAACAAGTTTTATGGAATTATTAATTAGGCTCATGATTTGGCTTAATTATATTTTTAAGCATGATTAATTACTTTGATGCAAACCTTGGCTCTTTGTGCACAAATTACTCAAATTGGTCATAATGTCTTGTTATTGGCCTAAAATTTGACTAGATTGGAATCAGGATGAGATGTCAGATGTGTTGGGTCTGTTATCCCATTTAGGATTTTGTCCACATAAAATAACAAAGGCATGTGTATTTTGTAATATTTTTGACAGAAAGAGGAATTCAAGGCACCTAGATGTAAAATCGGCATTTTGACTCAAAATGATCTGATCAAAGTTAGCTAGCCCATAAATTACATTACCCCATTTAATGATACTTTGGCTAAAATCAGCACTTGAATATGTCAATTTCAACTCTTTTAATGTGTTTTAGTGTTTTTAGACCAAATTGTGTATTTTGGTAAAAATTGATCAAAAGCCTAATTGGAGGTTATCGATGGCCAGTTTTAGGTGTCTACAAGCCCAAATAATAGGACTTGACTTTACCATAGGTTGAGTTTGCATATAATAGTTCAATGAATAGATAAATAGGAAAATCATCATTGCAGATTATTTATGGGAGAAATATTATGGGTGCTTTAGAATTGGTATAGTTACCAATTGTAGAATGAAGTAGTGATGGTGTAGAAGCATTTGTAGAGCATATATGGTAGTTGTAAGAAAAAGTGAGAATAAAGTTGTAGGTAAGTAATGAGAATTATAAATTTGTAGTAGTTATTATAAGAAGGTCAAAGGTATTTGAAGAAGAAGATTTAATGATGGTTTACTTGAGGAATGACATATTTCTAACAAGGACATACAACAAGTTGAAGTACAAGAAAATTAGACCATGCAGAATTGTGAAGAAAATCAATGACAATGTTTATGAGGTGAGTTTACCATAGAATTTTGATATCTCTTTAGTATTTAATGTTTCTTATTTATATGATTTCTATGGAGAAGATGGTGAAAGGGAAGAATATGAAGAAATAGATTGGTAACAATAGGTTCTAAAGAAGAAGAAAGAAGATATAGTGCAAGTTTTGGATAAGAAGATAGTGCATATAAGGCAAGGAAGTTATAAAAGGTATTTGGTACAGTGGGAAGGATTAAAACATGAAAACAACACTTGGATTTCAGAATGGGATTTGAAAAAAATTGATAAGAATAAATGGCAGGAGTACAATCAGAGTAACTTGCAGGAGCTAGGTTATTTTCAACTATAGGAGAATGATGCAGAGTGCAAACTTCCATAGGTCATAATTTTTTATTTGTAATTCCTTTTGATCTCTCATTTACACAAAAATGACCATCTCAAAAAGTTAAATTCATCCATAACCCACTCTATCTAGTTATAGATGTTTTTATAACTTTTTAAAGACCATACGTGACCATCAGAGGGTCTAAAAATATATTTTAGTATTTTTTGGGGGGATTTTTCTATTTTTTTAAATAGTGTATTTTTGTAACCAAACATGAACTTTAGTTGAAATTCATCCATTAGGATAGTTTTAGTGTTTATAGATGTGGAAATTTTTAGGCCCATTCGAGCTTGCATGCAATACTTCTAAAACTAATGGTTGAAAATTTACTAGAAAATAGAATTTATTTAAAATAGCAATTTTCTAAAATTGCATGTGTCAGCTAGTTTTAGGTGTTTTAGGTAGTTTTTGATTTAATTGTATTTTTTAATTACACATGTCAACTCTAATTTTGAGTTCAGCTTTATTTAGATCCTCTTATGTAAATATTTTATTCATTTGATGAGAATCAACAATAAAGTTTGCTTTTCATGCAACTTGTGAGTTTATGCTATGAATGTTTTGCTTTGCTAGTCTTGGTTCCATCAAAAGGGACCTATTCCTGTAGTAGGGTTCATTTTGGCTCCCCTTAGAGACATTTTCCATCCACAATTTTGGGTCCTTAATTTGGTGGTAGTGGTGGTACTATCCACTGTATGAATTACACCTCAACAAGGAAACTTTCCTCACTTGACACTTTTTATTTCACCTATCAACCCTAATAATACTAAAGAAAAAGATAAAGATAAAGAAATGGATTGTTGGGGCTTTGTACCTAATTTTGCAAACCCTACAGGTAGTTGTGGCTCGTAGAGTTGGGGTAATAAACCAAATGATGCTCCACCTCCTCCCCCATTTTATTTTGTTTTTCCCATTGATTACTATTCTTTTATGGTTTGTAGTGGCTTTTATATGACTTTGGCTCTTTGTTATTTCATTTTTTTGGTTGAAAAGTGGTTCAAATATTATTAATCTTATCATGTGATATTTAACGACTTTGGTTGATGTGACTTTAGAGTGTGACTACTTCCACTCAAATTTTGTATGATTAGCTTTTGTATCATATTGTTTTATTAATATTATTTGATAGCTTTTCAATTTAAAAAATGAATAAAATAAAATATATATTATTAAACTTGTTAAGCCAAATAATATTTCAATATCAGAGAACCGTTTAGATATTTCAAGATAAAAAAAAATGTGTAAAACTTATAAAATGAATGAGTTAATAGTTAAACTAAAAATAAAGTAAAACCAAAAAGGAATTATGATTAACTTGTCAAACTAAACAATGTTGAATTTGGGAATATAATTTCAACATTAGAAAATTGTTTAGGTGTTTCAAGATGAAAAACTTTCGTGGAAAACTAATAAAATGAATGAGTTAATTATTTAAATTAAAAATAAAATAGAATAAAAAAAGGATATTATTGAACTTGTTAAACAAAACAATATTAAATTTGGAAATTCAATTTCAATATAGAAGTTGTTTGTAGGTGTTTGAAGATGAGAAACTTGTGTGGAAAATTTATAAAAAGAATGACTTTAATCAATGATGATGTATGATGTGGTGTCATTTTAAAGGCTAGGGTTATACACAGCGTACTCAATCACAAAAGTAATAAAATTTTTAATTGGGATACATTATAAGTAATTTTCATACAAAAATGGTTTAGGAATACTTTTAATTAAGCACAATAAATTGAGTTCCTAAAGGTAAAATCAAAAAGTAAAAGATGATGTTTAATTAAAAACATAATATACCATAATCAAAATTTGTCACTAAAATTATAAGAGTAGTAGTTTTAAATCTCTCCACCCAAGATCAAACCTCCCCAAGTATAAATAAGTCCTATATCCTTATTTTTTGAGGGAATCAAATGAAAAACGTTGGAACCCATCTTAAAGTAGAAGTAGGATGTGTGTGTGTTATATAAATATAGATTCACCTAGGTTGAATATGAGAAACAAAATTACAAATAAAGGAAACATTCTCTTTCAAAATAAATTGTCCAAAGTAAGTTCAACCTATAACATGTTGATAAAATGTTTTCCAATAAATATGAAGAGATCGTTTATTCTTATAATCATAATTAGTCAATTTTGAATCAAGTTGAGCGTTTTTTGCTTCAAAAAAAACTTGCAAAAATGAAAACTACATTTAATTAGTAATGAAACTACTATTCATTTAAAAAATAGTATATATAAAAATACAAACCAATGTCAAGTATTCCACTAAAATATAATATCAATTTAAAGTTAAGTTGTTAAAAAATAACCATTAAAATTCCACCAAATACCTTAAAAAATAAAATTTAAGTAGAAATGAATTTCAATAATATAACATTATTTATAATATTGGGGAAGAAAATATTTCAATTTTTTTAATCAAATTAGTTTTAGAAATTCATTCCTTCATTCTCCACATGAGAAACACTTTATGCACACCCTCACAACAAATGGTAATAGTATATTTTGGGGGTAAAGAACATCATAATATTTTTTATACTTTAAACTATAAGATCAGTGGACCACTTGTTTCCTCTTATGTTCATCAATATTTTAAATTTGAAACAAATGAAGTGAATATATTATGAGGAAAATTTTATTGCAAGGAGGTAAGTCAATAATTGTTATTATTTTGAATTGTTGTGATAGAGAAATATATCCACTTTTTCAATCAATTAAGAAATAAAACAATTATTTATTGATTAAGGAAAATATTATTTATATTGATCACAATTATCTTAAATATTTGCAAGTAAAAAAAAAATTATAATACAATAGAGAAATATATTCACTTTTTCAAACATTAAAAAAATAGAAATATTATTTGTTGGGCAAGGAACTTATTATTTATATTGATCGCAATTATCTTAAATATTTGCAAGTACAAAATAAGTTACAATTGGCAAGGCACTACAAATAAATAGGATTTATTAAAATAAAAAAATTGGAGATCAAGTACAAGAAGTGGGGTACAAATATGTTAAAGTGTAAGCTAACTAGGCCATCGATTATAAAAATAAGCTTCATTTTTTTACCATACTTTCATAACTTGAGTCTTTTATACAAGAGGCATGAGAAATCATATGTGAAAGATATAGATTTTGGGAAGAAGCAATTGAAGTTAAAGAATTCATATTCAAAATATAATGTTGATTTATACCTCAAAAATGGACCAAAAAAGAGAGACTTATACTCATGAGAGAGACACATACTTCCAAAGTTTTAGATCAATTTAAAGTTGGAAAAAGAGTGACAAATTTACAAAGTTATGTGTATTGGCCTAAAACATAAAAAAACATTTAAATTCATTATAAGATTTATGCTATGTTACACTAGCAATCTTAAAGTAAGAAGAAAGGATTTTAGTGTCTCTATATATTTCTATTAGGTCATGGGAAAGAGTTTTTATGGATATTTATTTATTTATTTATTTGGGGGGTTATCAATGTCTAACAATGCACATGATTATTTATATGTTGTTGTCGATAGATTATAAAATATGTGTTTATTATATTTCATGTATTTAGGTTTTAGGTCATATAGAAGTTCCACATTTTTGGGGAAGTTATGGATCACTTTGTTTAATAAGATGGACACCAAGTTGAAGAGAAGCATTGCATTCTATCTTCAAATTGATGGGCAAACAAAGTGGTCAATAGAACTGTACTAGAACTTATAAGATAATATAACATCAAGCATCCATGTATATAAAGTGACTCTTTGATACAAATTCAACTTTATTACAATAAGGCAATTCATACATCCACACCTAAGTCACCTTTTGAAGCATTTTTAGGGTTATTTTTCAGCTAATTCACTTATTGCATATAAACCAAAAAAATAAAAGAAAATGAATTAGAGATGTAAATTATTGTTAAATTTATTGACATTGTTAAAGCATTGAATTAATCTCAAAATGCAAGAACAAAAAAATAACTTTCAAGCCAAGTGCAATGTTGGGCATAACCAACAACATCAAGAGCATATTTATTCAAAGTGAGCAATAAGGTATGGCTTTGCTTGAGCAAAGAAAAGTTTTAAAGACGAGAAAGATTAAGCCACTAATATATGGACAATTTTCTATCTTATATTAGGATGGAGTGAATACTTTCAAGTTTAATTTACCTTCTTTCTCAAGGATTTGTTCTATTCCAAATTGTGGAAACTTATATCTTTATGATCCTTCCATTTTAAATGAGGAAGAGAGGAAATTGCTACCTTCCATTGAATATTTTATGTTGGCTTCACAAGAGGAGTTAGAAGAGGACATTATATTGCAGAAGATCAAGGTCAAACCAACCAACATATGGCCACAAGAGTCTTGGCAAGTTGGGATTAAATGCCAGACATAAAACCAAGTAAAATTGTTCACCAAGTAAAAAGGGGAAGAAATGCTTCCACCTCTCATGAACTAAGATTTTGTGGAACCATAAGCCTCTTAAAAAGATATGTGATCTATATAAGAAAAATAATTATTATTATATAGAAAAAACAGCAATAAAACAATTGTGAATTCAAGATACAATGTCATTAAAGTGATAGGATCACCCTTAGTGGTCCCACCCTATAAACTAACAATTGTGCATGTGGCAACGATGGTCCCATATTTACACATGACAATAGAAATTATATATTTGACACCATTATTATTTCCATATGTGTCAGCTCAAATCAATAACAACTACATTTAGATGCCTCTTCAATTTCCTAATGGTTGGGGGTCATTTAGTGCATGAAAGGACACCTCCAACACTTGTATAAATAAGAGGCAAGAGGTATGGGTTAAAACATGTGGTGTGAGTGATTGATGAATTCAAATTTATTGTAGTAGAGGAAATGTGATGCAAGGGCATCTTGGAATGCTCACATAAGGACTATAATATGTCTTAAGTGGATGTAATTTTGAATTTGGTTTTGAACTAGTTTTCCCTCCAAAACAGAAATTCAAATTTTTATAATGTCTTAGTGGGTAAAGGTGAGTGGAAAGAGGTGTATTTGATAATTCAACATTGTAATAGACCTTTTATGGTCTCATGATGGTCTTAGAATGAAAATAAATGTATTTGTCATGTAAAATAGAGGTGGCAGTCCACCACCCCACGTTAGACTAGGAGGTTACTTGTAGAATCTTATTCAAGAATTAGTTAGTAATCTTGTTTCTAGGAATTTTGGTATATATAAAAGTTGTATTAGGAGAGAGAGTAAGTTTTGAGGTGGTGAACCTCACATCCCATTCAAGGATGAAAGAGTATGTAGATTGAAAGTTAAACCATGTAAAGAAAAGAATGTTTTTGATAAAGAATTGATTCAAACCCTGTTTGAGGTCATTTATTGATGTTGATGAATGCATGTGATTTGCTATTGAAAGATAGGGATTGAAATTGTTCTCAAGCATGTTTGAAATATTTTGAAGAGGCTTTTGTTTCTAATGTGATTTTTAAGTATCAATGAATGATGTTCAAAGAATTTGATACTCATATGTTTGTATGAACAGACCCATGTTGGGTTAAGAATGATTATTGTTTACAACTATAAGTATCTTATTGATTGATGTGTGACTATGGTAAATGATTCATTCCATATTGGAAGAGTTTTTGAAGATACACTATGAGTATCTACTCAGGGATTAATAACAATAAAACACTGATAGCAAATGTAGGTAGTATCATGCATAGACCCCGTACAGTGGGTGTTGGACTTTTGGTATATACACTGTGTTTTCAGAATTATCTATCCAATTATATTTTGGTAATTATGTTAACATATTTAAAATATTTTGGAATGTACTTCAAATTCAAATGTTTAAAATAATGATAAAGAAATCATCTAGTGCTCAGGTATAGCGTCCACAAACCCTATTTTGTGAAAACTCCATTATATGTAGACTATGTTGAACAAGAAGATGAATCTTGAAGTTGGTAGGTGGTGATTTATGTTTCAAGAGGTGGATTAAGTATGACCTTAGGTTATGAGACTATACTTAACCCATAAACTCTACAATAATAGGTATCTTTAAATCTAACCTTGTTTTCTATAGCAAAAGTTGTTAAGTTAGACTATGTGTTTGAATGATTGAAAGATCATGAACTAAGAATTAGAATGAATGGGTTATAGAACATTGGAGAAAGTGTATATGAGTCTGTTAGAAGGTATTTAAACCTTTATAATGATCAAGAATGTGATATGAGTTTTCAACATTAGTCACAGACCTATAGTTGTGTGGTTGTTCTGCATAGTCAAATACTTTTGGCATAGAAAGTTGCAACAATAGATTGGATAGAAGCATCTAAGGTTTGGAAAATTTGCCTTGGGTCTAGACAGAATTCAATAATCAATTTGGAGTCCTTGAAACTCATTATAACATATGAAAGATATTTTTGAAGCCTCTCGGCCTGTGACAAAGTCTAGGAAACCTTAAACTAGGGTTTGGACCATAACTTCAATTCTAACCATCAAAACGTGATAAAAACTTGAGGATAGATTGGTTTAAATGTATTATAAAATATTTTAAGGTTTTAAATATGTGTGTGTATATATAGGCACGTGTGGAGGTGACTGACTTGTCATATAGGCAGAATAGGCCTAATTTGGACTAAGACAGAGGAAGAAAAGGGTATGAGAGAGTGGAGAATGACCAAATGAAAAATGGTGGAGTTATAATACCCCAAAGGACTCTTGAAAAATGTCTCATAGTATTTTTAAAGTTGGTTGATATTTCAAAACAAATGAATTTACCCTAAACAGGGCTAGTAGAGTTAAGGTTTGAAGAATGCTTGAATGAAGTGAAGTGAACTGACAGTTGGATTTAATGGTATAAGCAGGATAGGAGAAAGAGTTGTGAGAAAGGAGTTTTATGAGATTGAAATCATCATGGAGTTTGAATGAACTATGAAGAGACCATATTGGCATTGACCAAATGGAAAATGCACCATGGAGGTAAAAGTATGTACATGAACAAGGATTGTTTCAGGTTAGTGAATGTGGTTGAATGGTTTAAATGATAGTAGAAAGATCATTAAATTAGTGTGGTATGAGCCTATGAATCATTGTATGGAATAATATAGATATTGTAGCATGATTGTCCAAAAGGACTAGGCATGAATGAATGAATGAAATAAAGAAAAAACTTTGAATGGAAGGATTTAGGTAGGGTTTGGTAAAGAAGTGGATTTTTCTCCACATCATTTGGTATCAGAGACATGTAGATGCTCTGGGGAAGGTAAATACAGGTATAGACATTATGATTATATTTCATGTTGCATGATTAACCAAGAAGTTACAGGTAAGCAAGCAAGGAGTCTTGTTGAAGGACACATTAAAAAGACAATTTGAGAAGGTATGATACATTTTGTGGTTGATTTATTGATTTAGATGTATGAATGATTACAAACAGTAAAATATTGTGGTGGCAGCCTTGAAGTAGAAGAGCTATTGACAAGCTCAAGAGGAGATAAGCTCATAAATAAAGCTTAAAGAAGTGAAATAGTCCAAGTGAAGGACAAGAAGTTGAAAGGCCCAAGTGTGGTCAAAAATATAAGGTTCCAAGTGTGAACCAAAGGGAATGGTCCAAGTGAGACCAAAATAAGGAGAAGAATGTGTCCAAGTGAGGTACTCAAGATGAGGATGAGAGAAGTGGTAGAAAGGAAAATGAAAGACAAGGTGAAGCATAAAAGCCACAAGAAAAAGATGGTGCATGAAGAAATCAAGGAAAATATTGAAATGGATAGAGAGATGATAGAGATGAGGCAGAAAATGAATGAGATGATGATCAAGATTGAGCAAATGAAAGAGTTTGTGAACTCACATCTGGGATGGGTCATAAGAATTAAGCCAATCAAATGGCCAATCAAGCAATTAGTAGAAAAGAGGAGAAGACAAAAGATGAAGTACAAGGAGGCAATCAAGCCTCATGATTTAAAATCTAATGTTACTTTGATATGTGTGAATGCAGGTTTGAGAGATAAAGAGAAGGAAGAGGTAGTTGAGCCAATTCATAGGCTCAAGAGATAAGAGGAATAGGAATATGACCAAGTGTTGATCAAAAGAATTCAAGATGAAGAAGAGATTCCATGTAGATTCATGTTGATGGAGCAAGAACAAACAGGCCAGCCATGTTGGAGGCAAGATAGCATGAAGAAGGAGGAGATCCTCATTCAAGAGGATGTAAGTGAAACTAAAGGAGCAATGGGATAACAACATAAGGAGAGGTATGAGATATATTCAAGCTTGTATGAGTCTTTAGAGAAAGAGTATGGATTTGGTCCTCATCAAGTGTATAGGTAAATGGTTAAGGAGGTTACCAAGGAAAGCATAGACATGTGGAATGTAGCAGTAGTGTCCAAAATAAAGGCATTAATGAAGGCAAGGAGGAGTCAAGCATATGAAGGTACTCCCCAAGATGAAGTTGCAACTATTGAGGTTAAGGTACAAATGGAAGATGAAGGAGAAGTCATGTGAGGAGAGAAGCAAAATGTATTGATAGTTGATGCAAAGAAGGATAGTGAAGTGTGCAAAGAACATGAAGGTGTTTGGAAGTAAGAGAAACAAGCAAGCAGAGAAGGAATATGGATAATGCCTCAAGGGCATGAGCAATAATATGTTTTATTTGATGATTTGTTGTATTTTGTAGGTTTAACATGGAGGAAGATGGCACAAGGCAAGACAAAGTACAAGTGTGGCAGTCAAGAGCACACACATCTCTATGAGTGTTTGAAGGAAGAAGAAGAAAATGGGTGGAAAGATTTTTCTCCCCTTGGGAGTATGATGCAAGGGAATCTTGGAATGCTCACACAAGGACTAGAATATTTCTTAAGTGGATGCAAGTTTGAATTTGGTTTTGAACTAGTTTTTCCTTCGAAAAGGAAATTCAAATATTTATAATGTCTTAGTGGGTCTAGGTGAGTGGAAATAGGTGTAATTGATAATTCAACTTTGTAATAAACTTTTTATGGTCTCATGATGATATTATAATGAAAATAAATGCATTTTTCATTCAAAAGTGAGGTGGCAGTCCACCACCCCACGTTGGAATAGGAGGTTACTTGTAGAATCTTGTTCAAGAATGAGTTGGTAACCTTATTTTTAGGAGTTTTGGGGTATATAGTTGTATTAGGAGAGAGAGTAAGTTTTGAGGTGGTGAACCTCACACCCAATTTATGTATGAAATACTATGTATATTGAAAGTTAAACCCTGTAAAAAAAGAATGTTTTTGATAAAGAATTGATTTAGACCCTGTTTGAGGTCATTTACTAATGTTGATGAATGCATGTGATTTGCTATTGAAAGATAGGAATTGAAATTGTATGTTTGAAATATTGTGAAGAGGCTTTTGTTTCTAATGCTATTTTCAAGTATCAATGAATGATGTTCAAAGAATTTGATACTCAGATGTTTGCATGAACAGACCCTTGTTAGGTTAAGAATGATTGTTGTGTGCAGCTATAAGTCTCTTATTGATTGATGTGTGATTATAATAACTGATTCATTCCATATTGGAAGAGTGTTGGAAGATAAATTGTGAGTATCTACTAAGGGATTAAGAAAAAGTAAACCCTGATAGCAAATGTAAGCAGTATCATGCATAGACCCCTATTGTGGGTGTTGGACTTTTGTATATAAATTGTGTTTTCAGAATTATCTATCTAATGATATTTTGGTGATTGTGTTAACATATTTTCAATATTTTGGAATGTACTTTGAATTCATATGTTTAAAATAATAACAAAGAAATCGTCTGGTGCTCAGGTATAGTGTCCACAAACCCTGCTTTATGAAAACTCCACTATATGCAGACTATGTTGAACAAGAAGATGAATCTTGAAGTTAGTAGGTGGTGATTTACATTTCAAGAGGTGGATTGAGTATGACCTAAGGTTATGAGACTATACTTAACCCAGGAACCCTACAAGAACATGTATCTTTAAATCTGACCTTGTTTCCTATAGCGAAAGTTGTTAAGTTGGACTATGTATTTGAATGAGTGAAAGATAATGAACTAAGAATTGGAATGCATGGGTTATAGAAAATTGGAAAAAGATTATATGATTATTTTGGAAGGTATTTAAACCTTTATAATGATCAATAATGTGATATGAGTTGTCAACATTTGTCATAGACTTGTAGTCGTGTGGTTGTTCTGCATAGTCAAACACTTTTGGCATAGAAAGTTGCAACAGTAGATTGGATAGAAGCATCTAAGGTTTGGAAAAGATGCCTTGGGTCTAGAAAAAATTTAATAATCAATTTGGAAGACTTAAAACTGAATATAACGTATGAAAGAGAGTTTTAAATCCTCTCAGCCTGTGATAGAGTTTAGGAAACCCTAAAATAGGGTTTGGACCATAACTTCAATTCTAACCATCAAAACATGCTAAAAACTTGAATATATATTGGTTTCAATGTATTATAACAAATTTTAAGGTTTTCAAGATATGTGTGTATGGATGAGCACATGTGGAGGTGACTGAGTTGTCATACAGGCAGAATAGGCCTAATCTGGACTGAGACAGAGGAAGAAAAGGGTATGAGAGAGTGGAGAATGACCAAATGAAAAATGGTGGAGTTAGATTACCCCAAAGGACTCTTGAAAAAGGTCTTAGAGTATTTTGAAAGTTGGTTGATGTTCCAAAACAAAGGAATTTACCCTAAATAGGGCTAGTAGAGGTTAAGGTTTGAAGAATGCTTGAATGAAGTGAAGTGAACTGACAGTTGGAGTTAATGGTATAAGAAGGATAGGAGAAAGAGTTGTGAGAAAGGAGTTTGATGGGATTGAAATAATCATGGAGTTTGAATGAACTATGGAGATACCATATTGGCATTGACCACATGGAGAATTCACCATGGATGTAAAAGTATATACATGAACAAGGACTATTTCAAGTCAGTGAATGTGTTTGAATGGTTTAAATGATAGTATAAATATCATTGAATTAGTGTGGTATGAACCTATGAATCATTGTATGGAACAATATAACTATTGTAGCATGATTGTCCAAAAGGACTAGGCATGAATGAATGAATGAAACAAAGAAAAATCTTGAATGGGAGGATTTAGGCAGAGTTTGGTAAGTGGATTTTGCTCTGCATCAATATGTAAGAGGTTGTTGAGAGTTGAAAAAAAATGCACTTAGAAATGTTATATTGTTGGTTGCATTCTCCATTTGTGCTCTTTGTAATTTGTGTAATTGTCTAAAAATGGGATGTAGTGATCATTTGACACTACCAAGCAATTATTTCCCAAATTGGGGTCTCTCTGGTAAATTTGTTGTGTTATGGCATGGTTTTCTTATTTCCTTTCAAATGTTATTGTTCTTGTTTAATATCAGCAACAAAATTACAATCTAATTCAATGTCATTTGAAGTACAATTCAAATAGTAAAAAGAGATTATTTTCATATTTGCATTTCATTTCCTACAAATAATAAACTTAGGAAATTACATATATTTTGGTCTTTTATCTATAGACATATCATTGTAACTACGCTACATCTATCAATCAAGAAATGGATTTTGATCATTTTTATGTGATTGAATTGACACCATAACACTTGAGTGGTGATGTCCTCATACTAGTAACATGTGAAAATTGTTGTACAATGAGGGCAATATTATTGCCTATCACCATTTAAGATTTCATATTGCACGGAATGTGAGTCGCCTTAACAATAGCTATCCTAAATCATTCAATGCACATACATTTTTCACAAAATTCACAACTCCAAACAAGCCCATCATATCCATATAGACTATTGGTCAATTCTTCTAACCCTAGTTCTTTGGGACAAATCATATCCATATGGACTATTGATCAATTATTCTAACCCTTACCCTTTGGCACAAATCATATTTATATCGACTATTGGTCAATTCTTCTAACCCTCACTCTTTGGCACAAGACACTCAGAGTATGTTGCCTTGGTGAGCTTTGACTAAGTTATATAAGAGATATTGGGAGATATTGGTGGGTTGGTATTGATATTTTTGGAAAAATGAAAGAATGCATCTTCTCTCAACCACTTCTTTGTCATCCCTTCTCCTAGGACTAGTCCAATCACCAAACGTGTGTGTTCAACCTTATAGAGTGAATGGACCAACTCACTCAAATTTTGGTTCTCGGGTAGACTACGGTTAATATGATCTACATTATTATAGACATTAAAAACAAGTGAACTAAAGACCATCCAACAAGTGAATGGGCAAGTATTATCATTGTGTTTCCCATCACTTTTTTCATATATTTCAAATGCTTTGAACGACTTGATGATATGGTAAACGTAAATTCTCATCACCTTCAGCATAGATAAAAATCACATGCGTTGTAAAAATAAATGAAACAAATATGAGTAGTTCACTACCTAAAAGGATAATTCACAAAGCATCCTTGGTTCTGAGATAGTTGTAGAAGTTGTTCAAAGAGCATAAATTAGGTATTTTCTTCAATTGATTCATCTTTATTCTTTAACAATCAACGATTGAAGTAAACAAAGATGAGCACCACTACAAGAAGCAATAGATTTCAATAAATGTATGTCCAACTACATTGATTCACAACAAATTCCTATACTGGCAATGGCACCCAAATTTGTAATGGAAATTTGATGGGATGTGGATGGAAGAGTTTAAAAAACCAAAGTTTGTTGTGAATTAAGAATGAAAATGAAAAAAGAGGAGGTTGCATCTGGTGGTAACTATATTCATATGGAACATAGCCAATGTTTATGTATATTTCGGATTTGAACATATACATTGGCCTAATTTTTTTTAATAGCATTGAAAATAAAAATAAGGGGTTATGCCAAGGGCCTCCAATGTAGGAGCTCTTGAGGTTGCAGTGAAATCCAAAACTTGACGATCAATGTTCCTAATGTCAATTTTTGCATTATGGAAGAGGTGGTTCTATGAATTATGTACTCATAGAGCCAATTCCTTTTCGGAGTGTATCTCTTTGCAGGTGCCATGATTGAAGGGAAGCATTGGTACACATTGGGATTGTTGTTGTTGGATATTCATGCCACAAGCCTATACAATAGAGAGAGGTTTGCATTTTGGAGACGTACATCTAAGCTATATATCTAGTGCATGTTTCCAAGCTACAAATCACACCTTTACGTACACCAATAATTACACCTTTCCAAGATATTCAATTTCTGCAGAACCCTATGATTCTCATTATTCTTAGTTGGCACAACGATGGAAGACAAGGGGGAAGCATGATCTTAGCCAACATGGATCTCCTTGCAATCTTTATCAACAATGTCATCTTTATGAAAGTAATGGAAGTAAAGGGTTTAACATAGTAGCAACTGGCAACCAAGCTCAAATATGCATTAGAAGAACCCAATGGAAGTGATGGGAATGAGTGTGCAATAGCTACTGACCACACCAAAATATGCACCTCTAAACCATTAAAAGTGGCATTTCGAATAGAGGAAAAGCCAACCACCATGTAAAATACAACAAAACTCAATATTGTCAGCTCAAATCCAAAAACAACAAACTCCTATGCACTATTAGCTTCAAAATTCTTTCGAATATATTGTTTCAGCCTTCACCCTTTATTATAAGCAACCCTCAAGTAATGCAGCCTTGACTGGGTCTATTAACCAATCATCCCTTTGGTTGGGACTTTATGAACCAAACTCAATAACTGTGACTCTAGAAAATTGAATCTTGGTGGCTCTCAAAGAACAAATCATCTTACTCAATGGGACTGTGTTAATCAATCTTTCCCATCAAGACTCTTGGAAATCAAACCTACATGGGATTTCCATATATAAGCAAATCATCTCACTAGGTGGGATTCATGTAGATCGGCCTTGAGTGAGCTCTATATGAACCAAACATCTTATGGATAAGGACTTTATGAACCTATATAATTGTTTGGGACTATCTTAAATCAAACCTAAGTGGGCTTTATAAAAAATCATCTTATTAGTTAGGACTCTAGGAAATTGAACCCTAGTGAGCTCTCTATGGACTAATCATCTCATCGATTGGGACTTTATGAATTAATCTCACTGATTAGGACTCTGGAATATTAATTATAAGTGGACCCTTTATGAAGTGTAGAAAATCAAACCTGGGAGGGTTATTTATAAACCAATCATCTCACAAGAGATATTCTAGGTAATTAAACGATAGACTCGGTTGGGACTTTATGCATCAATCTCACTAGTTGGGACTTTAGTAAATCAAACAATACAAAACTAAAATTTTGATAATGATGATGACTTTGAACATCTTTTTGAGTAAATTGAGTGATTAGGATTATGATGATAATTATTATTTTTTATATTCTTTATAACAAATTGGTCTTTAGAACGAATCTCAGAAGTTATGATTTTAGTAGATTGAAACCTGCTAGACTCTCTATAAAGCAATCATTTAATCGATTCAACTTCATTGAATTGAAGAGATCAAAAATTCGTATTTCTAAAACCATAATGCCAATACAAATATCTGAAAAACACTGAGAGACATTAATCTTGAGGTTCTTATCTTGGATTTTTCATTCACTGCATTGATTAACAATTCTACTACCTTCTCCATCAATTTCCCACTAACTAGTGACAAATGGCATCGTTAGCCACACCATTGTGTTGGACTCAAAAAAAACAAAAAAAGGTCCAAACTCCACCATATGCCCAGGTTATTACAAAATTTCGATTGACTTCTCCAAGAAAATGAAAAAAATTCTAAGTGACAATGAAATAAACACCATATTCAATGTTGAAATTGCCTTGTGATAGTGAAATAGACATTATATTTTAGTTAGACTATATTTGTGAACAACTCACTATATTACATTATCCCTACCATTATTGTAGAATGTCTATCATCATAACAAGAAAAAGAAAAACTTCAAAGTGGTAGTCAAATGAATTTCCAATTTAAAGTTGAAAATGCCCTATGACAGCCAAATGGACCTCAAATTTAAAAATCGAATGTGATTTTAAACAACTCACAACATTACACTTCACCCCCACTGCGATTGTAAAAATCCCATAACTTAAAGATTTTTGCTTAATAATGAATCACATGATGATCCAAACATCCATTAAAAACTTGCAAACATTTTTTTTCCAAAAACCTTTTACTTAAACTGTAAAACCCTATAATCTTTAAAAATTTATCAGATGAATTTTTGGAAAAAAATTTGTACATATATTTTAGGTGTGCTCTCGTACATGAAAGAACATGTAATATATTATTAGATGATAATATTTTTTGTTTTATTCTTTTGTTTTGTAGAAAACAATGTCACATTCGTGTGAGACCCAAGGATATTTAATGATAATATTAATAAAAGCTTTCTGCCAATTAACTCAAGTGTAAGTGCCAGGCTAGTTGTGAATTTCCTCCCAATCCAGTGGCTGTATTTTATTTAAATTTGAAGAATGTTCTAACATAATAGAAAATGCAATCTTCCATAAAACAATTTTGCAAGGGAGGCTCTTGAATTCTCCCTCATCATCCCTGGGGTAAATGCCTGAATACCCTTCTATGAAACACGAGTTTAGCCTCAAACCTAAGGGACCTTTACCAGAGTAGCTGCTCTCAAAACATCCAAAATTTCCCTGCTTCTTATAATAAGAGGAGGCTTGTATTGACTAGCAATCGCTCCTTTCTGAATTGCAACATCCATAATTGCCTCGAAGCTGCCCTCTCTAACAATACACACCTCCAACGGAAACATATTTCCACTCATTCTCTCCATCTTTAAATATTCACCCTCATTCAAACACTCATCAACCAACATACAGTACCTTCTGAACAATTTCTCATAATACTGGTGCTGGATATGGAGTTCCTCTAAAGTGGGGCCATTTCTCAGCTCCCAAAAGAGCTGTATGCACTTTGGAGACGACGACAAATCTGCATAGCACGCAAAATCCTCTATTTCCATTTGTGTTTCGTCCCTAAAAGTCTGCCAAATTTTGCACATTGCATCCATCAGTTGTTTTTCATTCACAATGTCCGCACAAGAAGAGACTTTGCTGACATATTCAACTTGTGGTGTACACCCATAAAAACCCCTTACTCTCACAATGTCTCCCAGTCGGTAACGGTAAAGTCCTGCACCAATTCAAAACCAAAACCTGGTTAGATAATTTTGATGCAACCGCAATGCATAGCTGACAACTTTTATAACTCTTCTGCAAATTCTACATTTTCTTTAATTTTGAGCCTGCTAGCATGGTGCAGTAGATGCAAAGGATTAAAATGACACCATCCATAACAACACTAATGATATATTGCACGGTGACGCTAATCTCAAAATAGGATATATTTTAGAATGATGCACTTTGATAGGTTCTAGAGACAAATTTGGTCTAAAGGACAATAAAAGTCGCCACCATCGTCATCATCATTATCAACCTCAACATATCCAAAATAATGGAACCGTGGAATTCTTCCCAGTCTAACAACTCTGAAAACATGCTTCAACAAAGAATTGTAAACACACAGCAACTAAAGATCTCATCAAGTTACTAATTTTTTAACAAAGCAGAAAATATAATAAACTCTGGAGTACATTGTTTAGTTCAAAAATAATCTCTTAGAACACTCTATACCTGAAAAGTCTACCTTGTTTCATCTCTTCTACATTTACAAGCAAATTGATCTGTTTTCAAATCCGACAGTGGCATGTTCTATACCAAGAAAGCTTTAAAACCTCCAACAAACTGTAAATGCCTCGTCAAACACCCCAGTTTGGTGCTTTGGTGTGGAATTACATTTACAAATAAATTGAACTGTGTACAGCAATAAAAATCTCCAAATTTCCCCAAGACGTTAATCCCCATACTCTCTTCTATTTTTCAAGATCAAGTAAAATACTTGTTATGAATATGATCTTTAAAACGGAGACAAAATATGAAAGAAGCATATAATCAAGATGTATTTTCCTATCTCTAACAACGCATCCCAGATTTAGCTATGCCATTGATTTTGGATTCTCTTGACTCTATCTTCTATGCTTATTTTTTATTATATTGGTTCCATCTTCTATGTTCCAATATTTTAATAGATTTTGAAATCTCTTCGTTTTATCTGTGTTTTCCATCTTTTATATTGTGAACCATTGATTTTGTATGTTCTTGGTTCTATCTTCTACTGTAGGTGTTTTGGACTATACTTCTAACTTCCAATCAATCCAAAAGCCCAAACCATTAACTCTAACATCAATGTTAGAACCATAGCCTAAAATGAAAAAATGGAACACTTTGGCTCAGAGCTTCACATCTTTTGAACTTTGGATTTCAGATTAGGTTCTATATTTTGTGTTTTATGAGAAAAACACTTATATGGAATTGCTGTGTCTTTTTCAAATAGAATGCATCCCTATTTCCCAATCAAAAGTAAATTTCTCTCAGCTTGTTGAGATGATGCTTATGTTCAAGATAACTTAGAGTGTGATGGGTTTGAATTCCTGAAAGAAAGTTTCTAGCCAAAATCTGGTTTCACAATTATAGGATTCATATCTATTGATAAAAGATGAAAACAGTCCCTTCTGTTTTCAACTGTTATTTGTTTTTTGCTTTTTTTTTTTTCGGCTTAATTCCAGTTGAAGGCCTTGGGTGACCTAGCCTCATCCGTTGGGATTGTGATACAGGACAACACCTGCCTACTTTAATTCAATCTACAGCAGCTCTGTTAATCCAGTCAGAAAACTAATGCATGCAGAATCTTAAGGTATACACGGAGAAACAAAAGATACAGCAGGAACAAAATAATGAACAGCATCCATTCAAGAGAAGTCTTCGCATCCAAAAGAGGACTGCATTTCTATTCCTTTCTATTTCTTGAAATTATGCATACATCACAAACCACCCCTCAGCCTGCACTTCTACAGCAGTCTCCTTTTCAAACTAGATATCTACATTGATAAAAACAACTAATCCTACTCAGATATGTCCTCTTAGTCCACTAAAACATGGTTCTAATAAATTTGCTATTTAAGTAGAGACCACTCCTACAACCTCTCAACTGTTTGATTGACAACTATACATCAAGACAAAACAAACAAACCAAAAAAATAATTGTTTCTCTTTTTTTTTTGGGCGATACAAGACTGCACAATCTTCTTGGATGCTTCTGCATCAGATACTCAGGATAAATAAAACATGAGCTCCTACTCATGAACCTGTTGTGAATTCATCAAGGGATTTTCCATTTTTCACAACTTTGAATTCAGATATCCAAGTTTCTTCCTCTGCTATGCGTCCTTTCCATTTGATCAAATACTCAAAATAATCTTTATTTGTGTGATCTTGTCAATTATGAAGTCCAGAATGGCATTTGTACTTTCCAATCAATCGCTAAAGAGTCTGCAGTCGAGTCCTCTTTACTTGTGTGACCCTCAACAAACAAGTATAGATCTGTAACATTAAAGATAGGTGAAATACTTACCCCTTCAAGGAACTCTATTTCTTATGCATTGGTTGATAACTTGCGCAAATCTTACAAGGCCCAATCTTCTTCATTTTAAGCTTGTTGTACTCACCTTTTGGGAACCTCTACTTGTGTAAATGTGCTAACACCAAGTCTCTGACTCCAAAGACTTTCACCTTGCACTTCTGATCAACACACTATTTATATACATGTGCCCACTTTCTTCCAACCTTCTCTTTACCTCCATGTGTACATCATGCATGGCTTGGGCATAGTCCTTACCTTCAGCACTCCTTCTAGCCATTTCAAATATGCTCCTTAATTCACAAACTCCTTTAGGGTTGCTGCCTAATATAATCCGAAATGGGCTCATACATGTATTTCTGTTAACAGAGCCATTATAAGCAAATTCAGCTTGTACCAAAGCTAAATCCCATTGTTTGGGTTTGTCACTAGCTACACATATTAGCAAATTTCCAAGACTCCATTTCACAACCTCTGTTTGCCCGTTTGTTTGAAGGTGATAGACATAATTATAATCTAGTCTTGTGCCCAATTTCTTCCACAGTGTTCTCCAAAAGTGTCCCACAAATTTGGTATCTCTATTTGACATAATGCTAATAGGCAACCCATGTAGTCTAAAAACTTCTTGAAAATACAAATTTGCAATATTTGTGGCGTCATTAGTCTTCTTACATGCTATAAAGTGCGTCATTTTTTACAATATACCTACAACAACAAAAATGGAGTCATTACCTTGCTAAGTGCTTGGTAAATTGAGGACAAAATCCATGTTCTCCACAACCCATGGTTTATTTGCAATTGGTAATGGCTGATAGAGTTCAGTGTTCTGGCTTTTTCCCTTTGCACGCTGGCATATTCTGCATCTTTCCATAATTTTTTCCACATCCATGATCATCCATGGCCAATAGTATGTGTCCCTCAGTTGTGCCAAGGTATTCTTGCACCCAAAGTGACCAGCTAGACCACCACTGTTCTTCTCTTTCAAAATATTCTCCCTCATGGAACCTTGAGGTACGCACAACCTCTTCCCCTTCAATAACATACCATCTTGGATCATATATGCCAGCAATGAAGTTCTATCAACACTTGTTGGGCTCTTACATGCTGCCCACACTACCCTGAAATTTGAGTCCTCTTCATACAATTCTTTCATTAAGTCAAACCCAATGACTTCCACTTGGAGCTCATTCAACAAAAGAGCTCACCTACTCAAGGCACCTACCACTTTGTTAGATTTCCTACTCCTATGCTTTAGAACAAAAATGTAACTCTAAAGGAATTCTACCCATTTAGTGTGCTTTTGATTCAATTTAACTTGGAGGTTATATACTGTAGCACCTGATGATCAGTGAACAAAACAAATTATTTGGGTAATAAATAATGCCGCCACTTCTTTAGAGCCTGTACTATTGCGGAGAATTCTTGATCATAAATAGAATATTTTCTCTTTGCTTCATTTAACTTTTCACTAAAATAAGCAATGGACTTACCCTCTTTGCACCTATGGCTGTCCCGCTTGCATCACAGTCAACTTGCAATACCTTTTCAAAATCAAGGAAAGCGAACGCACGTTGTCTTGTCACTTTCCTTTTCAACAACTGAAAACTCTCTTTTCTTGTAGCTATCCATTGGAACTTCTTGTCCCCTTTCATTGTCTCTATGATGGGTGCACGAATATTATTGAATTTCTAATAAATTTCTTATAAAAACCAGCCAACCCATGAAAGCTCCTTGCTACAAACATAGTCTTTGGCGAAGGCCAATCCACTATTGCTTTTACTTTCTCTCAGTCCATTTTTAACCTATCTCATGAAATCAAAAAACTCAAATAAATGAGCTCCTTTTTCATGAAACTGCACTTTCTCAAGTTTACTAACTACTTCTATTCCTTCAACTTACTTAACACAAGTCTCAAATGCCTCAAGTTCTCTTCCTTATACTCAATAAAAATCAAAATATCATCCAAATACACAATCACAAACTTACCCGTGAATGATTTCAGCACCTCATTCATGAGCATCAAAAAAAATTGGGGCACTAGACAAACCAAATGGCATAACCCGCCATTTGTACAACCCATCATTGGTTTTAAATGTTGTTTTCCACTCATCACCTTCTCTTAGCCGGATTTGGTGATACACGCTCTTCAAATCTATTTTGTTGAAGTATTTGGCTCCACTTAGATAGTCCATTAGATCAACCATCCTCGGCAATGAGAACCTATACTTTATTGTGATCTTATTTAATGCCCCCAAATCTGTACTCATTCGCTATTCTTCGTCTTTCTTGGGTGCTAACACAACTATGACTGCACATGGGTTCAAACTTTCACGGATCAGGCCCTTTTGTAATAGCTCTTGCACTTGTCTCTTCACCTCTTTATTCTCTTGAGGTGTTAACCTATAAGCTGCCTTGTTTGGAAAACTTGCTCCTAGCATTAACTTCATGTGGTGACTAATGCTTCTTACTGGTGGTAATTCCTCCGACAAATCATTGGACATTATGTCCACATATTCCTCCAACAAACTCAGAATTTCAGTAGGTAGATCACTCGCTTTGGTGTTTGCCTTCGCTTGCACGAGTGTGGAAATGAAATCAAAGCATCCCTCTTCCTTTTTTGTCTCTATTAGAAACATTTTTCCATATACTAACATCACCTTTGGATGGCTGTCCACCTCTTCTCCTTTGTCTTTTAATGGGCTCAACGTGAATCTCTTCCCATCCTTCAAAAGAGTATGTGTTTTCCCTACCATCATGTATCGATTTCCTATCAAATTGTTATGGCCTACCCAACAGCACGTAACACATATCCATTGGCATAAAATCACATACAACTTCATCCTTATATGATCTAAGTTGAAAGTTCATCACACATTGTTCATTTACTAACACTTGGTGTTCTTTGAGTAACCAAGAAACTTTATAAGGGGTTGGGTGTGCTCGTTTTAACTTAAGCTTATCTACCATTTCTTTAGACACCAAGTTATCCGTGCTACCACCATCAATAACTAATTTACAGCACTTACCTCCGGATTTTGTGATGTCCCTCTCTTAGGGGCTCTCTTATCTGCACAAAAGCTCTGATACCACTGTGATATCCCCTTCTAATAGGGATATATGAAAGACACAAAACTCTGATCACAATACAAACTTGCAGAATATATTCAAATAAGCATAAACAAATCACAGTATAATCTCTTAATAACAAATCAAGATCTCATTACTTGTTCTTCTGGATGATTACACAATTGAGTCTCTGGCATACAAATTAAAGAATATTACAGTCTGGTCTTAAAACCCTGTGTTTTGCAAATCTGGGAGTGAAATCTGAATCTGGAAGGGTCTCGGCCTTTCTGTGTCGACACACAGACGCCGTCGTCGGTCGATATCTCGCCGACGTCGGTCTCTGTTGGTCGGCTTTCTGCCGACGTCGGTCCTCAGTCGACCGATGTCGGTCGCTATAAGCCCTCTCTCTGCCGATGTCGGTGCCTGATCGGATCTGTACGGACCTGTACGGACTTAGTACGGCCGCCAACTCAGCACAACCTGTCTGTTGATCCCTGATCTGGAAATCTCTTGTATCTAATACAGCAGATCTCTCTCTGTATAATTTATTGAATCAAAACTAATTAAATAAAATACCTGTAATACTGTGATAACTTCTGAGTGAAGTTATCTCTCAACCCTGGAACTCTGTGATAACTTCTGGATGAAGCTATCTCTCAGATCTGTATCTCTGTGATAACTTCTGGATGAAGTTATCTCTAAATTTGGCAATAGATCGGCTGATCTTTCACAACCTCTGAATCGCACACAATGAAGAGTTGACGTTCTCCACTGCAGATGGAATCCTGGAACCCTTGGCTCAGTCTTCACAGAAGAATTTCTTCAATATCAAAATCAATAATCTATGCATAATCCAAACTCTCTCCCATGAGAAACTCTTATACCTTTCCAAAGGTGTGCTTGCTAAAATTAGATTTCCTCAAATTAGAACTTGGGGTTCTAAAATTAGAATTCCTCAAATTAGAACTTGGGTCTTAAAATTAGACCAATTAATTAATAATTAATAATTAATTAATATCTAATTTAAAATTAGACCAAATAATTAATTAATTAATAATTAATTAATATCTCATTTAAAATTAGACCAAATAATTAATATTTGATTAAATCAATCAAATATTAATATCTCCCTCAATACATGTCGGATCCTCGAACCGTCTGAAGCTGGGGAATCAGGGAGTGATTCTGCACATGATCATATCAAAACAAGGGTGCTCCGATGTATGTCAAATATCCCTAAATAATAGGAGCTCAGGCCTAATGTGTCTAAAATAACCTGAATGAGAGCCAACTATAGGAATTCTGTAAATCAAAGCCAAGCCAATCTCCATCATGACCCTCTATCCATCCAATTAGCCTACGAAGGTCACATAATAGGCTAATCATCAAGCCTGTCAATGTCCACGAAAAAGGGGACATGACAGATTTATAGATTGTCCTAAAGAGGTTCTTCCGTTGTAGTGGTTCATTTGTCTCTTTTGCTGGTTTCAAGAGCACTCTTTTCATCAAAAGGGCTTCTCCTTGCTCCGGTCCTTCAGTGTGCACTATTGACCCAACACTTCATTCATTCCCTTGGGCTATATGGACTGTTCCTTCAGTCCTCTGGCCACTGTTCTAGGTTTTTTTGGGCATTCAAATGACCTATACCCAGCATAACTATTGCACTTAAAACATTTCCTTGTGAATCCTCCTCCTCTACCATAGAATCCTCTTCCTCTAGGTGCATAACCTCCTCTTCCTCTTATATTAAAATTTTGGGTCTGCAAACTACTTGCTCCTTCATCATGGGTCTTTTGTCCTATTCCACCAAAGTTTTGCCCTTTTCCTCCAAACTTTTGGCCTCTTCCCCTCAAGTATCTTCCTCTACCTCTAAAGTTCACATGTTGCCTTCATGAGAACTTCTCCGCTTTCAATGCACATTGGTAGGCTTCCTCTATAGTTCTAAAGTTCAACAGACTAATTTCATCTTGGATATTAAAACACAATCCATTCACATACCTTGCTACCTTTTATGGGTCATCTTCCACGTGTCCAGCCCTTATAGTGAGTTTGTAAAACTCAGTTTACTCCAACCCTACTTCCTTTTTGTCTTAAATTTTTTAACTCTCTGAATAAACTCATGTGATAGTCTAAAGGTAAGAATTTAGCCTTCAGTTTGGTCACCATTCTATCCCAAGACTTAACTTTTTATTTTTCTCTTATTTCCTTCTCAGTTTGTACATAATCCCACCATATTGACTCTTGAACCTTGTGCAAGCAAACTTCACTTTCTTGAACTCCACCACTGACTCATAATCAAAATATTTCTCCATCTCTATAATCCAATTCATGAGCTCTTCAGCATCCAAGCTCCCATTATAATAAGGTGTGCCAACTTGGGTTTGCTCCCAAGCTTTGCCATGGCTCTGAGAAATCTAGTCTCAGTTGCATCCTCTACTTCTTCTTCAGGTTCTTGAACTCCTTAGGCTCTTTATCCTTCATCATAACTTACATCCTCAATATGAACTCCACTTCTTTGTGTTGTCTCCGTTGCAACCAATCTTGTTTGGACCTCTCTCATCATTTGTGTTAAGTCAGCAACTCTAAGTGCTCTTGCTTTTGCACCCCTTCTAACAGCACCCCATCTGATGTTCCATTGTCACTCAATTGCAAGTTTCTATTTCACAACTTGCCAATGCCACAACAAGATTCTCACAATATCTCTCTCTACACTTGCATAACTTCTCTTCCACAGTTTATAACACTTCTTTCTACGAGAGCTTCTTCACACTTTTCCAACAAGGAAGGTCCTAGCTCTAATACCAACTGATGCAGGACTATCCCTGCATACTTTAATTCAATCTACAGAAGCTCTATTAATTCATTCAGAAAACTAATGCATGCATAAACTTAAGATATACATGTTGAAACAGAAGATATGGCAGGAAGAAAAAAAATGAACAAAATCCGTTCAAGATAAGTCTTTGCAACCAAAAGATGACTGCATTTCTATTTCTTGAAATTATGCATACATCACAAACAACCCCTCAGCCTGCACTTCTACAGCAGTCTCCTTTTCAAACTAAAAATCTACTTTGATAAAATCAACTAATTCTACTCAGATACATCATCTTAATCCCACTAAAACAGGGTTTTAACAAATTTACTATTTTAAGCAGAAAACACTCTTACAACCTCTCAACTGTTTAGATTGTCATGACAGTTGTACATCAAGACAAAACAAACAAACCAAAAAATTAAATATTTCTCTTTTTTTTTTTTTGGGTGATGCAAGATTGCACACTCCCTTTGAAGTTTACTTTGATAAAATTAACTAATCCTACTCAGATACATCCTCTTAGTCCACTAAACAAGGTTTTGAAAAAGTTATTATTTTAAGTAGAACACATTTCTACAACCTCTCAATTGTTTGGATTGACAGTTGTACATCAAGACAAAGCAAACAAACAAAAAAATTAAATGTTTATGTTTTTGTTGAGTGATGCAAGATTGCACAATCTCCTTGGATGCTATTGCATCAGAGGTTGAAAACTAAGTTACTGGTTCATTTTGGGTTTCAATTTGGGTTCGGGTTCAAAGAACTGGGTTCACCAGTACAGAGATTTTTTTTTTTTTTTGCCTCAGGTACGTCTTGAGTTCGTCCATACAAAAAAATATAGAAATTCCTCTTAAATATTACAGAATTAAATAAATGTACTTATACTATTAAATAAATTATAAATTTAAAATTTTTAAATTTTAATAAACTCTGAACATTTAAAAACAAAAAAAAATGTTTTTAAGTTTATTAGTATCAAAAACAATTAACGGCAATGTATTTCAGGTGACGCCATCCTCAGTAAGAATCAGTTTCTTGCCTTCGATTATCTTCTGCAAGAACAAGCAAGTTGTGTACCTGCAATTCCCATCTGCATCATTTTTTTTGTGAACAGTATAATCACTTTCTACCATTAGTTCTTTACCCTTGTATATATCTTTGCTTTTATGGCATCCGGATTTCTGCTATCCACCACATAGACAAATAAAACATAGATATAAATATACTGCCATCACGCGCAGGGCACTGCCGTTCCTGTTAGTCCAGGGCATTGCCATTCACGGCAGTGTCCAGGCTGATGATTTTTTCTAAAAATAATAGTTGAAACTGCTAAACCTGCCTGCACTATCCAGGCTGTATACGGTAAAAATTAGAAAAATTAAAAAAACGTGTTTTTTTTACCGTTTTACACTGTTTTGACCTGCGAGTTCTGCCCAGGTTCGCCCAAGGTTCGTCCTAGGTCACTCAGGTTCACGTGGGTTCTTCTGGCAGAAGAATCCGAGCGAACCTGGGTGCCCTCGATGAACCCTGAGCATTGGGGAGCGCATTTCGAACCTGCACCGGAACCCAGAGTGAACCAGACCCTCATACGCAAGGAAAACCCCATGAACCAGTGACGTAGGTTGAAAATAATACCTGTTGTTTTTATAAGTTTTTTGGTTTTTTTGCTTGATTCCAGTTAAGAGCCTTGTTCTTTGGCCTCATCCATAACCCAGAGTTGGATGTGATAGTTTACCTAATTTCAACATTTAACATTTATAAATTTTATCATGTAACATGTTTCCAGTGAATTTGAACATGGGTTTCCCCACTATGAAAGCTCCAGTGATTTACCACTTGAGCTCATCCCATTTGACAGGAATCAGAGATTTTTTATTTCTTGGTTTTAAAAGATTTACTTATTGGTAGTAGATTGGGTGGAATCAGTTAAAGAAAAAGAAGAGAGTTTAGTGTTACGCAGAGCTGCTGATTTAGTTTATTAGTTGAACAAGCAAGTTGGCTAGATCAGATAGATTAACTAAAACAAGGTATAGCACTAACAAACCTCTAAATGTGGTAGCCACCACTTCATACATTTTCCCCAGCTTCACGTCACACAGATCCACAGTAGCAATATCAGTATCCGGGAATCCCTTGTCGTCTACGCAGACAAATTCATAGTAAGCCACAGTGGGCACAATGGTGAAGAGTGTCTTCTGAGGTGGATGGGTCCGATCCAAGTTGACCCCGACAGCACATTCAGAGGCACGAAAATCCCCACCCAACAGAGCCACATCTCCTGCATAGTGTCTAATTTGGAGATAATACTGTTCCATGCTTCCAGTCATAACACAGGACACATATCTGGCATTGGGCCACAATCTCCCAACAATTCCTTCCCATTCACCTTTGCAACACTCATTATGTATTCTCTCTGCAATGTCAGGCTCTGGCCCTGCTAAAACCTCCTCCACAGCCTTTCTCATTGTAGAATCAATGATCACACTATGGTTTATATATCCATTGTGTATATCCTTACAGAGCTGCTGCCACTGGGACTCCATGAGACGAAACGCCTTGACTAAACCGTGTGCATAGGGGGCTTTAATGCTGTCGATGGTTTCTGCCATCCTGAGACCACAGAGGAGATGGCAGTACATCTGCTGTTCGACATCATCAGATCCCAAGAAAACTTGTGGAGGGCTGATAGACATAGAAATCAAGTTTTGGTGTCGTGGGTTGCGCATACCAAATGCTGTGGCCGCCATAGCCTTGATGCCGCCCTTCGTCTCCATGACCTTGCCAGCATACATAAAAGTAAGGGATTTTGACCCCAGCCTTGGCGAAAATACCCTGAAACATACAAACATTGATGAATGAATTGGCATTATTGAACAAGGGATATGATACAGAGCATGTTTGAAAAATTGGAAAATTTATATTCCTCTATAGTACCCTGTAATCCGCTTCAGGTACTGGAATCCCAACTAAACCAAACCTAATCATCAAAATTGTGGAAATTTTATTGTTTGATCAACTTGGTCTTGTAGAGTGATGAAGCTTTTCAACCCTGGACAACAAACAAGAAGCAGCCTGCAACCAATGCTAACAAGATATATTACAGACAAAAACAAGGTGGCAAGCAACCAAATCAAATACACATTAAGGCCAAGGGTCAGGCGAATCATATAACACTGAAAAATATCACTTGATCACTCCTTTTTCAGAAATCCCTCGCTCTGCATCAACACAAATGATAACCCCAGTGACCGAAGGCTGTGATCTGTGATGCAAGATTATTGGGTCACTTGGCAACTAAGATCCTCATTTACTCCACCATGCTCCAAGTGAGAGGTTTGCGTGTTACTTGTTAGGGAAAGTTTATACCCACCACTCATCTAGCAAGGATTATCGCAGGCATAAAATGCTGCAGTTTCTACAAGATGCAGTCTAAAGGTGGGGATTGTTTTTAACATTTTCTAGTATGCTGTAAACATGTTTGTTTGTTTGTTTTTTTGGTGCTTTCAAAGTAATCTTATTACCTCTTTGCATTTGATTGTTAACTAATTGAAATTTACAATTTGTTCGACATTTCTGTGTGAGAATTCTGTTAATGGTCGGAGTGAACTGTTTTTCTGACATATTAAGAGTACTTTTTGAATGATTGTTTCAGAATGGATAGCTACAGGCTAAAAGGAAGCTCCAGGTTGTTGTTGATTTTTTTTTTTAAATTACTGTAAAAATTGATAGGGGTATGCTCAGGGCAGGGGCTGAGTCCTCTGCATCGATCTGCATTCAATATTCTGCTACAAAGCTGCTGTATAGATGAAGTTATGAACCTGCTCCCACCTGCACTCTACCAATTCAGCAATTCTAAAGCATGGTACTGCTCAGAATAATAAAGAAAAGGTTACGAATCAGGGCAGTAACAAAAATCAGTAAAATCCTATGAAGGAACCAAATCTCGGTCATAAAGGGAAAAATCACAAATCAACATATAACTGATAAAAATTTGTGACCCAAAAAAGAAGATTAATTCCATTATCCAGATCACAAAATCCACTCCATTACACCGGTCTAATCTGAAGCGCCCTTGGTATTCTCCATTATCTCTTTTTTGACGCAAGGAAACCCCCAAATCCTCCTTACTTTAGGAGATTAAAAGCCCAGCAGAGTGGAGCTGCCAGGTCAGGTCAGGGCACTTCTCTGCACCAAGAACTCTAACAAATAATATCTGATCTTCTATTACAAACTGTTACATACTAATCAAGCGAAGTTTAACTAAAGAGATGTCTGGCTTGTATCCAGCCCACCAAGGTTTGATCTTCCCGAGAAAGGACATTGGCAGAATAGATAAAACCTTAGCTCTTCCAACAACAAAAGAAAATGTAATAATTTGTAGTCCGGATCCGAGTTTTTGTGTGTCTTTTTGTCCAAATTGGAGAACTCAATTGAGAATTTTGACTCTTGTATGATTTCCTTGTTCCTTAACAGTAATGCAATATATACTGGCCCTGTTTCTCTCTGTATTCTTGTAATATATACTGTGAGCATTTGTTCCAAACTTCTTTCATCTTTCAGCAGGGGTAGAAACAATTCAGTACCACAGAAGAGAAAAATTGATCAAACAATAAAATTTCTGCAATTTTTATGCAAAGCAGAGGAACATAAATTTTGCAAAGCGAAGAAGGAAAGAAAGAATTTGATATCCTCAAATGGGTAAATGGGACTATAAAAGTAAAGCTAGGTTGGAATACACAAAAGAAGTGTCCAATACACCTCTTATTAGATAAAAAACGAAAACTAGAAGATGTATTTGGGTCGAATCCCAGAAGCACTTGCACCAGCACCGACATCTAAGGAAAAAGGAAAACTTATGCACCCTAGTGCGCCTGGTGCATTTCCCTTAATTTCATACATGCCCATGTAATCCATGTAGCATTCGATTGTTTAATTTAAGTAGGAAAGATAATGGAAAACTAACTAGCAATTTACTACAACCCAATGCTGATTATTCATCAGTATAATCAGAAGCATCAGTCACACTATCAATCTGGAGAATACCCACAGCTGTATTGTTTTAACTCACTTTCTGACAGATGCAGCAGCAATCTGGCGGATAAATGTACTTCCCCGCCGCGACTGCTCCGAATCAAAGTGGGGTATTAACTTTGGTTGCTGAGAAGAAGTCCCTGAGCTGGTCACAAGTACAGAAAAACACATAAGCAATATAAGGGTACAAAATCTGAGCAATAAAAGGGTACAGAATCTAAGCAATTCTCAGGTTTCTGTGTGCACCTTAAAAACATGCATAGAAGTGGGTCTGGTGACAAAATTGGGGACTTGTCCCCGTCTGCGATCTGTTGAATTTCATTTGAGTAATCGGAATAAGAAGTGAGAGGAATGCATTCTTTGAAGGACTTGAGGTCTGTGCGAGTGTTGAGGCCATGTTTCAGCAGATATTCCACATGTGCGTTGTGATTCAGAATGGCTTCTAGTGTTTCCACCTGTAGACGTGGGGCATTATTGCAGTAATATTCTAGTTTTTGAAAGAGTTGTTCATCCGCGTCGTGAAGGGCTTTGTCATCCATGGCAACTCTGATCGTGTATGACGACCCAATTCTTCTGGAAATATGCAAAGTTGTCCGCGGAAGAACCGAAAAACAAAAAGTCCATCAGGCCCACGAGAATGGCTGGCACCCAGGTTTTTGTTATTGGTGGAACTGCCGAGCGTCTTCTTTTCGTTTTTTTCACTCTTCTATTCTTACAAATTAGGTCATAAAATGTTTTAAAAAATAATAATATTTAAGCATTCTTTTGGTCAAAAACTTGGATGATACCGCTGGGAATTCAAAGAGTATTTTGGTCGTGATACTTAAAAAATTAGTAAATCATTAAGTGTTGGTCTAACCAAGTTTAAATAAGAAAGAAAGGTTTTAATCGTTGTGCATATTTTAATTGTCGAATAAAGTTTTTGTTAATAACATGTATTTCATTGACAAAACATATTGATGTGTATAAATATTGAAGTGCACTAGAAGTTGAACATGTAGTATCTAATATTTGTTCAACATTTATTTTATAAAATTAAAAGTAACCAATCACATTTTGACAAGTAAGACTTAAGTATTGATACTCTAATGCATAACTATTGGTACTCCAAAGGTTAAGTTTTGATCATAGGTTTAAAAAATGTATTTTATGACTTCTCGTGATAAAATCGGTTATATCGTAAAATGTATAATGTGTTAAACCTTGAAACCTTAGTTATAAGTAATTAAGACGACATATTAAAACGATTAAAAAATTCAAAATTTAATATGATGTTATGACATCTTAATTCAGTATCCAAAATTAGGGTGTACGGCTATCGAGACCTTTCCCTTAATATAGAAAAAATGGGAGAAGGGAAGAACTAAAATGAGAAATAATATATTATACATTGTTCACATATTTAAAATGTAAAATATAAAGAAATAGAACATAGTATGTATTTAAGAGTCTCAACTCATTTGCTTCTCTTAATCTATTATCCACATTAAAAGTTGCATCTAATGATAGTGGCACAAGTGAGGTAAGTAAATATGAAATGTATATTTGCACATATTAACTAATCTTAGTGAAAAAGTTAATTACGTAAGTTAACTTAATTAAAAGTGTACAATTAATATGTGTACCAGTAACTCCATTCAATGTAATTTAGGAAGGGTTATAATAAAAAATAAGTCTTAGAATCCTCAGGTATAACTTCTGACATCAAGCCCTGATAAGATATGTATGTACAAATATCAAGAAAATATAATATGATATTCAATGCATAAATGAATACTGATGCAAGAGCATCAAAACATGCTCCATTCAATGATGTATATAGCATAAATTGTACTTGTAAATAGTCTTGTAAGGTCTTAGGAGATCTTAAGAAGTCCTTTTAGTCCTAATAAGCCTTACTTGAGGCATTAGATACTTTGAGGAGTTTCCCTTTAAGTGAAGAATTCAAATATTTGAATGCTTGAATAATGTTCTTAAAGACATGAAAGCCCTTTTGGCAAGTTGTAGAAGGTAAAAGGAAGATAAATTACCTATTGTAAACATGTTTCATCCTTAAACTAGTCAAAAACTACCTTGAGAAAGAATTGATTTATCACCCAAACTAATAATAGAAATGTTGAATTCTTTAGATATGGGTCGAACTACTTGATAAGAGGCCTAAAACCTTATAAATTGAGGCCTAATACAATCATTTATGATATTGGATAAGCATTGGTAAGTGTTGAAAACATCTTCTTAAGGAGGATTCTTGAGGAAATAAGTCTGTAGTAGGCTCTTTGTATATAGTGGAGTGTTTCATTTGTATGTAGATAAGTTGTTTATGAAGAATAAATGAAAGATCAGGCCATTGGAATGCCTTTACAAGCTCATAAGCCTTGTGGATGGTATGTGTTAGTCTCTATGTGTATGTTTCTTTATTCATTTCTATGTTTTTGAGCTAGAAGAGTCTCAATTGATGATGCTAAAGAGTGTTTGATCAGTTTGTGCATCTTGATAAGGTTCATAAACACAAAGAAAAGGCGATTTGAGACTATTTTAGTCCTTGTGATACTTAAGATTCAAAGTTGATAATGTTTCCTTTGGTTGAAACTTGCTAAAACAGGGTTTTGTGCACTAGAAATCATACAAAGCTTATAGACGGAAATAAACCATGTATTATCAAGCCTTAGATTCAAAAGAGAAAAGTTGAGGTATGTTCATACAGAGCTGTAGAAGTCAATTTTATGTCTTGAAGTGCAGATTTGTCCAAGTTATAAAATTATTTATAAACAACCTACTTTTTGTCCCAAACAAATCTAGAGCTAAAGATTTGAGTAAAATTTCATTTGAGGAGAAGTTAAGGTTGCTTGATGGGGTTTAAGAATTGTTGAGTGTGTAAGGATACAAGACAAACCTAAAAATCTAATTGGAAGTCATTTAAAGTGGTTATAATGCTAATGAAGATTCTCAATCCTAGGCCTGTCCTATATTGTCCTTAGGGCTTGACAACAAATGGAATTTCACTTATCTCTTTAACCAAAAAGTGAAAAATTATTAAAATTTATAATATAATGTATTTTTTGCATGCTATAGAGGATGAAAGTGTTTTCAAGTCCATTGGAGATAATTCACACGTGTGGAGGTGGTGTTGTAGGGTCAAACAAGGTTAGTTAGGCCTTATTGTAAACTGAGATTATGTAGTTTTATTGTTATAGAGATAGAATATGGTTATGAAAACTTGTAAAAGTACATAATGGGTATCTAAAATGGTTCAATCAGTTTGTCAAGAAAGTATGTATTTTGAAAATAAAGTTTAAAAAACTCTTCTAGGAGGGCTACAAGGCCTAGAGTGGACTTAAAGAAAAAAGTAGGTGTTTGGATTGAAATTAAAGGTTGAAATCATTTGGATTAGATGTGTTAAGATGAAATAGATGCCTAAAAACCTTGAGGAACTTTGAAAACTCAATAAGGTCAAAAAGTTGCATTTGAAGGCCTATTAAGGAAATCTAGCTAAGTAAACTTTGAAAGCATTCTTTGTACTTTTGATGTTCTTGTTGTATTAGTGGGAGGATAAAATTATCAAATAAATATTGAACACATTCAATACCCCTTCGTATCTCTAAATAATCAAAATTGCATTTACAAGTTATGTGTTTATAGTGAAAAGATAAGATTGTTAAATAAGCTCAAGACTAGACATTAAAAAAAGGTACAAAAGAGTAACATTTTGGAGTCACTCAAAATGTTTAAATGGATGATAGTTGTATTTAAGTATGCTTTCATCTGCATAATACATTAGATCAGATTCATTTTGACTACAAGATTCTGATTAATGAATCAAAGGCATAAGAGTAGTTATCATCAAGACACTGCATGTGCGTGACATGAGTCATCATTTTTTGTATCAAAGCATAGGTTATGCTCTTGGGAAAATATATCTTATGAAATTGTTTCAGTTGTTGGATTGAATGTTACAACTAAGAGGTGAATAGTGAAATAGTTTAAAGGAAGTTTGACAGTGAAAAAATTTGGAAAGCTTGGCATAAGCTCTTTGAAAAAGTTATGTGTTTGTTTATGAGGGTTTGTTGAAGTGGCAGATTGTAGTGATTAATAATTTGCAGGTATTGATAAAAAGTGAGAGGCAAAAGGTTGCTTGAAACCTTAAATGAAAATAGATAAAGACATAGGAGTGGCAAAGAGAGCCCTAAATCCATAGAGGCTTGATAGCGTGAAGAGTATAGAGTGTTAGAGAGTTGTTAGTGATGTCATGGAGGTGTCCAAGTGAGTGGATGAAGTGTCTTGATATTCTAAGTGTCAATGGCAAAGTGTGCAGTGTGCTTGTTCTAGTATGTTTGAAGTAGGCTTGGTTGATCTTTAGTTTTGGCATGGCTAGGGATGTTTATGGATGATTATGGTGATTTGAGGCTATGCAAGAGGTCCCATAAGAGGTCTTCTATGATTTGAATGATTTTGTGCATGAGTGTATTTTATCTGGCAGTTCATAGTTTTCATCTAGACATTTTGGGTCTAGTGGCAAAAAAATTTGAGTAGGCAGTTTGTTAATGTCACCATTGCCATGCATGGATGAGTTAGGGGAATTTCATCATATAGTTATGATCACATTAATCCAAAGTTTTTGTGGTTTAAATTTTAGGTCATTAGGTTGAGCGTAGCTAAATATATGTAGGTACAAAGTTGGCTTCTCAGATAGAAGTTCACTAAGTTCCTATACTTAGCTAGACCATCACTACACGTCATGCATATATGAATGAACCAAAAAGTTTTTGCATTTAATATAGGTAATCAGAGAGTCAACTAAGGTCAAAGGTGTTCATGGAGATGTCTATGGTGTCAATAATCTACTCTAAAAATTTGGAGTCTTGAAGTGATTTCTAGCTCAAGTTATAAAGCTTCAAAGTTGCTCTAGCAACTGTGATGGATCATAGACCGTCAAGTTTAATCACATTGAAGTCTAAGGTCATTTGTCTAGAAGATCTAATGGTGAGTGATTAATTTTACATATTGAGATCAATTGTGTGTATGAAGTCAACATTTCAAAGGTTGCATGTGTTGGTGACAAGTGTCACAAGCTCACTAATCTAACAGAAGATCAACAGTGAGTAACGGTTCATACTTATGAAGATAAACGGTGTGGGATAAGTTAAAGAGTCAATAAATCATGTGGGATTTCTAAGTGGCACAAGCATGTGGATTGCTAGCAAAGTGTTTAGAAGGCATGTGAGGGTGCCAAGTGTCATAATCATGGGATTTTTGATCAAGATCTAATGGTGAGCATTGTAATTTAAAGACCTTGCTGATCCGAGGAGCTCGATGGTGCGTAGTTGGTAAATATTTCAAGGGTGTATGAGATGAGGTCAACATTTTTTATTTTTAACAGTGAGCAAAGGTAAAGACCAAGCTACTTTTAAGAAGATCGATGGTGCATATTTTTTCAAAGTTGTCAAGAAAAACGAGATGAAGTCAAAATGACAAATGTTTAGCATAGTTAAAGATCAAGCTACTCTCAAAGAGATTGACGATGCATATTTGATAAAATATGCAAGGACATGAGATGATGGTAAATTTTTTGTAGTTTAGCAGCTTGCTCAGTGACCGTTGGAATTCAAATATTCAAATTTGCGAGGGAAGACCACTCTATAGTTTTTGTGCTATAACTTTTGATATATGCATAATTTGATCATGGTGTAAAATGCAAAGTTGTAAAGGACTTCATGGTGCATATATATAACCTATTTATAAGGTATAATTATTTGTACAATCAAATGTATAGAGATCTAAAGTTGATTGTGTATGTGTTCATGTTTTGCAAGTAACCCAAGAAGGGTAATTGAGTTATTCTTGATGGTATTTCAATGTTTTATGATGAACTAATTGTTGAATCATGTTGTAGAATTTATGAGGACCATCTATGTGGATTATGGAGGTTTTACCAATCTAGATTCTATATAATCAAAGGCTTAGAATTTGAATGTGTGTTTGTTCTTGGTGATTGTATGTACAAAATGATGTTTGGGCTAATTGTGTTGTAGCAGAAGGGTGTTGTGATGGATGTTGTCACTTAAGGAGGACCTATACATCATGTGGCATGGGCTTATGTATTGTTAAAGTGTTATTGTGGTCTAAGTTTTCTTGGAGAAGTGTCAAATAGGTGAATGGGTGTCCATAGGACCTAAAAGGACACTTAGGCCTATTTGAAAAAGGGTACTGATTAAAGGTAACCCATGTAGATGCCTTAAGAGTAAAGGGATGTTTTGTGGATGAAAAGGAAGGTTGTGAAGATAATAATCATGAAGGTTATATAAATGGTGAAATGAAATATGATGATTTATATATGTGAGAGACATGAAAGAAGAGGTGTGTGTGAGAGTTGTGGAGCGAAGGAAAAGGTGTGTGCCTAGTAAATGGGTTGTAGAAGAGTAGGTTGATGACTATGTGTATGACTTGTAGGTCATATTTCTGATTTCGAGAACATACTCTTGCAGTTTTAAAGATTGAAGATGAGAGAAGAGGTCTAGAGTGATCCAAAAGGATGTTTTGGATGCCTTGAGTGTGAGTGAAGGATAGATGATGTCTACATAATCTTGGTGGTTGATTTGAGAGATAAATTAGAGTGTGGATTATGTGTATGACCATTTGGTCATGTTGTTAAGGTTGTGATAGAGTTATTTTTGATAAGTGTAGTGTGATCCAAAAGGTGGTTTTGGATGTTTGTGGCTATGTGAAGAAGTGAAGGGGACTACTATACATTGTATCTCCATCAGATTGGTAGGCAATCTATATTCAAGAGATGTTCATATCATAGGTGTTAGGAGGGTACTCAACATCTAGGTCAGAAGGACTTGACCATCCTAGGGGTAGGTGCTCCTTATGGAATAAGTGTTTCACTAAATTTTGGTCAAAAGGAATTGACCATCCTAAGGGCAGGTGCTCCTTGTGGAATAGGTGTTTCACTAAATTCTGGTCAGAAGGACTTGACCATCCTAAGGGTAGGTGCTCTTTATGGAATGGGTGTTCCACTAAAGTATCATGTTTATATTATCTTATAAGACAAGTATTCCATGTGTTTGCAGGCTTGAGAGTGAGTTTTATTCCCCAAGAGGGTTTCCCACATAGATCTTGTGTTGTGTGTATGATCTTGCATTATCTATTGTTCATTGTTATGAATGACTTGTATATTCTATGAATGTTTATGGTAATTGAATAAGGGTTTGAAATAATTGGAATTGAAGTTGAAATATCTTGCATCAGTGATTCACCCCCTAACCTCTTAGTGATTGTACCTCTAACAAAGAGAGCTGTTAAAATCTCAAGGTAAGCTCAAGTAGAGCTTAGAGAAGTTAAAATTCAAAAGGTAAAGGACTAGAAGATAGTGCCAAAATACTAGGGTGAAAAAGACCTGGGTGAGGTACTAGAAATCTCAAGTAAGATAGACTTGCTAAAAAATAAGATAGATCCAGTAAAACCTAAGATAAAATGAAGAGTGAAAAGAGAGAAAAAATGAAGGGCTTAGTTCAAAAAATTTACCACAAAAAGGTGAGAGAAGTAGTGAATAGCGAAAAACATATGGAAAAAGAGATTATTGAGATGAGAGTTTTCTTGGAAAGTATAATATAAGTCTTGGAGGTGTCAAGACAAAGATTCTTTTTTGAGATTCAAGAAAGTAGCACAATGGCCTCTCTAAGATATTTGTGAGAAAAGGAGAAGGCAACAAGAAACTAGCAAGTTGATAAGACAGGTAAGGATTTTGGCAAAGTAACCTAAGAAGAAGAAGATAGAGGCAAAAAAGCCTCAAATGTTTAAATCTGATCATTTCTTGTCATGTGTGTATGCAAGTGAAAAGATAGATGGAGGAGAAGCTCACTTTGAGGGCTTACAGTCAAAACAAGATAAGATATTAATGAAACATTATCAACATGCTTACATATAAGACCAAGTGAACATGTCATTAAAGCATGAAGAGGTGGAGATATTATATCCCAAGGATGGAAAGATGTTGGATGAAGATGAAGTATCACTTGAAGAGGCTCAATAGCCTCAAATGTTTCCCTCTAATATTGTATTTGATAGTGAAAATGTAAATTTGAAAGAATATGTTTTTTATAAGCAAACAATTGAACTATTAGATAGATTCATGAAAGGTGAATATATAAATGAAGCACCCATTGAAGTGTTTATTGAACCTAAAATTTAGAAACAAGAAGTGGTACAAGACACAATATCTTGTAAATAAAAAGGCAAAGTTGAAAAAGACAAGATAATGGAATACAATGAAAAAGAAAAGATGATTTGGTTGCAAATCATGCAAGCACCGGAAGACTTAAGCCTCATAGGACATGAAGAAGTTATCAAATAAGCTAAGATGGAACTATTGAATCTCTTAAGAGAAGAATATGTTTATGGAGAGGCAATGTTGCCTCAAATTTTTAAATCTAACTATGCTTTTAGCTTTGAATGTGTAGATACAAAAGAAGAGGAGATGGAGTCCTACATAGTGGACTTCACAAGAGAAGATGAAGTAAATATTGAGCCACTTGGGATCATATATCATGAATAACTGAGAAATAAGAAGAAGATCTTCAAGAACTAGAAAAGAAGAAAGAAAAAGTACAATCCTCATTTGAGCAGGAACTCAAATAATTTCCTACTAGGGGAAGGAACATTAGAACATGCTTCATTCAATGATATAAACACCAAGAATTTTACTTGTAAATAGACTTCTAAGGTCTTAGGAGATATTAATAAGTCCTTTTATTCCTAATAAGCCTTACTTGATGCATTAGATGTGTATCTTAGGACTTTGGGGAGTTTCCCTCTAAGTGAAGAATTCAATTATTTGAATAATGTTCTTAAGGCATGAAAGCCCTTGTGGAAATTTGTAAAAGGTAAAGGAGGATAAATTATATATTATAAACATGTTTCACCCTTAAAAATAGTCAAAAACTACCTTGAGAAATAATTTCAATGCCTAAGGACAAATTAGGCAAGTTTGAAGTGGTTTAAGAATGGTTGAGAAAGTTTGGGGATTGCTTTATCACTCAAACTAATCATAGAAATATTGAATTATTCAGATATGGGTCAAAATACTTGATAAGAGGCATAAAATCCTATAAATTGAGGCCTAATACAATTATTTTTAGCATTTGAGAAGCATTGGTGAGGGTTGAAAACATCCTCTTAAGGAGGATTCTTGAGGAAATAAGCCTCTAGTAGGCTCTTGGTATATAGTAGAGTGTTTAATTTGTATGTATATAAGTTGTTTTTGAAGAATAAATGAAATATCAAGGCATTATAATGCCTTTACAAGCTCATAAGCCTTGTGGATGGTATGTGCTAGTTTCTTTGTGTATGTTTCTTTATGCATTTCTATGTTTTTAAGTTAGAAGAGTCTCAATTGATGATGTTAAAGAGTGTTTGATCAGTTTGTGCATATTGATAAGGTTCATAAAAACAAGGAAAAGGTGTTTTGAGAATATTTTAGTACTTTTGATACTTAAGATTCAGAGATGATAATGTTTCCTTTGGTTGAAGCTTGTTAAAATAGAGTTTTATGCACTATAAATCATGCAAAGCTTATAGCTGGGAATAAACCATGCATTTTCAAGCCTTAGTTTCAAAATATAAAAGCCGAGGGATGTTCATATGGAGATTTAGAATTAAATTTTAGGTCTTTAAGTGAAAATTTGTATAAGTTATAAAATTATTTATAAACAACCTGTTTGTTGTCCTAAACAAATCTAGAGCTAAAGATTTGAGAAAAAATTCATTTTAGGAGAAATTAAGGTTGTTTAATGGGTTTTAAGAATGATTAAGTGTGTAAGGATATAGGAAAGACCTAAAATCCAATTGGAAGTCATTGAAAGTGGTTAAAACACTCAAAAACGAAGAATCTTAGTCATAGGCCTATCATATATGGTCCTTAGGGCTTGACAACAGATGGAATTTCACTTTTATCTCTAACCACATGGTGAAAATTTATTATAAATAATTAATATGATGTATTTTGGAATGTTATATAGGATGGAAGTGTTTTTAGATCCATTGGAGATTGTTCACACATGTGGAGGTGGTGTTACAGGCTCAAATAGGGTTAATTAAGCTTAATTGTAAACTGAGATTGTGTAATTTAATTATTACAGAGATAGAATTTGGTTATGAAAACTTGTGAAATTGTAAAAGTCCATAATGGGTATCTAAAATGGCAATTAGTTTTTCAATAAAGTCGTGGTTTGAAATAAAGTTTCAAAGACTCTTTTATGAGGGCTATAAGGCCTAGAGTGGACTTAAAGAAGGAAGTAGGTGTTTGGATTGAAAATAAATGTTTAAACCATTTGGATAATATGTGTTAAGATGAAATAGATTCTTGGGGCTCTTAACTAACTTTTAAAACTCAATGAGATAAAAAAGTTGCATTTGAAGGCATGTAAGGGAAATCTAGCTAAGTAAACTTTGAAAGCATTGTTTGTACTTTTGATGTTATTGATGTACTAGTGGGAGGATAAACTTATCATATGAATATAGAACACTTTAAATACTCATATATATCTCTAAATGATTAAAATTGTATTTTCAAGTTGTGTGTTTGTAGTAAAAAGACAAGATTGTTAAATATGCTCAAGATTAGACATTAAAGACGGTACAAAAGAGTAACATTTTGGAGTCGCTCAAAATGTTTAAATGGATTATAGTTTTATTTAAGTATGCTTTCATCTTCATAAGAAATTAGATCATATTTAATTTGAATACATGATTTTGATTAATGACTCAAAGGCATAAGAGTAGTTATCATTAGGACACTGCATGAGTGTGAGATGAGTAATCAAATACCAATTCCTCTTGCTGAAATAAATTGGTATCAAGTTTTTATAACCATTAAGTCAAAATAATAACATATGCTTTGTATGAGGCTCACATAAAATAAACATTGATCTCAAGAAATTGGTTAGTAAGGGCCCGATGAAGTATAACACATCCATCCCCCCTCAATGTTAAACTGGATGAAATATGGTGATGGAAATGGATATCTCTCACAAGATGATGGAAAATCACTAAAGTAGGGGATTCTATAGAATAGTGGTGAGCTTCATTAGACTTCAAGGTGGCTTCATCCACACTCAAACGATGTTTTATAGTATGGAAGTGAACCCCTAGGAAAAACTCATGATATATGCATAAGTAGTACGAATCCATTACTCAAAAAGATTGAAATATTATGATAATTTTGATACCATATGAATCTTAATAGATGTAAGAGATACCATAGGTCTCTCACAACATGGAGATGGTCATATTTTCAAAGAAAGTGTTGAAAACATAGAAGCATACACCAAAGAATACTATCGTAAGATGAGACATACTATAGTGTTCATATGGGTTCCAAAAAACAAAGTGCTTAATAAGATATCCATGTACATGTGAGGAAAAAAATCATTATTGTATATAAACAAAGAAAGCACACATGTACACAAAGGTGCTTATTTATAGAAAATAAATAGAATTTCTCATAGAAAATGTAAAGAGGCACATATAAATGGGTCTTAGTTGTCTCAAAAGAAATGACACAAATGGAAGTCACATATTAAACTAACCATTGACTATTCAAGATGGTGAAGAAGCTCACAACAATCTAAAAAATACCTGCATGAGTGGCCCAAAATCCACTACTTTAAACACACATAAATCGATTGATACTAGGTATGTCAAAATCCATAAGGAACAATCATTATATTAAAGTGTCTAAAAATATAAGAAAAATGAGAAATTGTCTAGTGGCCCAAAATTAACTATTTGAACATGTTCAAAAATATAGATGTCTTCCCAGAAAGGTGTCATGTGAAAAGAGACCAGATTTCTTCAATATGGTTTTGACAACAAGGTCATGTTAGGTACCCTTCACAAGGCAAGGGAAAATAGTACATTTTTAAAGCCAATGGATTTCATGATTGCATAGAATGCATAAAAACAAACATTTTCAAAAAATGACTCAGAAAATGGAGTCTGTATGTAGAAGATATGGCTCACAGAAGATTTACATGATACAAAAAACTTTAAAAAAACATTTGTTTGGGGTTTGACCACTTGGCATACTAGACTCCACTCTCCAATCTTTGATAAAATGATATATGGAAAAATGTGCCAAAATGCACAAGAAAGTCATCATTACATTTGCCAAATGAAATAAAAATGACATAAAAAAGTCCCATTAAGACAAAAATTGCATTCTCCAAGAAAAGTGTCATGCATTGATATCACAAAGACAACATGCATAAATGAACACACCATTGTGTAGTACTCAAAAAAATATCCAAGTTCAAAGAAGACAACATGCAAAAATTCCAAATGAAATTCAAGATATGAGCCTGGGAAAATGCTTGAATAATGTCTTGTTTTTTGAAATAAATGTTGTAACAACAAAACTTAGGTGCAAAAAATGTCTCAAATTAATCTTCATTGCATCTTTATCAGAAATACAAATCTAACTAAAAAAGGGAGCCTCCCAGTCTTTCATATCGTGAGATATGCCTCCTGAAGTGAAAGTAGGTCCATATTTCCCTAAGAGGGCAATAAGACTGCCTTAGAGGCTAACCTAGCTTGATCATTGGTCACATAGAAACCTAGGGGGATAACATAAATTGTTATCAACTAGGTCATATGTTGGTCACATGCAATGATTAGTCTGGTGATTAGACAGGCAAAACAATAGGTCTCATGGGCAACAAGGTTGGTGACCATAGAGTACATCAGATGATGTAGAAGGGTGCCATGTGGCATATATAGCAATGATGTGGCCATACAACATGGTAAAATTTTGCACAAATTGATGTGGCAATATAAAAGATGACACACATACAGGATGATGTCAAAAATACAACCACAAAATAACATATTTGAGGTGCCATGCAAGTAGTTTGATGTCAATAGTCTGACAAGAGTACAATCAGCAATAGATTAGGAGTAAAATCAACTCTACATGATGACATGGCATTATGAAAGGTACCATGCAAGTGTAGGATAATGTCAATAGTAAGGCAAAAAAGGCAGATCACATGTTGATGGCATCAAGGTATGGAAGGAGTATGAAACAAAATAGAGGCAGAATTGAAGGTGCTAACAATATTGTTTTTGAGCCATCTTTGGTGGTATCAAAATTCAAAATAATTTTTGAGCTAACCCTCTTTGATGTATTTTAGCCATGCAATCTAGTCAAATGGAACATATGATCGTGTTTACATAGCTTGCTTTATGGAAGCTAATTTTGATTCATTCATTTGGAAACTTCATCAAATTTAGTAGTCATCTACAACAACATAATTAATTATTTTTTTGCTTTATTATTGTACATAGTAACTTATCATGCCTAGTTGTCGGGACCTATATTTATGAGCTTGAATTTTTTTATATTTTACCACATCACCTATGTCGATCTTCAAAGGGGTTAGTGGTGTGTGGCATATTCACATTTGATTTGAAATCTATCTTAATAGGTAGATGTGTTACCAATGTGTGATCTATCATATGCACCACATAGTTAATATACGTATTTAAGTGGTAGTAATTCTCATGTGTGAGAATGTGAGGTGTACCCTAGTTTTAATACCATGTTAAGATATGGTCTAACCAAGATCAAATAAGAACCAAAACATAACTCATGCAAGAGAGAGAGGTGAGAAGAAAAAAATTAAAATGAAAAACAATATATTACAATTTTTCCACTCAATATTCAACATCTACGTGTTAATATGTTTGGAATGTAAAATACAGAAAAAAAAGAAAATATATAACAAAGTCACATATTTACTAAATTATTGTAAATTCCATGAAAAAAATAATCCTCCAAAATTTTCTCTGATTACCATACTTAATTATATAATTTATACATTGAACTAAATATTGCAAGACTTGTTTTAAGATATCTTCACCAAAAATTTCCTTGGATTTGAGAAGGGTAAGTGGTGTAAACCCCTTTTAAAAAAGAAAAGGCATCCAGTGGACCGGTTTATAAGTTTTTAAAATTATGCAACACTTCAAGTTCAATCATAAATCATGTATTCTTTCAAAACTAAAATTATAAAAGAACCCATTATTATTAATTTTTTAATCAAAATCTCATCTATTCTTAAAAAATTATATATATATATATATTTGCATATTCTTAATTCAACCAAATCAAAAAGTAAATTTTATTTGATATAAAGAAAATTATCTACATCATACAAAACTTCTATAAAATATCTATTAATTTAATATAATTATTATTCTTATTATATTTGAAAAGTACCGTCTCCCATTATAAATTTGGTATGAAACATATTAAAGAATAAATTTAATTTAATTATTAAAAAATATTATATGAATTATTATATTTGCTAAATTAATTAGCATTCTATTTAGAATGGTGTTGGCCCAAATAAAAGGGAAGGATAGAATAATTATATTTTGGCATCCAAACCCTGATTTAAGTATTTTGGCCTAAGCACTTCAAAGAGTCATGTTTTTGATAGTTATTGTTGTTGGTATTATTGTAATCTATCTTTAAATTTAAAATTTAAAGAATATAAAATTTGAGAGAGTGATTTTAATTGTAAGGGTTGGGTATAGATTATAGAAGATTTGAATTACGTAACAGATTAGTAAGATTTTGGTAAATTTTAAAAAATTATTTAAAAATAGTAAGAGGAAAAATTATTAAAAAATCACAAAAAAAATATTAAAAAAATTGTAAATTTTAAAAAATCATTAAAAAAAGGGTATTCATTAGGTGAGTTTTAGGATGGGCTTGCGAGTTTTATGACAAGACTCATAAAATCTGTAAAAAGATTTATGACGAGTTTAAGTAGACTCGTAAAACCTGTAACAAAACTCACCACATCTACAAAAAAATTATTGAAAATTAAAATTGATTCGAACTTCTAAATCTACGATCGAATATCAATTTTATAATACAAAAAAAATATTTACAAAATCCCTATAATTCCAAAAGACTTAATATAAAAAATGATATTTTTTAAATTCTAATGTTCTTTGAACTTTATATGGTTTTAAGAGGTGGAGGACCCTTGTAACACCTGTTTTAGCCTTTTAAGTATAAAAAGAATCAAATGTAATCATATTGCATGGGAAAGCTTATACTTCTATATTGAACATCATAGACAAGAAACGCTGTGACAGACTCACTGAAGCAAATTAGATTTAGTTGCCCCAAATGAGTCAAAGAATAGGTGATCTGCAGGCTTGCCTCAAGGATTTACACAAAATAAACTCCATCGTTTCAAGGGTGATTTCACGACCTTATAAGTCTACTGGCTTACCATCCCAAAGCAGGAGCACAAACAATACCGAGACTTCATTGATACAGAAATCCAGAATACCATCCCAAAGCAGGAGAAGCACAAACAATACCAAGACTTCATTGCCACAGAAATCCGGAAGGATGTAGATATATCCGGTTTTTGTTTAAGATTTCTTTAGTCTTCAGCCTTTTAATTAATGAAAATGTGTTAAAAAAACAAAATACAAATACAATTGCATATACGGCCCCAACTTACTTATCTTTCGTTTTGAAAAAATCCTAAAACTAAATGCTATTAATCAAATGGTTTAGACTCTCTTAATACTGCAACATCTGTCATATAGCGATGTTATATACTATATTCTAGATTCAGCCTACAAACTAAGGCTTCAGCGTTTTAATTAATGAAAGTGACACCGGGACTGGTGGTTATTTGATATTTTAGAGAAGGTTTTTTTGTTTTTTTAAAAAAGACCGAGGTTATGTAAATCAACAGTTATATTTTATTTGAAATTTATGATCTTTAATTTCATTTTTTTTATACGTAATAATAATTTAATATTTATGGTAGAGGCGATGGTGGGAAATGAAGTGGTGTGTTCCTTCATTTAACGTGGTTACGTAGTGTGTGGAGAGAAGTTATATTTCACGGTGAGCTTGAACAACGAGAAGTGGTAGGGAAGGACAAGGCCACACAGCGTGAAAACAATGAAAGATTTCAAATTGAGCTAAGCAATAATAGTGAGGGGCAATAACAAGATGTTTTACATATAAACTTGAAGAAGCTCACGCAAGTAGATGTACAAAATTCAATAGCATATCACATATGTCAATGTAAGTTCCAAAGTTTTTCAGTTATTCAATACATGATGGAAACATGGGTCATCTCAATAAAAACATGTATCTAACATCCAATGATTCTTCTAAAAACGTAAAAATATCCCAGAAATAAATTTGAACAAGTCTAAAACTAAATAAATGAAAAAAATAAATGTTTTAACTATATAAAATTAAAAATTGAAATAAACAACTCTAAAACTAATTAAATGATGAAGAAGAAATAGATACTAATATAATATGGTATAATAAAATTATAATATATTTTATTAATTTACTAGTATAAATACTAGATATCTAAAAATTAATATAAATATATTATAATTAAGAATATAAAATGTATTATGATATTTTATAAATTATAATATATATAATATTATAATATAAATTTGTATTATTTACTATATAATAAATTATATAATATTATATATTTATATTAATTATTATTTTTTTTTGTAATTGAGGGTATCTCGTTATTCTCGGATGATATTATCATCGTTGTGGACTCAATGCCTTGGGACATACTTAGGGATGCAGCTTGTAGGGTGAATCCAATAAAGTAATCTCTTGAACTTATGTCAATGTCCCATCTAACGCTTGCAATTCAATCAGATTTGAACCCATCACCTAATAATCACCATTACAATGACATACCATTGAAATACTATCCTGGAGGCTTATATTAACTATTATTATTATTTAATAATAATAATAATAATAATAATAATAATTATTATTATTATTATTATTATTATTATTATTATTATTATTATTATTATTATTATTATTATGGGTCAAGGGTAAATAAGAATGAAAAGATAAGTAGAAAAGAGGCAGTCTGGAACCCACCTAACCTTGGTTGGTTTAAATTGAACTTTGATGGGGCTTACAGAGGAAATCCAAGGGCCTCTGGTGTACGATGTGTGATAAAGGATTGTAGTGGTTCTTTGATTAGAGTCTTATCTCTGAAGCTTTCAGATGGGACTAATAATGAAGCTGAGGCCCAAACATTGATGGCTGGAGTGGAGATGGCCTTGGAATATGAAATCTCTTTCTTGAAAATTGAAGGTGATTCTCAGGTAGTGGTTCAAGATATGAATAATCAAAGGGCTAAATCTTAAAAAATAGCTAATATTTTAGATATTATCTGACCTAAATTGAATTGTTTTGAAGACTAGTCATGTTCCCATTGTTTTTGGGAAAGCAATAAAGTTGTTGACTTTCTTGCTAATGTAGCAATTGATCAACTCATGGATGTAAGAATGAATAACATTATCACTAGTTGGGAAGAATGCAAAGACTTTGATCAAATTGATCTATGAATATTTTAGGCGTTGATTGTTGTTTTTATTTGTATTTTTTAATAAATAAAATATATATAGTTTTTTCTTTTAGCAAAGGTGATTTCCATGATTTTGTGCTGGCGTGTTCGTAAGATTGTTCCTATTTGGGCTTTGACGATGAAGGTTTCCTAACTTCCAAGTGAAAGGACTTGCCTTGATTTATCATAATGGCCACCATAAGATTTTTTACGTGCACATTTATAGTTTGAGATTATGTTGTGAGCGTAATGATCACTCGAATGCTTTCATTAAGGGTATGTCAATTGGCTTTTGGGCCATTTTTGCATGCAAAAGTAGTGAGATGAATTGATTATATGTGGAATCTATAGGGTGGCCGATGATATCCGGTAAAGTCAAAAATAGAGAAATGGGGTTTGCAAGCTTGGTGTCCTGAATGCACTTTTTCAACATTTTTTGGATTCTTATGATGGAGGTGGTGGAAGCCATTGAGCATGTTTTAGGGATACAAACATTGGCTGCAAGTAAATGAGTAAGAGTTAATTCTGACTTGGCTTCTCTATTCACTAGCAATCTATGTTTGGTAATATCAGATGTAGAGTAGGTCAATAAGTTGGTAGAATTTTTGTGTGGCTAGAATATAGGTAGGGTCTTCTATCAGAGATCGAAACCCTTCCTCTTGGTCTATCTCCCACTCTCCCATTCTCTAGTAGGAATACTTTTGGTTTTATCCCTTTTATCTCTTTTTTGTGCTTTGGAATCAAGGTATTTGGTGTTCGTGAATTTTGCTCAAGAAGTGTATGAGGCTTGTGCAGGTAAACAAAAAGTGGTACGGAATAGGGTCATTTGTAGCCCTGAAGTCCAAGATTTTCTATAGCCTATTTCAGGTTTAGAAGAATGGTGGGCACTCAAAAGGAAGCCATAATGACTCAAGTAATCAAATGGTTGGTAAAGGGTGTTTTGAGGGGGGTTTTCAGGCTCCCCCTAGTGGAAAGGTCAAATCCAGTTGCTGAAGGAATCAGGTAGCTCACATAGATGTCTGGTCTTCTCTAATCTATAGGTTGCTGTTGGAGCAAAGTCTGGGAAGGTGGTGGCATCGAGTGGAGCAGTCGCTGAAGTAAAGGAATAGGAAGTTCATATGACCATTTTCAAAAAGACTGCTAAACCATGATCGTCAGGCGACTTCTTGCCTAGTAATGGGAGAATGGTAGAATTAGTAATACTAGAATGAATGGTTTTTGTTATGTGTTTTTGGAAAATTTTAGGACAATATGTTGTGTTAAGTTGTATTCAACGTGATTGTGGGATAGCATGAAAGGTTTTTAAGTGAATGTTAGACTATTTTTTGTTGGACAGTGACTGTTGGATAACCTGATATATGAACATGTTTAGTTTTTTGGTTCAGTAATTATGTCTAAACATAATTAAATGTTAAGCCAAACCAGTGTTTTATTCTATTGAATATAATATGTTATAAGGACTAGGGACCTGTAAACTCTTTAGCATTGATAATAATAATAATAATAATAATAATAATAATAATAATAATAATAACATTATTTTTTATATATAACAATGTTATGTATATGTATATGTATGTATGTATATTGTTATATAGTCTGACGAGCTAACTCAATGATTGGGTAAAATGTGCTACAAGTGGGAGGTCTCAAGGTTGATATTTCAAACTGGCCACCTCTATAGATTTATAAGCCATCGCCACTGATGTCCCCATCTAGTCAAACATCGTAATGGTTAGCTGAAGGTGTACAATAACAAAAATGTGTAAGACCCACCCTAGACTTGTTTCCTGAGATTAGTGCCCTAAAAAAATGTGAACCCTTAAAAAATGTTATATAACAATGCTTATATTTATCACATTATTATTTATATATATTAATATTGGTATATATATTGTGTTATATATAATATTATATCCATACATATATTTATTGTTATATACATTGTTTTACACACACACACATATATAGTGTTATATATTATAAGTATGTCATCATTGTTTATATATATATAACGATGTTGTCAATGTTATAATATATATAACAATGTTATCATTATTATATAAATGTTATTATTGTTGGGATTCATTCAATTATAACTATTGGCATGTGGAAGAAGAATAATTTCAGACACACACACACACACACACACACACACACATAGTGTTATATATTATAAGTATGTCATCATTGTTTATATATATAAATAACGATGTTGTCAATGTTATAATATATATAACAATGTTATCATTATTATATAAATGTTATTATTGTTGGGATTCATTCAATTATAACTATTGGCATGTGGAGAGAAGAATAATTTCAGAAGATGTTGAAAGTCACACTGATATTGAAGATGTAATCAACCTATTCAACAAAACATAGTGGAAGATCATATCTAGGCTACAAAGTGGCTAAGTTATGGAAGTTAGTGAGATAGATATACTGAGAAGAAGACATATTGGCAAATAAGCATTATGGAATAATGATATAGAGGTGAAGAATACATAAATAAAGCAATTAATTTCATAAGCACCATGAAAGATAATGGATTTTTTATAGATGATGATATAACACTAGAAATGAATTATGAAACCTTGGGTGCCAAACAAAAAAATCACTTGATATGGTTATGGCACATTATCATGCAGGTCAAAATACTTCACCCTTATGCATGATAGTTCAAGGAATAACAAGAACAAGAAAATCATATCTGATAGGTTTCATTTGTCGAGCTCTTCAAGATGTAGCATTTCCAAATTGATCTCCACTTTTTTAAATTACACCAACTAGAGTTGTAACATTCAATATTGGTGCCTCAACTATCCATACACAACTTCAAATCCCAATAGTGGATTTTGTTGAATTATAAGGAAAAAGACTTACAAGTTTTCAAGAGGATATCCACCACATAAAATACATATTGATTGATGAAATGGGCTTCATTAAGCAAAATTTGATATAGAATATAGACTCTAGACTCTGTCAAACATTTTTTGAAAATGAAAACATGAGTTTTGGTGGTATATCGATTATTTTGGTCAGAGATTTGGGTCAACTTCTTTTTGTTAGTGATAGATCACCATACAATAGTAACAAATGAGCAAAACTATAATGGGAAAAATTAAAAATAGTTGTTACTTTGGACAAGATATTTAGAGAGGAAGGAGAAAGTGATGACCAACAAAGGTTTCATCGGCTACTCACAAATCTAAGAGATTCAAATATGACAATAGATGATTGGAAGCTATTGATGACTAGAACTAATGTTGGAATAAATAGAGCCAACAATGAAGAGTTTTACAATTATATTCATTTTTTTCCCACAAATGATAATATATGTAACCACAATAAAAGAAAATTATATTCATAGAAAAGATTGGCTGCACGTAGCATTGTAACCAAAGTAGGAAGTGCCAATGTACCAATGGGAGGTACAAATGATGAACTTGATGTAGAATGATTGATTGCTATCAATTCAAGGATCATGCTAACTTCCAATCTTTGGATAGAAGCAAGTCTTGTAAATGGAGCTCGAGGGTATATCAGAAGTATAATCTACAAACCTGGGAGTGACTCACTAGAATCACCAAAATATGTTATGGTCGAGTTTGATAGTTACTCAGGAATACTGTTTGAAGATGAAACTCCATATACAATTCTAATTACACCAATACAAAGGGGATGCACAACCCAAATACCCTTATGGTTGGCTTGGGCATTAACAATACACAAATCATAAGGTTTGACCCTTTCAAAAGCCACAATTGATATAGGTCAAAGAGAAAGAATATGATTAATATTTGTGGCTATATCTTGTGTAAAGTCCTTGGAAGGACTAATAATATTACCTTCATTTATATATGATCATTATGAAAAGCTAAAAAATGGAAAACAATTTTCCAAACAACAAGCTAAGGAAGATAAATTGAAACTCTTAGAGGAAAAATAATTGCATGTAATTATGAAAAAATTCATGTACTTATTCATTATTTGACATTTTATGTGATGTGTACTTATTCATTATTTGACATTTTATGTGATGTGTATGGTACATTATGATGAGTATTAAATAACTATTTAGATTCATAATTTTAGATCATGTATATTAAAATTTTGGGTGATTTAATATAATGTATATTACAATTTTGTATGATTTAATGTGATGTATTTTATACATTTCAATTTTTATGAAAAAAATCATATTTTATGTTAAATAATATACAAAACACACATCTACTACTAACATACCTATCTTAGATAAATCTATATAAAATATACTAAAAGATATCATTTTTGAGGTGTCTATTCCACTTATGTCACAAATGTAATATAAGATAAGCTCCTTAAGAATTATATATATATATATATATATATATATATATATATATATATATATATATATATATATATATATATATATATATATATATATATATATATGAATGATATCATTATTATAATATAGTATTGTTGTTATAATATATATAACATTTGAATAATTGTAGACACCGCAAACGTGTCTGCACCTTGGTTCTCCCCCTTGGTCCTTTCTCCCTCCTAGTCCTCCTTGGTCCCTAACCCACCTAAGTCTTATTAATTGGAAATTAACATCTATTTTTAATTAAATAAGGCCCCCTTTCCACCCTACCCTTGCCACCTTGGATCCTCCCTTGAATCCCTCCACCTTCCCCCTAGCATTTATTAGGCTAAATCTCACCATTATATCCCCCCTCGCCCATTTTGGCATCCTTGTGACCGTTCTTCCCGTGACCCCTCGCCCGGCGGCGTGCTAGAATGGACAGAGGCTATTTTTAGCCTCTGTGCCCATCCTGCGACCGCCGACGTCAGCAGCCTTCATTATCCCTTTCTGCATCCGTTGCAGCCCCCTGGACTCTTGAGCTCGAAACAGACTTCTATTGGCGCTTGGGCTTTCGTCTCTCCTCTGTCTTGACCTCGTGCAACAGTAGCAACAGGTGAAAAGGCTCTGGATCAGGTTTTCTCTTCTTGCAACAAGTCTTCTGTGGCTCCAGCAACATCTTCTCCTCTCTTCATTCAGCAAGCTGAAAGGTAAGCAAGTCTGGTGTTTTATTTCATTTCTTTAGTTTTTAATCATCCATCCTCTATTGTCTTCTGTTCCCTCTGTCCTTCCCCCTGAGAGGCTGCAAAGCCTTCTCAGGCCCCGTCCTCTGTGAATCCTCCTCTCTTTTTCCAATCACAGACTACTTCCTCATCCCTCTGCCAAGAAGACCTTGCATCAGGCACTCAACCCGAACTAGACCACTCCCCAATCCATCCAAACTTGTCCCCGTTCAGTCTCAGACCCGTCCACAGTCCAGAAAGCAACTCAGACCCGACTACAGGCCACAACCCCGACCGACGCCGGTCACTTCCCCAACCGACGTCGGCAGGATAGCCGACGCCGGCAGATCAGATAACCGACGCCGGCGACATTTCTGACCTCGGCGACTGTCTTCAGCCCAACAGCTCTTTTAGGTAATCATTTTGTTTTCTTCTTTCCTTTCTAATTTCTTTGTCACTTCTGTATTCTGGCATTCTGTCTTTTATCAGTCACTTATCTCATCAAAACAGTGGGTTGACCTCCCTTAAGGAAGTTTTTACACTTCTGGGAACAAGCCTTTGCTTGGCAACCCACTGCCCATCCATCTAACGTTTTCTTGTCCAAGTTTCCTTCTTTTCTTACAGGTGTCATTCCTCCACAGCCAAAGAGGAGTGCTCACAAGCGTCTGGATTTACGGTGCGCAATCTTTAGTCCAGGTACTTCCCAAGCCTTGTCCATTACTTTCTTTTAGTTTCTTTCTTTTAAGTCTGAAAAGCAAATTTGAGGTAGAAACATCTCTGGCACGCCCGGTGGGACCCTAGGTTCCTCCTGGGTTCCTTTTCTTTTTTCATTCATTTAGGTGCATTTAGGCTCCTTTCTTCTTGTCTCTTTCTTCTATTCCAAATGACACTATAAGCAGGACTAAAACGAACCTTTCTTCCTTGCATTCTAGACTAGTCTAAATATCATACTCTCAACCCTTTCTCAATCTTGTCTTCATAACAATATCACATTTCGACTTGGGCATTAAAACATATTGCACTTTCATTTCTGCTTGTGCTTGCATTAGTCCACATCTAGTAACTTAGGCGCATATTGAATAAACCGTAGACACTTGATGTTACACTACCTGATCACATGCACTAAAACGAACATAAAACTTACATGAGACAAGGCCCGACTGGGATTTCATCACCCAGCGGATACCTTACCCGTCCCGGTGACCCCACTTGGATTTCATCACCAAGGGGGAAGCCCACTCCGTTCTCTGGCGGAGTCTAAACTCTAGGCGAGGTATATCTTGGCTAAGCGAGACCAGCTAACCACTGGAATCGTGAAGTGAGGGGAGCTTGCTCCTTAGCACCAGGCCACGTACCAGACCCTAACACAGATCTTTGAGCACCTAAAACAACACCTGAAACCATCCTTAGACTGCCTTCTTCTAGGACCCATTTTTCAGCCAATCTCCCCAAACATTCATCTAAGGCATAAGCCACAAGTTTCTAAGGTTAATTCCTAGGATTTATCGCTTAGGCTTGTCTGTCTTTCTCTATTTTCCTCTTCTCATCTGTTTGTTTGAGTGTGTGAGGACGCTTTATTCTTTGTTTTTCCAAGAACCTTTTGGTTCTCTGGAAAACACAGTCACCGACATCGGTTCTGCCACCGACGTCGGCTTCCCCTGTCACCGGCATCGGTTTTGATACCGACGTCGGCTTCATCTGTTACCGGCATCGGTTATCTGACCGACGTCGGCCTCATTTCCTACCGACATCGGTTTTTCAACCGACGTCGGTCTCTGTCACTGTCCTTTTTTTTTCAAAACCAGCAACCTGAAACCTGTCCCTTCTTTGTCAAAGACTCCATCCTGGTCTTCTAAAACTGAGCAACACAGTTCCTGAGACCTGAACCTTCTTTGCCTTGCATGGTTTTGACTCGTAGCCAAGCCAAGGCTCTTGTCGACCACGCCAGCCGTCAGCCACTTCCGTCCACCCCATCCGTGACCAAGCCTACAATGGAGTTCAACTCAGAGATCGAAAGAACTCCTGCCCGTCCAACCCCGCCGCAGACTCCCATTGTCCAAGAGGGGGACCAAGACTTCGAGCGATTCTTGGACCTCAATGTCAAGGCTTTGCAACACTATCTCGCGCATAGCCGAACGCGAGACTCCTTGGGCAATCCGATCTACGAAATGCCGACCTCCCTTGTCGCGACTACAGCTGTATCGACAACATCCATAGTTCAACCTTCAGACACTCAAGCCATCGCTTTGACCACTGACCAGACTTTGACCAATCCTCCAGGTGTGGCCTCTCCCTCTATCATTGGGCCCACTTCTACCGGGGTTCCGGCCCCTTGTCACCCTCAACCCGCTCAACTGCTATCCACTCCATTTCAAAACCTTGTCGTCTCTATCCCGCCTACCCTGGCCCCTATCAACACCAGGGTGGCTTCTTATCCCTTGGCCCCCGTTACCACAGTCCAACCTCTCGTGGCAACACCGGGCCCAGCTATGTCTTCTAACCAACCACCTTTAGCCTTCACCTCTGCCCCTGCGATTAGTCATCCGTATATTCCACAACCGACTATGTCGCACGCCTCCTCTAACCTCTTCCAAGTGCCCTACAACTTAGGGGGTGCGCAACCCGTCAATCTGTCGGCAGACATCATCAATATGCTGATGGACAAGATGACCAGTCTTGAGACCTCTGTTTCCGGCTCGCGCAACACTCTTTCATACGAGCAGATCTGCAACAAGCCCATTCATCCTTCTGTCCCAATCAGACCATATCCTAGCCAGTGGGAGCTTCCGAAGTTTTCTCGTTTTCAAAACAAGGAAGACCCACAACAACACTTGCGGGCATTCAGACACGCCTGCTACCTCATTGGCCATGACGATGCGTTACTCTTACGCATGTTTCCTATGTCTCTCTCGGGTGCTGCACTTGACTGGTACAGCTCCCTTCCTAGTCATTCTCTCTTCTCATTCACACAATTGGCTCAGCTATTCCTCGATCACTTTTCCATCAACATAACCAAGAAGGTCTCAATCACGGACCTCTATTCTATTCGGCAATTCGAGGACGAGTCCATAGCCGACTTCGTTGCTCGATGGAGAGGCCTTATCAACCAACTCTCCTTTTCCTTGCCTCAGGCCGAGCTTATTGAAATCTTTTCTCAAGCCTGTGCCCGACATATCTCTTCCACCCTGAGGGTTCAAACCTTCCGCACTTTTGACGAGGCCTTCACGATGGCCCGCAAACTTGAGTTGCGTGCCATCGAGGAGAACAAAGTCAAGTTGCGGAGTAAGAATCCCAGCTCTAAGACCAATGACTCTTCTTCTGCCAAGCCATCATCATCCAATTCTAAATCCAAGGCTTCAGCTAATGCCGTGGTTGTCAGACCTTCATCTTCTTTGACCAATCAGCTTGAGCCCTCTACATCTCAGAGCGCTACTCGGCAATTCCAGCAAAGATACGTGCAGCGACGATATACTCCTCTTGGAGAATCATATACGTCTGTGCTCGAAAAGCTTCTTAAACAGGGGGTCCTCAATCTCCCTCAAGCCCGACCTCCTCTGCAATTCGATCCCTCACACGCCATCCCCGCGTGGTATAGGGAGCAAGACTTCTGCAGCTTCCACCGTGTTAAGGGCCATGACACGGAGAACTGCAAGACCTTTAAGAACATAATACAAGACATGCTTGAAAAGGGGGATCTCATCTTAGACAATCCAAACGCACCCCCTAATCAGGCCATTGACATCTTCAAACAACCTTTCCCCAATCATCCTCCAACTCAGAACAATGTCCATACCTTAATTGACGACAATCATGAGCACAATATTCGGACAGTCAATACGGTCTCTCCTTTCGTCCCCAATCAGCCTCTTGAGGTTAGTCCATCAATCAGTCCGTCACATATGGGCGAACCTCTCTCCCCGGCTAGTTCTCCATTGACCTCTCTCATCTTGGAGGATGCCTCGGCCTTACCAGCACCTCCAGTCTCGCCATCCTCCTTTCTGCAGCCCATAGAGGACCTGACCCTTCCTACTCCTCAGCCGCAAGTGGAGGGCACCGTCGTCCCTGCCCCTTACCCGCTGGAGGAGCCTCGCTCCCCGGTTTCTTCTCCACCCAGGGAAGAACCTGTCTCCCCTTCGTCTTCATCTAAATCTGTCATGACTTCACCACACCATGCGTCTAAGACCACTACTCCCATCTCGTCTTCAACCTCGCAACCATCAACATCTTCCTCTCAGCCATTTTCCCGGTTAGTGGAGAAGATTGAACTTCTCCCTCTGAGGAAAGTGACGCCTCAGGTGTTGTGGGAGCGTCTTAAAGCCCTTCAACATACCCGCGCCCTCTCATCACATGCCGCTAATCCTCCTAAGGCAGAATCTCGTCAGACTCTTGACAAAGACCAGACTCTCAAACCTCAACCAAACCCGTCCAAACCGAAGTCTGCATCTATCTCGTCCAAACCCATCAAGTCATTTGGCGTTCGTCCTATCTCCTCCCTCACTCACCCGCAAGTGAAGGTGGACTTAGGCCAGACCGCGACCAGTAGTAGTCTTCCAACCAAGGCGAAGAAGACTGCCAGACCACAGAAATGAATGCCTCCTTCTCTGTCACCATTGCCATCCATTTTGGGCCCCCATCCTTCGACCTTGGCTAGCATCCTTCCCACTCCGACCTTCAACCAAAACTCGTTGCCTCCTTTGCTTCCTCTGCCTACCTCCAGTCGTCCCTCTCCTAAAAAGGCGGTATCAATCATCAAGAAAGAGCCGTCTCCATCTGTCACCGCGCCATCAACCCATAAGGTGGTACGGAAACCTCTTCTAACCTCGCCTAAGCAAAAGTCACCAACCTCGCACATATCAAATAGCACGGACCCTCTATTGGGCTCATACTTCGTCGATATTGCGCTGACTTCTCCAGAATTCCGACATAACCCTTCCGCCCATCAAGCCTTTCCAACCTCTCGGGTCCAAGCCCTCCTGGTTCGACGATACGAAAATTTGTTTATATCATCGTACACCAGGACACGACACCGAGACTTGCTGTGCCCTCAAGGTTGTCATTCGCCGCCACATGGAGAAAGACACTCTTCTCCTTGAGGACACCCTTGACCAGACCCCGACTCCTTCCTATCCAACTTCTTCAAACATGTCAACATCTCACCAGCAAGACATGACCCCTTCTTCGCCTCCCATTTTCGAAATCAATGCCATCTGTATAACCACTAGATCGCAAAAGGACAAGGCCAAGGAAAAAGCTGCCATTCCTTGGACCTATCGCTTCGTCAAGCCACCCCTTGCACCCAAGCCTAAAATCTCTATCCTTGGCGCGTCCCAACCTTCTTCGTCTTCCTCTTCTGGGCCAATTCATGACTCCATGCTGAAGCAGCTTCACCAGACACCTGTGAAGATGTCTCTTTACGACCTTATCCAAACTTCACCTCAGCACCGTCAAGCCCTTATCCAAGCCTTGCAGGCAGCGGAGGTCCAACCCGAGGACCCCCAACCACTCGCTGCCCTCGTCCATTCTTTGTCTCCTGTCGCTTCCATCACATTCAGCGATTCTGAGATTCCCACATCTAACACAGAAGATCAGGATGCCGCCCTCTTCATCACTGCCTATGTTGATCAGACATGCATTAAACACGTTATGATCGACGGCGGTGCTAGCATCAACATAATCTCTACCCATGCCTTTGATCAGCTGGCTCTTCCCAAGAACTGCGTCTCCAAAACTGACGCAATCTTACGCTCTTTCAACGACACCACCGCCACGACCATTGGCACAGTCATCCTCCACATTCGCGTAGGCCCACGCACAGTCCCAGAGCTCTTCTATATCATCGAAGGAGAGTTTCAATACAACCTTCTACTGGGCCGACCTTGGATCCATGCCATGGCCTGTATACCCTCCACCCTGCACCGTTGTGTGAAGTTCGAACATGACGGGCAAGTCCACACCATCCCCGCTGACCCTTCACCCTTCAAGACTTGTAACACCACCTACCGTCCTAACGATGTCCTCATTCCCATTAAGCCATCAACTCCGGCACCGCCTCCATCTGCGGAAGCTTCGACCAGTTCGCAATCGGCGGTTGCCCTCACCCCTCCTCTTCAAGCGCCGACCAAAGACCCCATGGAAGACATCTTCCAACGACTATCGCTTGGGGAATATCGCTTGTTGACCTTCGACATGTTCCAAACTCCGCAAGAGTATGGACGCCTTCACCTCAGTCCTAATTACGACCATCGGATCGGGACGGTCGTACCTTATGGTCCTCCTCCCTTCCAAACCAACTTTGTCTATGGGGGGCTTAATCAAGCTCCTACCAACGGCACTTCCCTCTCTTCACCCCAACCTTTCACATCTGATTTCTCGTTTCTTGGCAACCCCGCCTTTGCACACACTTACCTCCATAGGTGTGCATGGAAGGGTTTTGGTTTCGGACGTTATGAGCAGGGCTCCCATCAGCCCATCGAGCCGCTCAATGATCACGATGCCAAGAAACGGTATGGCCTGGGATATCATGACCCCACTCAGGCTCCTTCCGACCTTTGTCCCGAACCGACCACTGACCAATCTCTTTCAGACTCGCCCATTTCTCCTTCGTCACCTACGGAGTCGGTGGTTTCCATCCCTCCTAGTTTTTTTTTCCATAAACACCATCCACCTGGAACCCCTGACCTATCAGCTCAATGGGGTGCCCAGGTCTCTCCCTCTCATCTTTCCTAGCATGGTAGAGGATGAGTCGGCAACCATTCACACTGTCCACTGCGTTGACGATGACGCCATCCTTTCCTACATGGGTGCCGATGACTCTTTCGTCCAGCGTTTCCTCCCTTCTGAGACCCAGGTTATGTTAAATGAATCCACCATTGACATCAACCTCCCTTCTTCTTCCGATGTTCCTCACGTCTTAAAGATTGGCCAATCTTTAGACACTCAGGAGCAGCTTGACTATGCCCAGTTCCTTTCCAACCATAGCAAGGCCTTTGCCTGGACTTACAGCGACATGCCTGGCATCGACCCCACCATTGCTACCCATAACATTGTCACCAAACCAGAGGCTAAGCCTGTTAGGTAGAAGCTTCGAAAGATGCATCCTCGCGTTGCGCTTCTTGTCAAAGAGGAGCTTCAGCGCCTTCTTTCTGTCTCCTTCATCCAACCCATCGATTATCCACAGTGGGTCTCTAACATCGTCCCAGTTACTAAAGCAACTGGGGGGATTCGGATCTGCACGGACTATCGCGACCTTAACCTAGCCTGTCCCAAAGATGACTTTCCTCTTCCTAACATTGACCAGCTTGTTGATCTCACGGCCGGCCATGAGATGCTATCTCTCATGGACGGGTTTTCAGGATACAATCAAATCCTGATCGCACCGGAAGACCAGCACAAGACTACCTTTATCACCCCATGGGGGACTTTCTGCTATCGAGTCATGCCTTTCGGCCTAAAAAATGCTGGTGCCACTTGTCAGCGCGCCATGACCTACATTTTCCACGATCTCCTCCACAAAATCATGGAGGACTATGTGGATGACCTTCTCGGCAAGTCCAAACTTCGCCGCGACCACTTGACCATTCTCACAATCATCTTCTCTCGTCTCCTTCAATACAATGTCCGCCTTAACCCCAAGAAGTGTGTCTTTGGGGTCCTCTCAGGCAAACTTCTCGGCTTCATCGTTTCCTTCCGTGGCATCGAGATAGATCCCGCCAAGATTTGCGCTATCCTCGAAATGCCACCCCCGACCAATCTCAAGCAGCTTCGCAGTCTCCAAGGGAAGCTCCAGTCCATTCGTCATTTCATCTCACAGCTTTCAGACCGCTGCCAACCTTTTCATCACCTCCTCAAGAAAGACGTCTCCTTTAAATGGGATAAGGGCTGTCAAGAGGCTTTTGAAGCCCTCAAAGGCTATCTGGTCTCTCCACCAGTCCTCATTCCACCTAAGGACGACCAACCCTTCTACCTTTATATCTCTGCTACCAACCATTCGTTAGGTGCCATGATCGCGCACCGAGACGAGCATCATCGCGAGCAAGCGGTTTACTACATCAGCCGAACACTGGTCGACTATGAAACTCAGTATACTCATACCGAGAAACTCTGTTTGGCATTAGTCTTTTCCGCTACCAAGCTCTGCCACTATCTTCTCAACCACAAAACCTTTATCGTCACTCACACCGACCCTCTCAAGTACATGCACTCCAAGCCATATCAGAATCAACGTATGGCTCGGTGGCTCATGCTGCTTGCTGAGTTTGACTTCGAATTCATCCAACAGAAATCTATCAAGGGGCAAACCATCGCTGACCAACTGGCGGATGCCCCTCTTCCCGACAACCAACCTTCACACTGTGAGTTCCCTGACGAGTCTATCGCTACCCTTTCCACCGATGACACCGTCTACCAGATGACCATGTTCTTTGACGGCTCCAAATGTCAACTCGGTGGGGGTGCGGGGGTCATCCTCATCCCACTCGACGGGGAGCCCATGCCTCTATCTTTCAAGCTTGACTTTGATTGTACCAATAATATGGCCGAATACGAGGCCTTAATTTTGGGACTTCAGACTGCCCTTTCTCTCCACATCAAGTCTATCAACATCTTCGGTGACTCGCAGCTCATCGTTAATCAAGTTAACGGTTCGTATCTCTGTAAAAATGAAGTTTTGCAGAGGTATAAGAATCGTGCTGACATTCTTTTGGCATCTTTTGACCATTACCTCTTGCAGACTGTTCCACGCTCTACGAACAAGTTTGCCGACACCATGGCTTCTCTTGCTTCGCATATCCCGTCTTCATCATCATCATCCCGCCTTTTTGTCACAGTGCATCATGTACCTTTGCCTTCATACATCTCTCCTCACATCGACCATATCAATACTATCAATTCTAGCCCACAAGATGACTGGTATAAGCAACTCGTGGACTACTTGTCTCTTTCTGTCACTCCTCCCAACCTCTCTAGCAATGCGCGGTGAGCTTTTATCAAGCGCACAGCCCTCTATACCATGCTAGGGGGCCTTCTCTATAAGTGAGGCTTCGACGGTCTCCTTCTTCGCTGTCTAACCTCCGCTGAAGCTTCTCATGCCGTAAAGCAAGTCCACGACGGGATTTGTGGTGGACACTTCAGTGGAAACTCGGTTGCCAAGCGCCTCCTTCGCCTGGGTTATTATTGGCCCACCCTTCATCAAGACTGTAGCGATTATGTTCGGCGTTGCATCAAGTGTCAGCAGCACTCTAACCTGCTTCATCTCCCCAGCCACGCCTTGCAAGTCACTCAGGATTTTTGGCCCTTCTCTCAGTGGGGCTTGGATCTCATCGGCGAGATCAACCCTCACTCGTCTCTTCGTCATCAGTCCATCATCACTGCCACTGAGTATTACACCAAGTGGGTGGAAGCCATTCCTCTTGTCTCCACAGAAGCTGACAAAATTGTCGACTTCATCAGCAGCCACATCATCTGTCGTTTCGGTGTCCCTCACAAAATCATCACCGACAATGGCAAGTCCTTCAAAAACAAGACTGTCCAAAAACTATGCGACTCATTTGACATCAAACTCAGCTTTTCTTCGCCTTACTACCCACAAGCAAATGGGCAGGCTGAGGCTTCCAACAAAATTCTCACCAAAATTCTCATGAAGGTGGTCGACGATACAGGAAGGGATTGGCACGTTCATATCCCCTTCGCTTTGTGGGCCTACCGCACTAGCATCCGAACCTCTACGGGTGCTACTCCCTTTTCTCTCGTGTACGGAACAGAGGCTGTCTTACCTCTCGAAGTACAGATCCCGTCTCTTCGTATCTCCCTGCATGACATTCTCTCCAACGACGACTTTCGTCAAGATCGCCTAGCTCAACTTGAGTTACTCGACGAGCGCCGTTTGGCTGCCCTTAATCATCTCCATGTCTACCAAAGTCGCATAAAGCGGGCCTACGACAAAAATCTGCGAGAACGAGATTTCAACATCGGAGACCTCGTCCTCAAAGAGAATCAGCACGTGACCAATATGGAGCGAAGTAAACGAGGCAAATTCACCCCCAATTGGCTTGGACCTTTTATCATCACGCACAAGTATGGGTCAGGGACTTATCGTCTGTCTTCCCTCGACGGACGGCCAGAACCTGAGCCTCTTAATGCGTTGCATCTTCGACCTTTCTTCTGTTAGTCGAGTACTCGTCTACTTGACACGTAACTTGAGCTCGTCCCTTGAGCACTCCTCGTCCTCTTAATCCTCATTCCTTTCAACCCTATTCCCCTTTAACAAGTCCTCTACAACCCTTTTAGGATGCAGTGATGCTTTGTCCTAATAAAAAGGGGCGTCCTTGAGCTTCTACAGTCTTGTCTGTGACTCTCATTTCTATCAATATATACAAATCAAGATGTCAAAACATATCCATGGTCACTAAATCAAGTCAAATCAAAAGACAGACTGATCCCTCGAAGGACAGCTGTACTATCATTGCTGTATTACTATACTGATCCCTTGAAGGACAGCTAGGCCAACTTTTCAAACATTATCAAGCAAAAATATAGACCACTCCCTTGAAGGATGGCTATGACTACTCTGGCAATAAACAACAAACTTTTCTTAGAAGCTTCCCGCATTGATCAGCTTCGCAACCTGACCATTACATCAAATGACATCTCTATGCAGGCTTCCCGCATCGATCAGTCTGCGCCAAAAAAAAAAAAAAAAAAAAAAAAAAAAAAAAGAAACGAGTCACGGACATTGGCTTGTAGTTGTCTCAGGGTCTCCTATAAAAAGGGGCAAGGATATTCCTGCTCTTAAACTGGGTTACCCTATCTTCCTCCTATCACCTGCTCAAGGGACTTCGAGCTCACTTTAATGTCAAAGTGATTCGATTACCGTTCTAACACCATACTGGTCAACGACGTAATGCATGAATGGGGCTTTGGTTCTAATCACCCCTATCTATGCTTCCTTTTTGGTCCTTGTCAATGAAAGAGCAATTTGCCTTTCACCTTTTCTCTACACTTTGGTCACGCTTTGGCCACGTCAATTGTCCATTCATCCTTAAACCAAGCCAACTTCAACATTTTTCAAACCAGCCTCGACATTTTCAACATGATATCAGGCATCATCCTTGTCCTTTTCGCATAGTTTCTATGGACACCAATACACATGGGAACTACCGACCAGACCCAATTTATGTTAAGCATAAACCAATACTTGCTGAAGCATAAATAGACCCTTCTATTCATTTTTAGCATACATCCATCGCGACTATGGAAACTTGCTAGAGATGAAAGACTCTCGATCAATTCTACAGAATACACCATCTGTAGCATCCTTTTATCCTCATCTTACCCTCGTCATTTCGACACTCAACTAAGCTCATCATCGACCAATCTTCTCAATGTCCGAACTACATTGGTCTGAGGCCCTATGACCAGGGCTATGTAGGCAGCACTCAGATACCGCATCTTCTGAGGTTAGCTCGACCACCCCCCCGTTTGTTCATCTCTTTGATGGACAAACCTTCTCTTCTTTGACTCTTATCACGCCCAACTTCATCACCTTTGACCAAGACCTTTGACCAAGACCAATCATTTCCTTTGACCAAGACCAATCATTTCTTTTGACCAAGACCAATCAATCCCTCTGACCCTTCCTCCCTTTTAGGGAGAACTACATCGGCCTGAGGCCCTATCACCAGGGCTATGTAGGCAGCACTCAGTTGACATGGGGTCTTCTGGGGTTAGCTCGGCCGCATCCTTTCGTCCATCCATTCTCTTGACCAATGACCATTGGGGATCATGCCTATCTCCTTCGACCTCGGCCCACTTCCAAGCCAATGTTGCCTTGGTTTTTTTTGCGTGTATGCTATTCCACAGCTAGTTAGCAGAATTGTCTGCAGACTATTTTTGACCCTTCACAAGTATAGGATCGCGAGCTAGTTGATCCCTACTACTTGTGGCTTTTTCGTGTTTCTGGGAGCACTTCCTGAGCCCTGGATACCTGGGACACGACGACCATTTGGAGCTTCAGCTTAGATTGAGTGACCCGATCAGCAGACGACTAAATGCTGGGGCCCGGTTACTTCAATTTTGGCACTCCTTGACCCTTGACATGCGACAATTTGACCTGACCCTCTCGTGAAGTGGACTACGCGTAATCACGACTATGGCAGCATTTTCACTCACTCTCTTCTATCCATTTCTCTGTCAAATCGACACTCGATCTTCGGTTCCCTTCTCTCGACTATCGCTTTGAGGGGGGAACACCTCATCCTTTTTCTGGGGCAACCAACTCCTGTTTTTGTCTTGCAGTTCGTCTAGAACAACCAACAAGACAAAAAGGGGCAAATGTAGACACCGCAAACGTGTCTGCACCTTGGTTCTCCCCCTTGGTCCTTTCTCCCTCCTAGTCCTCCTTGGTCCCTAACCCACCTAAGTCTTATTAATTAGAAATTAACATCTATTTTTAATTAAATAAGGCCCCCTTTCCACCCTACCCTTGCCACCTTGGATCCTCCCTTGAATCCCTCCACCTTCCCCCTAGCATTTATTAGGCCAAATCTCACCATTATATCCCCCCTCGCCCATTTTGGCATCCTTGTGACCGTTCTTCCCGTGACCCCTCGCCCGACGGCGTGCTAGAATGGGCAGAGGCTATTTTTAGCCTCTGTGCCCATCCTACGACCGCCGACGTCGGCAGCTTTCATTATCCCTTTCTGCATCCGTTGCAGCCCCCTGGACTCTTGAGCTCGAAACAGACTTCTATTGGCGCTTGGGCTTTCGTCTCTCCTCTGTCTTGACCTCGTGCAATAGCAGCAACAGGTGAAAAGGCTTTGGATCAGGTTTTCTCTTCTTGCAACAAGTCTTCCGTGGCTCCATCAACATCTTCTCCTCTCTTCATTCAGCAAGCTGAAAGGTAAGCAAGTCTGGTGTTTTATTTCATTTCTTTAGTTTTTAATCATCCATCCTCTATTGTCTTCTGTTCCCTCTGTCCTTCCCCCTGAGAGGCTGCAAAGCCTTCTCAGGCCCCGTCCTCTGTGAATCCTCCTCTCTTTTTCCAATCACAGACTACTTCCTCATCCCTCTGCCAAGAAGACCTTGCATCAGGCACTCAACCCGAACCAGACCACTCCCCAATCCATCCAAACTTGTCCCCGTTCAGTCTCAGACCCGTCCACAGTCCAGAAAGCAACTCAGACCCAACTACAGGCCACAACCCCGACCGACGCCGGTCACTTCCCCAACCGACGTCGGCAGGATAGCCGACGCCGACAGATCAGATAATCGATGCCGGCGACATTTCCGACCTCGGCGACTGTCTTCAGCCCAACAGCTCTTTTAGGTAATCATTTTGTTTTCTTCTTTCCTTTCTAATTTCTTTGTCACTTCTGTATTCTGGCATTCTGTCTTTTATCAGTCACTTATCTCATCAAAATAGTGGGTTGATCTCCCTTAAGGAAGTTTTTACACTTCTGGGAACAAGCCTTTGCTTGGCAACCCACTGCCCATCCATCTAACGTTTTCTTGTCCAAGTTTCCTTCTTTTCTTGCAGGTGTCATTCCTCCACAGCCAAAGAGGAGTGCTCACAAGCGTCTGGATTTACGGTGCGCAATCTTTAGTCCAGGTACTTCCCAAGCCTTGTCCATTACTTTCTTTTAGTTTCTTTCTTTTAAGTCTGAAAAGCAAATTTGAGGTAGAAACAATAATATATAATAATGATAACATTGTAACATATATAACAATGTTTAACTAACAATGATAACATTGTTATCATATATATATATATATATATATATATATATATATATATAAAACTAATAATAACATTGTTATATATGTTATAAAAAATGATAACATTGTTATTATTGATTATTATATAATATTGATATTATCATTGTTATATAATAATAATATTTTTATATAATAGTCAATAATAATGATGTTATATGTGTGTGTGTGTGTGTGTTATGTATCATATATGTTTTTGATAAAATAAGTCTGCAAAAAGGGTACAAAGCCCATGTACAAAAAGCTCAAGGGGTAGAAGGACAAGTCAAAGGCCACTAACAACAAATAAACAATAAATAGACAATAATCAAACAACAAAATAGAAACAAATTAGAAGACAACCATGGTAGAAGCACTACTTTTTAATCAAGTCTTTCCAGTCATCTTTAATGAAACTGAGAAGCTCCTCCTTGTTAGCAATTTTTCCTTCAATATCCTTGTCTTCGTCCAGAGCCTCCTACAGAATCATTAAAGAAGAAGCAATTCGATGTACAACCTTCAAGTAGATGGTTGTCAACACTTTCATTTTATTTTGGAGTGAGCACAAATAATTTTTTACTTCCTCCAGCTCCCTTTTAATCTAGCTACCGTCGTCACAAGTGTCCTCAGAATCCTTCTTAACCAAGTCATATATGTTGTTGTTGTTGTTGTTGTTATTATTATTATTATTATTATTATTATTATTATTATCATTGTTATAATAATGTTATCATTGTTTTTTATATATAATATTATTATCATTGATATATATCAATGATAACAATGTTATATACATATATATAATCAATGATAATAGTGTCTTACACACACACATATAATGATTATATATATTATAAATCAATGATAATAATGTTATATATATATATATATATATATATATATATATATATATATATATATATATATATATATATTATCATGATAATAGTTTTTTGATAGATAATCAAGGTTTAGAGGGGGTCCTCGCTCATAATATAGATCGAACAAAAAAAATTGTAAGTCTCAAATAAGACCTATGAGGGAACGAGAAGTAGGAAACAATCATCATTGATTTTAATTTAAAAAATTAAAATTACACTAAACATAAATAGTCTTGGCATGACCAAACATTGTTTAGTTATGATTAGCCTAATAGAAACACTAAATAAATTTAAAAATCAACAAAAAATTAGCAATGAGTGAAGGTAGATAACACAACACTAAATCACCTCGAGAGATGGTTCTTAGTTATACACCTCCAACAAAATATATGTCTGAGCCCCTCTTGCTATAGTCACATCCACCTCATCCTGCATGAAAAAACCCATCACTCCTAAAATCACATATGATTTTACCTGAGCTCCACCCTTCAAGGCTAAGTACATTCCAACCCCAGATGTTGTCATCATCTCATGACTAGACTAATCCACCCCATTTGTCGAGACTTCCAACATCCAAATAAGAGATGACATTTTCCTACCACCCCCAAATAGCCTGACCAACAACTGAACCACATCCTACATCTTAGAATAAAATTGTAGTGCCAACACAATCTTGAGCAAACGCAGAGGAGCCCTCAGAACATCAACATCTACCATCTGAATCTACATCTTAGAGTGATCTAGAGATCGAATGACCCCCTGAACCTATTTGATGAACATAAAAACTTTTACTAAACATGCCTCCAACTCCCAAAAAATTAAGACAAGAACAAGACCAATTATTTCCCTACTTAAAAGTGGGAGAATAATTTAGATTTTTAAGGAAAATCACAATGGCTTCATGTATACCCAACTAAAAATGTGGTCTTATCACTTCCTTTGCCACCTCGTTCACTACACCTTTATCCTCTATAACCAATAATGCATTTCTAAGAAAAAATGATGTCAAGGTAAAGTTTACCTTAACTCTATAAATAATTCTTAGAAACAAAAATCCCACCAAAGTTTGTACCACTTCCATAATTCATGCAGACTGCACCATGAGTAAATACTTGATCCACACTTCACTAATACCTCCCTCAAAAGACATATCTCTCAACTCGACCCCTACTCTCAATAGCAACTTGATAAGAGTAATTTGTAATAGAAGTTCCATACTTTGCTTTGCCCAAAACTTAAACTTAAATACTTCATAATAAACATAAAATTATCTAGATAAATCGGCACATAGATGAGGCAATGAAAGTAATAAATGGTAATATCATTTTTAACTTGATACAAGCCATCAACATAAAAATCAATTAAATCACAGCATAACAATCAATGATTGCAACCGTCAATTGTGAAAAGCTCCCAAAACACCTACGAGACATGCCCTATATGGTAAACAAGTCTTAAAACTTGGAAAATCAAGTTCGTTTCTTTAAAACAATGAACAAATTCCCATGAGGAAAGAGAGCTCAAACAATCCCAAGCATGTCCCAAAATGTTTTTAATATGCCACGCACATGTGTACTTATTACGTAAATTCTAGATCATGATCATAGATTTGCTTTTAATTATCACATTCGAAACACCACACTGCACCACCAAATTAATTCCCAAAGACAACATTTGACCCTTAATTTCATTATTGGTCCCATTGACCAATTTAAATTAAATTATCTAGATCAAAAAGATAATGTAGTCCTGAATTATACATTCAATACCAATTTTTTTTTCTGACTTTGAACCAACCCGTCAAAATTAAGTTTCAAGACACTCGAAAGGAAAGAATCTAATCTATATTATCTACCCAACAAGACTTATTATTAAATACCCTAAACCCATTAATAAAACATAACAATGCTATATAACAATAATAACATTAATTATATATATATATATATATATATATATATATATATATATATATATATATATATATATATATATATATATAATAAGAATGATAATATTATTTTATACATACATATACATAATGATATTATCATTAAACTATATATGTTATTATTGTTATATTATATATAAAACTTTATATATAAAATAATGATATCATTATTATAAACAATGATAATATTATTTATAACATATATAATAATATCATCAATGTTATAACATTGAGATTATATATATATATATATATATATATATATATATATATATATATATATATATATATATATATATATATATATATATAAAATAATTAACATACATATCTTAGTGAAATCTACGTAAAATACATTGATATATATATCATTCTCAAGGCACTTATATTGTATTGAACTGTGAGTGCCTCGAGAATGATATATATCGGTGTATTTTACATAGATTTATCTAATATATGTATGCTAGTAGCACTTGTCACTGTGCAAAGCAAAGGTAAATATTTATTGTTCATAAAAACACATTTAATAGAATTATCTAATGTAATATTAAAATGGAAAATAGAATGCAACACACAATATATATATATATATATATATATATATATATATATATATATATATATATATATATATATATATATATTCAATCTGTATACATGTGATCCTCTAACAATTGAAGTCTTTGTTCTTCCTATTTTCTTTTCTCTACATCTTTTCCATTCTTCAATCTCTTGAACTGGTCATATGTGAAAGGTGGTACAATCCTTAATCCATGTAGTGACTTGACACGTGATATAGGAACAAATTTCAAACCTTGCTTTTCTGTATGTCCTATATCAATTGTGGCTTTGTCAAGTGTTAAGCCTTGTGATTTGTGGATTGTCAATCCCCATGCCAATTTCAAAGGCAATTGACACATAAGACCCCTTTGTATATGGGTGATTGGAATTATAGTTGAAGATGCATCAACAAAAGGAATCCTAGTATAGTTATCAAATTGAACCATTACATATGTAGGTGGTTCAGGGGGTGCCATCCCTAGTTTGTATATAATGCTTCGAACATATCTAAGTATGCCATTGACTAGCCTACCTCTATCCATAAGTTTTTAGTGAGCATCACCCTTGCACCAATAGTAATCAATAGCTCAACATCTAATTATTCATCATCCAATCCCACAACATTATTATTTTGTCCTCTACCTATAATGCTTCGAGCAATAGGTTGATTCGATACATACGATTTCTCTTATTATGTTGACGCACATTCTCATTTATTTCAAATAAGTGCATATGTTTGTTAAAATCCTCATATTTAACTATTTCAAGTACAACATCTATTCGAGTCATCAACAATTGCCAATCTTTAATGGTTGAATTGACATTTCTTAGATCTATTAAAATTTCTCAAAATTGTTATTGTTCTTCAGTTTAACCTTGTTGTCTAAAAACCTTATCGAGTGTCATAATGGTTTTAAAGTTTTTCCATAATAAATTTTCTTGTATTGTACTTGCTTATGGAGGTTTATCCATTATAGGAAGCAATTATCCCAAATCCCCAATGAAAATCATATATCTTCCTCCAAAGCACATATGAGCATTTTTTTGAAATGCTTGGCATAGTCAAGAATCTATATTTTCAGGCATCTTTTGACTTATAAAGCTCATTTCATCAAATAAAAATACATCTAACATGTTTAATTTCTTCTTGAAAACTTGTTAACCTTATTCCTTCTAATTTTTCAAAATATGAAATAAGCATTTGTAAGGTTATATGTATTATTGATGCATCGATGTTAAATGTTGTAATTCTAGTTGGAGTAAGTAGTAAAAGTGGGCAATGTTGTGGTTGTGATAACTCTAGAAGTGCTAGTTTAATCCCTCCAATAAGATAAGATTTCCCTATTCCTATAGTTCCTTGAATTATCAGATGTAGTTTGTCCTTTATTATAATATCTTATAATTATATCAAATGCTGTTTTTTTTGTTTCTCACCTAGGCTCTCATAAGAAAAATTAGACTCTATTTCATCCATAACAATTAATCCATTTTATTTTGTCATGGTTATAAATTTCAGATCTCTATTCATTTGTTCTTCACCCACCTTATCTTCATCCCAAATTTCTTATCTATCAATATCTCTTTGACCCAACATATCAATCTCAAAAACATGTAGAAACTATTTTTTTGTGTAGCCTTGATATGATCTCCCACTCATGTTCAGTTGTGTTTTGTTGGATAATTTCAAGATTTTCATCCTTTATTTCTTCATGAACGTCATTATTTTTTTCAATATCTGATCTATATGAAAAGGTTTGTATTGAAATTGACTCCAATTATATTTTATTGTATCCTCATCAAGTCCAATATCTATCTCAATATCAATAAATGGTTAATTCAATAGTAACTATGACCAATAAAAATCCACAAATTTTTGACTATCATGTTCTCTGATGTTATAAAACCTTGGCCATACCCTCACAATAGCACACATTTTTCTTAGTTTTCACTTTTTGTCTCTTTTAGTTTTTGGACTATACATCCAAGATCTTGAAGCCTTAATGAGTGGCACAAGTTCCATTGAGTGAGGTCTATCAATGTACCCATCAATTATTGATTTTTCATTTTCATCATCCTCTTTTAATACTGGTTTAAAAACTTTACACCCAACATTCAATGATACAAATAGTCTACTAAACTCCATCAAAGGAATTTCTAGTAGCATGTGGCATGTTTCCATTGCACCTATATCTATTTCAATAATTATTTTAGTTAAAAAGCATCTATACACTCATGAAATAGGTCTTTATGGGTCTTCAACATTTACAAATTGCATGAACATTTGTTGATATGTTTCTAAACTTTTCTCTGCTTTTGTATCATACTTTGCAATGTAGTTTACAACATGTTTTGAAAGTGCTGGTTGCCAATCTACATTTGCACACCATGATCGTAACACATAACGATTATGAGTGTTCACATGGTCATCATTTCTTTTTGACTCATATTGTTTATCTCCTTTCATTACATCTACATATATTTTTGATCCCTCAAAATGCAAAGGCCAAGGGGTATTGTACCTACATCAAAGATAATTTCATGTTATTATTCATGTATAAAAAAATACTCAATACATATTTTTATAAAAATGCTTATTACCTACAAACCTTCCTTCCTCTTTTTTTCGTAGGCAAGCCCCATCTTTACACATGGTATGGCACTCCACACAATTAACCAAGTTTTCATAGTCTTGTTCTAGATCTATTTGATTAATATTTAATGTGTTCCTCAAACATAGATGCAGGATAAAATTGTGAACTCCTTTTGTCACACATGATATATATATATATATATATATATATATATATATATATATATATATATATATATATATATATATATATATATATATATATATATTTCATGTGTGACATAGGGAGTGCACAATTTTAATATATATATATATATATATATATATATATATATATATATATATATATATATATATATATATATATATATATATATAAGTCACACATTATAAAGGATATATATATATATATATATATATATATATATATATATATAAGTAAATTATTAATCATTTTTTACCTATATGTTTCTTTGATGCACATCTCTTCAAGGATTTCATGAATGTATAATTCCATCAAAACATTTTTGGGAAAATTTTAGTTGATCTTCATTTTTCTAATCTAAGGTGTCCATATTTAGCCCTCCATCCAACAATTAAAAACCATGTACATGTGGATACCCTCTATGTTGTCATTCATATCTACACTAAAAATATTTTACCTTCATAAAATTTTGTAGTATATCTTTTCAGAACACTATGTTTTGAATGTGCATATAATAAGCAACTATATGTGGGTGGTTAATTATGTTTTGTCATTTCCATCTTTGTGCTTCACATGGATCTGTAGGTGGAGTTCCTAGCATCAATGCATGGAGGTCTGGATAATACCTATCTACTACACGTAATGTAAATAATATGGTTGGTGTTCCAATTTGATGCAATAGGTCGATTAACTCTACATGATACTTTATCCAATATGAACATGTACCTCTTACTATAGTTATATATCACATCAAATGATTAGCAAGATGAGATTCTAGCATATCATCCATGTGCTCATAGAATTCATCAATTATAATGGGTAATTCTTGAAGGCTTTTCTTTGTGCTGATGAAATTTGTGCTCGATTTTGCATTATCCTATTCATGGAAAGATACCTAAATCATGGGTGTGTCCCAAAATGATTATCTCAATATCAAATGAGATGTTTCACATATTCATATAGATGTACTCATTTGTGGCATGGTTCCAACCAATCACACATTTTATCAAGGAATAAAGTTGGAAAATCCATGTATAATAAACTTTCTGTTATGTATTCATTCAATAGAGATGTATCAATTTGTGGCCAAGCTATTAGTTCACCAGGATCTGTGTTTAGATTGTTTACCCAAGCTTGAATCACTTACATTTCTCTTGGGGCATTAGGTGCTTTGGTGGCCATCAATGACATGTGATTTATAATATTTCCTTCATTTGTCTCAAGTACTGGACCTAGAAAAACATATTCATTGAAATCTCTATTAAATTCCATGTCGACTGAGTTTAATTTTTTAAAGACATTTGTAGACTTATTGCATGGGAGATCTTTTAGTGTTGTTTCATCAATATTCACATCTCTCTAGAACTTATCATGTTCAATCTTATATTTCAGTGCATTATATACTTTATCTTTATTCACAATAAATTTATAAGTAGTTCCACATTGTGATTTCTTTGTATTATGATAATCGTCAGATCTGAAATATGATGTGGTAATTTTTTTGCAATTTCCTTGACTTCTTATGGAAAATAAATGCTACGTCCTTCATATTTGTATTGCCCTCCTATTGCATGAGTTACTTGAAGAATTGGATTCACATGAGCGATCAACATCTCTTCCACTTGAGTTAAGTTTTCTAGTTCAAGTGGCTAGGGCCCAAGATCCATTTTATTAGCTTCAAAAAAATGGACATCTTTCTCTTCTCAACATTTATTACAAACAGGTCCTTCAAGAGATCAATGAATATTCATTCTAGGGTAACACTCTTGATTGATATAACACATATGTGGTGAAGCAAGTTTGTCTAACTCACGTCAAAATAATAATTATATAGTCTTGAAATCAATCTCAACATTTTTGTTTGGATTAGGTTCTTTTTGTTGTTGATTTGTTTGAAACCCTTAAACTACAGTTGGCATTCTCTCTTATGGTGATTCACTATTCTTCAAGTTATTCTTATTCTTACTTCTTTAAACAATGTTTACTTTTATTTGATTCTGTATATGCCCTAGAATATCCTTAGGTATGTCAACACAATTAAATTCTAATGCATTTATCAATCTTTCCACTGGAGTTTCTAGTACTCACTCCATGCCACTTTCATCTTCACCAACAAACCTGGTAGGGATTTTGACAAAGTACATCATATGGCATAGTTCTATATCCATTATAGTTTCTTCATCATGCTCAACATCAACATTAGAATTCATGAGATGATGTCTTTGTACAATATTTTGATTATGTTGGCATAGTTGTTTTATTTTTACATCAGTCATTTGATCTACATGCATTGCTCTTTGTAATCTTCTTCGCAATATAAATTGGTCTTGCTGAGATGTTTGTGCACGATGCACTATCATATGATCTGCATGTTATTTTATTTGTGCTTCTAGTTCTTTGACTGAAAAATCAACTCTACATTTTATATGTCATTATTTTTCACACTCATTTTTATGTATTCTCTCCTCATTTGTCATTAGTACTTGTCATTTTTATCTTTAGTATTCTCGATGATATTATCTTCGTAATTCTCGCCTTTGTTATTCATATTCATTTTTTTGTCGTTCATTTTTAAATTGTATTTTTTTGTCAAGTTATACTCCCTACATTTATATTCAATCATTATTCTATTTGTCATATAAGTATAATCATCTTATAATAAATTCATATTAACAAAAATAAAAATAAAATATCTATATACTAATACGTTGTGAACAAAAATTTAATATATATAACCTATAAAATAATTAACATAACAAATAAATACACGTTAAAACATATAAAGAAATTTTATTAATTACATACATATATTACATAAATCAAATATAAAATAAATAATTAGGTATTTTGTAAAATGATTATATTTTATTTTATATTTTTATATAATTATTTAACTCCAAACACATATTGATCTTTTTAAATTATTAAATATATATTTTAGTTTTTAAGATAGATTAATTTTCTAATTTTTAAAGTGCCATTATGTTATAAAATTTAAATTATTTATTATTTTTATATTACAATTTTAATTATTAGTTTGATATTCTATTGTATCACTTTTAAAGTCAAATATTTGTAAGGCGGGCTTTACCCATGAAGTCCCATGTTCGAGTCTCCCTTGTCATTGGTAGTTGACTCCTCAAGTGGCAGTACTTCCCATGGGTCTAAAAGGTTCTCTCAAATCAAAAAAGAATTGGTTACCAATTGTGTGTGTGTGTGTTCTTAAAATTTAAGTTACTATAATTTTAAATTTTATTAATTTTATATTCTTGTCTCATTTTTAATGTCAAATATTTATCCTTTTAAAAAAAACTTCTTTCTTAGATATTAAATCCCACATTCCTCTATAAGGATAAAAGACAAAACATTAATATAAAATAAATGATAGATCGAATGAAATTCATTATGATTGAGATTGTATTCCACATTTGGATATACTCTATGATTTTATAAATTATTTGGAATATTAAAACAAAGTCAAAAGAGAAGTATTTGAATATTATTTATGTAAAATAAGAATACTACATTTTCCCCAATAATTTTCATATTGATTTTCTACCATTACCTCCATAAATTTATTTGAAATTAATATTTCATACATAATGCTTTAGTTGCATTAAATGAAGATTTATAAATTTAATACAGACAAGTATAAATAATTTTTGAAGTTGAGTTTTTCAAATTAATGAGTTAACTATAAAAAAATACCTTTTGTATTTTTGTTCCTTTTATATTGTTGTTCTATGTTATCTTCTATATCGTTGTTATTTGTTTCCCTTTGCACTTTATTTTTCTAGCATGGTAAATATATAATTTGTTTTTTTAATTTTGTAAATAAAAATATTATTAAAAAATTTATAATTCAATGTTAACATACTCACGCCATTACATAAAATTAGCTCTCTCGGATGTCATTGTAAGAACACCTATCGATGTAATAACATTATTTTATATAAATAGAAAATAATATTATCATTGTTTTAATTATATATAAAACAATGTTAATAATAATATCAATGTTGTAATATTGATAACATGGTTATATATATTACTATTGTTATATATATTATCATTGTTATAATAATAATAATAATAATAATAATAATAATAATAATAATAATAATAATAATAATAATAATAATAATAATAACAACGTTATATATATTTTTAGCAATATATATATATATATATATATATATATATATATATATATATATATATATATATGTTATAATATTGATAACATTGTTATATATATTATAATAATGATAACATTATTATATATAAAAATGTTATCACTATATTAATATATAAAAAACAATTTTATCATTGTCATATATTTTATAAAATTGTTATATATATTATAACATTGTTCTAATATATATAACTATATATATAATATTTTTATTTTTAAAATAATGTTATCATTATTATACATAAAACATTATATCATTATTATAATATTTAACAATGATGACATAAAAACAAAACAATGTTATCATTGTTTTGATTAAGGATAAATTTTATATTGAAATTTGACACGAAAATTAGTCTTGGACATAAACAGAGGTATGAGTTTACATTTAGCTGATAAAAAAGTTAACAAGAGAACCAAAAGGATTATCTAGAATATTAACAAAAACAAACCAAGAAGATAATTAGAAGGGATCCCCATAGGATTCGACACCAGCAAGGACCCGAGAGCAAGGAAACAACAACACGCTGAATGACACTCTAAAGATTCTGCTTGGATCCATCCCACTTAACAGCACTTACCCAAGGGTCAAAATTGTACCAAAGAAAAACTCACTGACAACTCAGTTCCTGAATAAGCAGTAATAATTTAAATTTTAAAACTAAATATCAACGAACCAAAAATGCACCCACTAATGACACAATCACCAACACCAACAATGATATTATTGTTATAATATATTACAATGACAATATTGTTACAATAAATGATAAAATCATTATATATAAAATAATGTTGTCATATATATAAAAGATAACATTTGTTTGTGTGTGTGTTTGTTTGTGTGTATCTGTGTGTGTATATTACAACTTGATTCTTCACTAAGTAGATTTATATGATTATCCATGAATATTTATAGTTGAAAATTTGATTTGGTTATTTTTAGTTTAGTTATGAGATATATATATATATATATATATATATATATATATATATATATATATATATATATATATATATATATATATATATATATATGATAGTTGGATATTGTTTTGATTATATGATTATATTGCTGTGAGTTAGTTGTAGAGTATATGTTTACATTATGATCATGTTAATTTATTATTTCCGTTATATTTTATGATGTATGTATATGATGATGTTATGGTTTAACTCCCTGTTTGTTGTGAGTGTCACATAGAGGAACTTATTTTTAAGAGTGTGACAGAGGGAGAGCATCATCAGAGAGGATGACATAGATGGAGTTGTTGGAAGACGATAAAAAAATTGACTAGAACCTTGCATACACCACATTAGGTAATACATGTTAGATGCATAATGGAAGGGTTAGCATAGTGTGTTTTAATTTATTTGCATTAGACATTTGTTTATGTATGGTAGATAACATAGTTTAAATAGTTATATAGATTTCATCTTGCATGATTTGCATATGTGACGATTAATGCGTTTAGAAATTTGATTTGCATACTTAAATTAAATTTAAGCTTGTTGATTTATGAAGTTATCATTAAATCATCATAACATTTGAAATGCTAATTTAATTAATAAATATATAAATTCTTGAAAATTAGAAATAAAATAGATAAAATATAATAATTTTTAATTAAGAGAAAAAAAATAAGAAAAAGAGAAGAATTGTTTAAAATAAAGAGAAAAGTTTAAATTTAGTAAAAACTAAAAGAAAAACTTGGATAAAAATTTTAAAAAAAAAGAAAAAAAAAGAAAAAAGAAAAATCTTTAAAAGAGAAAATCCACCCCATATTTTATGTAGAGAGCTTTTGGAACAAATGAGGAGAATAATCATAATATATATAGAAAAGGGGAGAGACATAAAGAATAGAGGAAGAGAAGAAAGAATAAACAAGGACAAGAAGCAAAAAGAACAACAGTACAGGTTATCAGGGAGGCAACATTATTAATTTCTGTGAAAATTTAGGCACATATCTTCATTAATATCATATATACATATATGTACATGGGAGGTGTATATCTTACCTAGAATATATATAAATATTAATTGGGTATGTGTTTCCTTGTATAATAATTTTATAATCCAAACGTATATATAATCTTCAAAGTATATAACTCTGTGAGCATATATTGGCATATACAATGCTTACACGCTGTTAGAGTGAATAACCTCTATAAGTGAAAATGTATTTTAGAACAACCACTTGGTTTGTACGCCTCACTAAATAAAAATACGATACTTCAGAATATGCATAGAATATGTTTGGAGGAAGTATTTAGAAATATTAAAATAATACGGATAGAATTCAATTCATAATGGCGCCATAAATAGTAAACTTAGGAGTATCAAATATAGCAATATCTATACTCATTAGTGAGACGTATAACTATATGATGATTTGGTTAGTATGCAGTGATTTGGATAATGTCTAAATAGATATATATCATTGTATGATAGCAATAATTAGATATATGCATGTATTCAGAATAATTATATAACTATATTTAATCAGCTATATAGTTAGATAATTGTTACGATGTAAATGATGGACATTTATAGATAAGCGTTCCATTCATTTGAATTCACCATGATTTGTAGATCATTCGAGAAAAATATATAGTCTGTATGAATACTTATGGCTATATACCAGCGTAGGATCCATCTTAGAAGGGAATATAATCATTATCCTTGAATTCGTTTGCTTTCCATCTTACAATATTTATAGATGTAAATGATGTGGGGTGAAGACGTTGTATGGTAATCATTGAGTGCCTCTTAATACACAAGAAGCCGATGTGAATCCAAGTCGAGGTAGAGCCATTCTTTGGATTAGAACAAAATTCATGGGATTTGTATGAAACAATTGAGTTACTATTCGAGGCGAGTTGAAATGAAACCACAAGGGTTGATCTTTGCCAGAATTGGTAACCATAATCTGCACGCCAATAGCTCTGAATTAGTTATTAATGATTTGGTATGAATATAAAGCCATTTCTTAAATGCCATTATCATTCTGTGTATATGGCTAACCATATTATAAAACTAATACTAATAATAAAAGCAATAATAGTTACTGTCTATTTATTGCTATAATGGTATTCTGCTCTTCTAATTTCACTTGGACCTTGCCTTAAATTTAGTTATATGAGTCAATTATTTAAACAAAAGAGAGAGAACAATGATCTTGTTTATTTAAATCCAATAGGTACTTATTTCTAGTTCTCTTACCTTTAATAAAATTACTGGTTCTTCAGTTATTATCTCCCTAGCTTGTGTAAATAAACTAATAAGTGATGAAAAGATTGACTTACAAATCATGTTGGTTCACTGATGAACTTATTTAACTAAAACGTAAATGATTGGTAAATTATAAAGACTTATCGAATGAGCATATAAACAGTGCCTCATAGATTTAAGAATGAATTGTAAATATCTCTTTCGATATAGCTAGGGAATCATGAAAGTGGGTCATATAATGTCAATTTAAAAAAAATTAATTATGTGGTTTTAGCTTCTCATGATACAACCATATTTTTCCATGAATATATTTATTTATTTCTTAATACTACGTAAATATTGATATATTTAGTAATAACTTGTCAATAAAGTTATATTGATCAAGTATTTAATTGAGAACCATAAAATACTATTGATATCATTTATATTGTTGAACATATTTGTGTATAAAGGAAATATACCTATCTAAAGATTTAGAAGTCATTATAAGAATATAATGTATGTGGGTGTATTGGGTTGTATGCCTCTAAGTTTGTTAACAAATATAAAGCAATTATTTACAAGACTTTGAGAGCTAAGGAATTATGTCAACATAAATCTAGACTCCTAACCAAGTGTAAAAACGTAAGGTCATGTTCAAACAAGGCATAATTAAGATTTTGATTATTGAAATATAACTAGTTTTTTGAATAGAAGTATATATTTTCATTGATTCATAACTAATTTATTTGACTGGTTGTGGTATTTTGTAATTGTGCTTAAAAGAAGTAGACTATGATAATATGGGTTATCATAGGGTGCATTATATTTGAAAACTACATATAGTAATTAGAAATTGTAGTTAGATGTATATTTTACCTAGGTGGTATAAACTATAGTTATCATTTCTATTATTTATGTGGTAGATAATATTGTAAGATTCATTCATACATTTGATGGAATAAATGTATGCATTTAGATTATTCATGTGCTTGCATGTTAAATGATTACTAGTAGGATGTAATCTGTATGAATCTATTAGTTATACTATGTTAACTGTTGACCAAATTTGACTTTTAGTCAAATTGGGTCAACCCCTACATGTTAAAACTTTTTCAAAGGTTTCTATATGTCTTATGGGGTCTCATATTGTTATATATATCTCACCTATCCTTGCTCTAACCTTGGTGTAAGCCTATCCTCCTTGTACTTGTCTAGTCAACCAAAGTCAACTTTGATTAACTTTGGTCAAATATGGTAAAAAGCTAAAATTGTTTTATAAATATTCTAATATGGTCACTTAAATGTTTTAAGGTGTTCCTAGGCCATAAATTTGTCCTTTACCATGCTTCATATGTAAAAATGCCATTTGGTCACATTTTTAGCTCACTAAATGACTTGTACGGGTTTTTCAAGGAAGCATATTTGTCACCAAGTAAGTTTATAATGTGGAAGATGTCATAACATGTCAATAATCAGTTATAGGTAGTCAATAATTAGTTTCATGCATGAAAATAGGGACATCTCCTTGAAAATAGGCCATTAATGGCACTTGTACAGACTTGGTGAGTTCACCTTAAGCGAAAAACATGAGAATGTGTCTCTTAAACTCCCTAAAGTCTTTACCATATTTTTTTTACATGAAAAAGGTTATAAAATTCAATTTTATCTTCTATTTCTTCTTTCTTGACTTTGCAAGCTAAGAAGAGTTAACTTCAGATGCTTGGTACAGTTCATACAGATGGATTTGGGAGGAATGCTCTCGGGGGTTGAGAGGGGCCTTATTATACTTAAAATTCATGGCAAGAAATATAATTTTCATGTCTCCTCCTTTATTAACCATTTCTAAGAAGCTAGGCAACTTTCTATGCTTCTACATCCATGAGGGGTCACTGTTTGAGCCTATTTTAGAATATTTTGCTCTAGTTTGATGTTTGGTTATGTTCAAGTGTTTCTCAAAGTTTTATAATGCCTCCCCATAGTTTTTTCTTTGTCTTCTTAGTTTTTGAGACCTCAAAAACTCAATAAGCCTCTTCTAGGCTTGTTTATGTTTCCCATTGTTTGCTCATTTCACCTACAAGTGATTTCCACATAGAGGAAGGTGTTTTAAGGTTTGTCTCAAAGTGTTATTAGTGAAGGTTATCCATTTGAGGATTTAAAAATGCATTTGAGGTGTTAGGAGGCCTTTAAACAAACATATTAGTGCTCAATTCCATCCTCTTTGCCTTATAACTTAAAATTTACATCTACAAGACCCTGATGACATCATGGTGGCATATAGAGAGGTGGATAGGCACTCTCATTAATTAGAATTTTAAAATATGCATTGATATACCAAATAAAAGTACATAAAGTTCACATTCATAAGGGTTTCATCTTGTTCATGTTATATCTCACTATGGTGTACCGGACTTCCACCTACAGGTGGCCTAAACAGGGGTTTGAGATAGTTATTTGAGTGTGGAAGTGAGGCAGGACCTCACTTGAAACCTTGCATGTTGAGATGATCCATGATAGGCCCATTCAAGGTGTAATATAACTAGTTAAAGTTGAGGGTCACTCTAAGGGGATGAAGGCTATATTTTGGTTTTTCTATCCCTAAAAACACTAAATAGAGGTCTAGAAGGTTTTGGTAATATCTTTGAGCATGATGGAAATCACTTTTTAGACTCTTAAATTGGATGATATTTTATCTCCTAACATATATAATATCCATGCCAAGTTTGGAGGTAATATAACATTCGAAGGTATGTTGTTTGATATAAAAAATATGCCTTAAGAAACACTAAGATACTTCAATAAACTCTACAAGACTATGACCTCAAAGAGGAATCCTTCATCCAAGGTTGAAGATTGGCCTATGCACCATGTCTTGAAAATTTTTAATGATTGTTTGAAGGAATCATAGTCAAGAGACCATGTAAAGGAGTATATATATCATATTTTGATCCCTAAACTCTCATAATCTATACATGTGGTCCAATTGGGCACCTACAATAGGGTTAACTGATAGTGAGCTATGAGTATGTGTTTGATGGTGTCTTAACCATCCAAGGTGAGACCAAATCAATAAGGAGACTATGGGAGAATTCAAGGAGGATTACAACCATGAAACAAGGTCAAGGTTACCCAAAGACATCTGCAGGGGTTTAACCTACAAATGACTGAGACACATGCAAAAAATAAGGGGGTTTTGTTTTGATGAGGTCTAGAATAAATAATATGAACAAGTGAATAAAAATCAGTATCAAATGAACCTTGGGGAGACTAAGAAGGTTTTAAACACTACCTTTGATGTCTAAACAAGGCAACTAACCTATAGGTAGGCCTAAAAGTGAGGGTTCATGGTCATGAAAAGAAGAGCCCAGTTGGGGACTCAAGTGCATAGGAAGGTTGTCGGTAGAGTTAATATGATGATAGCATATGAACACATTACTAAAAACTATTATAACCTCTTTAAACCATTATCAATTCTTTTCAAGTTCAGATATACCTCTTGAGGCTTTAACACACACTTAAAATCTCGTGTATAGATGTGTTGACAGTGAGCTAAAGAGGGATAATCCTTTAGTGGTTGGTACATGTAAAGAAAAGCTAAATGAACCTAGTACATTATGTGACCTAAAGGAATTGAAAAGATTTGTTTTTTATCTCCACAACAACCTCAGATGAAGTAGGGTAACATATAGGGGTCCTTCTTAAGGCAAAATATAGTCATGTTGGAAACAGGCTTGGAATTCAAGAGCATGAAAGATGCATTGAAGGTCAAAGTGTCAGAATATTTATTGAAGCAAATATATCATGGATATGATAGTGTGCATAGAAATTTAATAGTGAACACAAGCAAGAGAAGGATCCCAAAATGAGTAATATAGTTCACACTAGAAATCCATGTAGTTTGTCTCCCTTCCAAAAAGCCAATTTTAGAATTTTGTAGGTTTGAGAGGTCAAATGATGTTATCAAGAGTTCAATTTTTACATGGGACATACTTATCACTTGAGGAAGCTTGTAAAACCCTCATTTGATCTAGGAAAATAGGTAAAGTTCCCCATATTTTGTCTTAGATAGGAGGCACTTTTCCCTTGCATGAACCTTGCTAACTTAGAAAATAGAGATGAAATGGTGGACCAGAACAAACAAAGACCCTCCAAGATGATTGGTGAAGTTGGAACATGCCTAGTATAACATGGAAAGCCAAGATAGAAGCTCTGAGGTCAAATAGTATACTCTATATAACAAGGTTTTTAGGCATGGTAGTTAGACAAGGTACAAGCCTAACCCCAAATGAGAAGCCAACAAGGAAGTTTGAACTACAAAGATTGTAACTAGGCCTAATAGGCTTAGTAGCTAAAGAGGAGTCCTATCAAATTTAGGGCCATATGAACACTAAAAATTATTTAAATATGTTGATAGGATGTTGACAGAGGTGTTGGAAACATTAGTTTGTATATGAATCCATCAAGAAGCTATTTTTGGGCTTAAAGTACACATAGGCCTATGCGTATTGCTAAAAGGACATGATTGGCCATCTTGGAATGATTATAACTTACATGGGGATTTTAATGGAGACTCAAGATGTTTATAGGTGTTATAGATGGTCCCAAGAAGCATTTAATTGTATTAGTTTAGGATTTCAATCTGTATTTTCTATGAACAAACTTTAAGACCTGAAACTGCTAGAAACCCTCACAAACCCTCTCCAAGGACCTGATGGAGAAAATATTGCAAATGGAGCATCAAAATGTGGTAAAGTGACCATGAAACTAATTGGATGTGGTAGATGACTCTCCAGGGATCTATCTCATGTGATCAAGTTGTACCCTACTTATACAGATGGTGTACAATAGGTCTTTCTTTGACAGATTTATGTGTTTTGTAGGTGTGGAGAAGTTTTAGATGATGAAACCACCTTTAGGAGAGATATTTAGACTTTTTATAAGACTCCATGGTCATTTATTAAGCTATATAATCTCCTAAGTATGTCTTCTACCTTGTTCATCTTATCTAATCATAGTGAATAAGTAGTGAACACTTAGTGAAAATGGTGAAACTCTAATTGGGAAGCCTTTTAAGGCTTGATTCATGAATTTGATGACTTGGAAACTCTTTATAGGTGTCTTTACTCCTTTTACATAGATAAAATTACATAATTGGAAGGATTTTGAATGCCAAGTGTGAGAGGTGCATGAGAATGAGTCATTTGTAACTCTTGGAGATGATTGCCCATGGATAGAAGAATGTGGATGATTAGGGACCATTCCAATGGATGCAGGGGATTTTTAGTAACCCATAACCCTTAGATAAATCATCAAACCTGATCCTACTTAGTGAGGAGGTAGTTTTGTGAAGGCAAATCATGAGGGCAGTTTCATGTACAAGCAAAAGAATATCTATGCCACATATGGAAAAGTTTGATGATTTGAGAGACATTTTTTCATATTTTCCTTATAGGACCTATCTAATTATTTATTTCATGCTATTATAACTCATTCTCCTTGCTTTATAAGTGTCTTAGTGACTCTTGAGCTCCCCCTTCCCTCTCTCCTCTCATAATTTCTATATAGTCTAGCCTTTTTGGTTGTTGTAGACATCTCTCCACCTGAGTATGCAAATCCCTACTCAATTTTTGCCTTAAATTAATAAAGAATGTTTTTTTAACTCATTCATGACTTCATTAAGTGCATGTTATGGTTGTTGGTCTTGTGTAAGTGTATTTTTCTTACCTTGACATGTTATCCTTCCTAATGCCTTATGTAGTTGAAAGCTCTCTTTTACAATTCAACAAGAAGTGTTTGATGTGGATTGAAGGTATAGTGAGTAGCTTATTTATTAGTGTTTATATAAGACCTATTGTCTAAGTCCTCTTATCCTAAGCTCTCTTCAAGACCCCATGCTTGAAACCTTGATGTAGAAGAGGAGTGTTTAATTGGATGAAGTGTATGTGTGGGATTCTCTTTGGTTTCAAGTGCATTGTAAGTGGTGTGAGTAGACCAAATATTTGGTGTATCACCTCCCTTATATTAGATTCATTTTTAGTTATCTCTCTCCCTTTTTCCAGACCATTTATTCAGTGTATCACCTCCCCTAGATTAGATTTGTTTTTAGTTATCTCTCTCTCTTTTTACCCCCCAAAAGTTATTAGTAGGTTCAATCCTAAAGTGGTAAATCAAGGTAACTAACCATAATATATATACTTACCTCAAATTTGGGTCACCCATAGCCTTAAGGTATTTCCATTGTGCCACTTAAACAAGGAGAGTTGAAACATCTCCTTAAGGGGTGCAAGTTTAAGTGAAAAAAGGGTACACACATAGGCACACGAGTATAGGATTGATATTTAGCACACAGAAGATATAAAATATATTTGAGATATACTTAAACAAACTTGATTGACTTATTAAAAGAAAGTTTTTGATTTACAGGATCCTAAAAGGGAAAGCAAAGAGCATACAGTTCTTTAGACACAAACTAGACTCAGACTCTGATCTCTAGCAAAACTTGAATGTAATACAAAGAGCCTCCTCTATTTATAGATGGATAGAGAAGAGATAAATGGTTGTCTTCAAGATGTGATATCAAAGATCATAAATAAAAGTAAAAAATTAGTGGGGAAAAGGGTCAACTATGCATCTCCAAATAGTACAAAGCATCTATCAACACGGTTGACAGAATACTACCTTTAGATAGTGGTGAGGTCCACAAAAGATGTAGAGGGATATCATGCCCACATTCATGCCTAAAAATAGACCCCATAAGTAGTCATTCAATTTAATTATTAATCATCAACAAATTCATATTTGCCTTTTGGGAATAATGATTATCTTCATAGTCATAATGATGATCTAGAAATGGAGAAAATATCATATTTTCTTTAGTGTGATCATCATCATTAAGGTACATAGCTGATGGAAAATGAACTATATGACTTGGAGGTGTCAGAAGAAATACAACTTCATGGGTAATGGTAAACCTTTTCCATAGAGTTGTTAATGGTTGGGCTAGAAACAAACTACTATGCAAATTTATCTAATGATTCTGAACTGAAAACAACTCAAATTTTATCCTGAAAGAAATTTTTAGAGAAATAAAAATATTCCTTAGTTGATTTGGAGTAATATGCACATCAAGTTCTTCAGATGGCTTGAGAGGAAGAACATAGTTTAGAAATTCTTTTAAATAATTTGGAATTTCATCAAATAACCAAAAATATTCTCTTACCAGATTATATTGTGGCTAGAAAGAAGACCACTAGATAAGAAACTCAAATCCTTGCCTTAGTATAAAATTTTTAAATGGATTATTGGGTCCACACAGTCTAAGATTGTTATTTTCATGATAGATCACAATTATTGAAGACCATCTTTTACCATTAGGTTCTTGAAACTAAGATGTCCATCCTAGATGTGAATTATTAAGATTAACAATTCAAAGCACATCTAACTGGACCAAAAATCATACCATTTACTAAATTTGCATAATCAGTTCGAGAATGAGGGTTCGGTCAAAATCATTTCAAGGTAACATGTTAACCAAGAATAAAATCTTGACCCCTTTAAATTTTAAGATCCCTAAATCGAATCAATTAGATATTAGATTTTATAATAACAATCCAAAACCCATAGATCTCATAATAAGTTTGGCTCTTTTACACATTTTAGGCCCAAATCAATTTTATAATCCAATGAAAAAATATAAATAATATCCTGAAAAAATTTGCTTAAGGATTTTTAGTAGAAACTAAAGTAGTTTATAAGTTTTATATCTTGTATCAAACCACCAAAAGTGTGCAACCAATATAACAGGGCATGATGACCCATCAGTATGCACCATGTTAAATAATCATAAATTACAATAGTCTAAATCATTGTATTTGATATGCAAGGTTTAAATAAATTGAATACATTATTAAATGACAATAGGGAATGGCAAGGGCAACCCATATAAACTATGGCGTTCTTCAAAAAGAGGTTTAATAAAACACATAAACTCAAATAATATAAAGTACAATAGTAGGTTTGATAGGAGAGGCTATGGCATACACAAATTAGAGGAAATACACAACCCATTTATAATAACATGTTTACTAGTAGAGGGTTTATTTAAATCAAAATTCATGGAAAACAATTACTATAACTGATATTGTTTTTCTAGAGTATATTCCAAAAGAGAATATATCAGAAACATATGGATTTCAATCAATGATCATTAATCATTCTAGGAAGATTACCAGTTCAAAGTCCTAATGGTCTTACTTTAGGGCATAAAACTAAGATGATTTATGCCATGTAAGCAGAATAATCCATCACCCTTTGTGTATTCTTTTCCCCCTCTACCTTACCATTCATCCCTCTACGTGTCCTCCCTACTTTTTCTTTACTGCATCGCTCTTCTTCTCTACCATTTATTTTCTTGTCTTGATTTTTCCTACACGTTCTCCATTCTTCTTCCCTCTACATATTTCTTTCCTACCTTCTTACACGTTCCCTTGCTACATTTTTCCTCTTCTACCCCTGCATTCTCTTTGTTGTATTTTTCCTCCTTTTACTCATGTGTTTTCTCTCTCTCCCTTCTCAACAAAATTTTCCTCCCTTGCCTTGTCCCCTACACCTCTATTCTAACCACCCCCAGTGACTTCTCCTTTACTCCACATCACTCACCCCCACTCTCCCCTTCCATTCACCATACTCCCTATCACATCAACATACTCCCTTCTATTCCACAAAATGAATGTGGAGAGATAAAAGTCCTCCCCCAATCCATTGACCTATCCCCTTAATTGTGACCCATTGCTAAAACTCAAAAGGCATGATCAATGGTGACCTTTTCAAAACTTAGGTTAATTAAGCTAATAAAAATATTAAAAATAAAGATTATCAATTTAAATAATAAACTAGTTATCATTTAAAATGTCAATCAATCCATAAAAGATTAAAACAAATAATAATAATTAAAATAATAATAAGTGATATTATTTTAAAGGTTATTAAGTGTTTAAATGCCACATGATCGATTAACCCAATCATTAATGATTATCACATCACTAGAGTAATACGTCATATGGAAGGGGGGTGTCATGGGGAGGTAGGTCCTTCAGGAGTTCGAGTTTAGTGAGGGTGAGTCCAACAAGGTCGAGGTGGTGAGGTTTACGTGGGAGTGTAATAAAAAATAAAGTTTGAATGGATGAGAAGCAACACCAAACACACACGTAGGGAACCACAATAATAATACAACATGATATAAAAATCAATCGAGACAAAGTATAATAAAATATAATGGCATAATGAACAACATGACTATCCAAAGGTACAACACTAACCAAAATATCAGGTTACCTATCAGAACTCATTTGAATGTTTAGAACCACTTTGCTACCCCAAAGGCCGATGCCAACATCCAACCTAGGTCATAATCTACACCTGCAACCACTGAGTGAATCCATCAATAGTATTTGATCTAAAAAATTAATAAAATGATAAAACAATAATGAATTGTAATCAACTATCAATTATATCAAATAATTCATATATCACCAAATACATAATTTAAAACATGATATATATATATATATATATATATATATATATATATATATATATATATATATATATATATATATATATATATATATATATATATATATATCAACCTGTGGCCAAGCATCACAATATCGTTAATAATACAAATCCAGTGAAGCAAGAGAGTGCAAAATTCAACTATACACATGATGTATCAATATTTAAATAGTCATGTCGAGGTGCATAAAGGTGGGGTTGTAACATGTTGATATTTATTCATCATTGATCTATATAGTGATGAACAATAACTGATGATAGATATTTATTGATTCTACTACTTTATTTTGTCAAAGGTGACTCTTTTGTCAACTAATCGAAGAAGTCATGGATACAAATTTATGTAGGAAAATCTTTAGAATGACTCCTTGTAATGAGATTATCTTACAAAACCCAAAATAAACAAAACCTTTTCATACAAGTATAGTATCAACAATATCAAAGAATTATAAATGTCAACAATAAGAATTTTAAGAGGATCATTTGAACATATATTGAGAAATGTATGTCAGCCTACTTAGGAATGATTTTTGGTTTAAGAATTAATATTATTTAAAATAAAATTTTATGACAAAAAAATAAAGACTCCCTCAAAAAGGTTCTCTCAGTGTGCAAGTGGATGTGGTTTTAGCTAATTTTTAAATAAGATAGAAATGGATGGAATGGAATGTCATCAATTATTTTTATTTATAATTTGAGTAAGAAATACTAACTATGATATACACTAGAAGAAATGCTAGACCCAAAAAAACTTACTTAGCTAATAATGGCTAAAAATGTTTTAAAAATATAACATATCTTAGACGATAATTCATGGTGTGTGGAAACTAATAATGATTTAGGATTTTAATGCATGTTTATTGGTGCAGAAATGCCAAATAGAAAATTAAAATAGAGTGTAAGAAAATATACATGAAATATTTAGTGACTATTATCTTCTTGGGTTTGGAATAAAATCTTCAAATTTTAACATACAGTCACAACTCTCTATATGTTTCTTCAAGAACTTGGCATACCTAATACTAAGACATGAGCTTCTTTCAAAATAAAAAATTAAGAAAGTAGTAGCATAAAATTTTCATCATTTTCTTCAATTATTGGAACAGAAATAAGCGGGGGTCTGGGGCCGGTAGTCACCAATGGGGTCAAGGGGTAACACCTCTTATGCGCTCCCTATCGTGATATAAAATAGGGTCGAGGGGTAGTGACCCTCAAAACCAAGATCAAATTGCTCTTTTTATGTTCATAAAATCCTTTAATCTTTGAAGAAAAAAATTAAATTTGATGCCATTTAGAACTCCTTGAAAATCATTTAATTTTACGGATCAACACACTTCAAAGTAGGGACTAATTACATGGTTAAAATATCACATTAAATACAATATGATATTTCACATGATTATCAAAAACTGACTTGTACAATTTTTATCTTGATGGAAACTATCATCATATTATTGTTTTTTGGATTAATTAATTCAGACCAAATAGAAAACAACAAAACTGATGCAACAAACAATAAAGATATAGTATATAGAATACGCTTTCAAACCATGCAAAATCATAAGTCAATCATACTTGTTGTATGCATGTAGGCATGAGACATGATCTATGATGATCTTGATTAAAATAGATGTAGAGTAATTTAGTAAAGATGTTTACCTATTTCATAACAACATGCATTTCTTCCAGAGTCAACTTATTGATAAAAACACATGATTTGTTATAGATAGTTTTTAGAAAGGTGAAGCTATATCATTATAGGTTTCATCACCACATATAGTCGATCCAACTAATTTTTAAAGGCAGATCATCCTTCAAATAAGTACATCAGATACTAGAGTATCTATTCTAGATTCCCTTTTTTAAAAAACTCATGCAATCGAGCTTTCATTTTTTCTCCATCTTTTACATTCTTTTCAAAATTTGCATCATCTAAATCCTTATTCATGATGTTATAAACTATTATTTCTTACACAACAATGTTAATATTTATGGGTTTTTTTTAAGACTTAATTCCTAATTGCAGAAAAATAAATTTTAATCTATTTTTTAAGAAATTAAATTCCAAAAGAATTGTCAACTAAGTATCTCTAATCCAAAAATCAGAAGTTCTGGTTGATAAATATTTCAAGAACACAAAAATAACACAGTAACAATGAATTTTCTAAGAAGAGATGTTTTATTACTCAAGATTGCAATACAACTATATGCTTATCTCTGGGAAGAGATGTCTGATTTTATAGTTCAAGTTATATCTTCATTTATACACATTTTGAAAGTAGGGAAAGGATGTGGAAGGTCACCAACCTCGAGGGAGATTAAGTGGTTTAACTTCCATGATTTAAAACAATACAAAATTTGAGGAATTACTATTTTTAGAAACTTACTATTTTTAGACTGCACTACTAAAATTGAAATTTAGGGCACTTTCATTAGGTTTTCAAGGGTTAAATTTCATTGATCAAAGCTCCATGCCATCTCATCGTATTTTTTTCATTATTAAATTTCTAACAGTTCAAACGATGAGTCAATTGGAGCTACGGTGCAAAAGTTATGGCTCCTAGAAGTTCCGTCATCAATTGGAGTGGAACTGTCACCCAAATTATCGCTTGAATTATTGCCTGGATCAATCTCCTACCATATAATTTATGAAGAGACATTCCCTCTCACTAGGAACTTTGTTTATCTATTGCCGCTAAATAATTCTTTTAGAAAATTTTGAATCTCCTAATAACACTATGTTCCCCAACAATGATATCAAAATTAATGTTGGTCATCAATCCCTTTCATTTAATAATGTCAATTCAGGGTTGGTCTCCAAAGGCAATATGGAATAGGAGAAAGAGATCTCTGGCAAATGGTCCCTTCTACCACACTCCACACTTGTAGAAATTGAAATGCACTCTTGCAAAAATTAAATCACACGTACATGAAATTAAATTACACTTACAACAAAGTAAATTGTTGAATTGAAAAAAAAATGATAAATGTCATGTCCCCTTTTTCGTGGACATTGATAGACTTGATGGTTAGCCTATTATACGACCTTCGTAGGCTAATAGGATGGATAGAGGGTCATAATGGAGCTTGGCTTGACTTTGATTCACAGGATTTCTACATTTGGTTTTCATTTAGGTTATTTCAGACACATTAGACCTGAGCTCCTACTTTTTAGGGATATTTGACATGCAGCGGAGCACCTTTATTTTGGTATGGTCATGTGCGGAATCACTCCCTGATTCACCTGCTTCGATCGGTTTGAGGATCCGACGTATATTGAGGGAGATATTAATATTTGATTGATTTAATCAAATATTAATTATTTGGTCTAATTAATAATTAATTATTAATTATTTGGTCTAATTTTAAATTAGAAAACCCTAATGCTAATTTAAGAAACCCTAATTAGGGCAAGCATATCTTTTGAGGGTATAAGGGTTTCACATGGAGGCCATTATTGTGGATGAAGCCATTGATTATTGATTTTGAAGAATTTCTTCTGTGAAGACTGAGCCTAGGGTTCTAGGATTCCATTTGCATTGGAGAATGTTCCCTCTTCAGTGTGTGTAATTAAGAGGCTGTGGAATATCAGCTGATCTATTGCCAAATTGAGAGATAGCTTCATCCAGAAGTTATCACAGAATTTACAGGGTTGAGAGATAACTTCACACAGAAGTTATTACAGATATTCCAGGTTCGTACAGATCCACACAGACACCGACATCGGCTGATAGAGAGCTTCCAGATATCAACATCGGCCGACTGGAGACCGACGTGGGCAGATAAGGACCTGAAGTGACCGACGTCGACAGTATATCGACCGACGCTGGCGACTGTGTGTTCGACACAGCAGGCCGAGACCTTCCAGAATTCAATTTGCTCTTCCAGATTTGCAAAGCCAGGGTTTTCAAGACTGTATTTCATATTTATATGCATAATAGAGGACTGAAATTGTAATAGTTTAGAAGGACAAGTGATAAGATCTGTGATTTACTATTGAAAAAACTATATTATTGTTTATGCATGTTTGAATCTATTCTGCAAATTGTATCTTGTTCAGAGCTTTATATGTTTCTATATTCCCTGATTGAAGGGGATATTACAGTTGTTCAGAGCTTTTGTAGGAGAAAAAAGAGGCCCTAAGTAAGGGACATCACAGTGGTATCAGAGCTTTTGTAGGAGAAAAAAGAGGCCCTAAGTAAGGGACATCACAGTGGTATCAGAGCCAAATTCCTGCCATCCTGTTGGGCACATCAGAACTAATGTCTTTCCATCCTGTTGGGTAGCTTGGGTATCAGTATGGCTTTAACAGATGTCAAAGATTTGGAAGAAAGAATGCACAATGCGAAGAAGAAGCTAGATAATCCATTCCAGCAAGCAGATGACATTCTAAAAACTTTGGAGGAGTTAGAAATTTATTTGAGCGAGGTGGAGCAATCAAATACTTATGATATGCAGACAACGTTATCTCCAGCATTTAATTCATTGGTGAAGCCCCGATTATTGAGACATCATGATGAGGTGGTAAGTCTTGCAGCTCTCTCTTGTATTAGTGAAATCATGAGGATCATAGCTGGCTTTGATTTTAATGATGATCAGATTATGAGAGAGGTACTTTATGCCATGGTAAAAAGCTTTGAAAAGTTGGATAACATTAGAGACCCTCATTTCTCAAGGAGGGCAAGATTACTTGAAACATTTGCAAGGTATGGGTTTGAAAACATTATGATGTTAGTAGGTTGTATTGGTGAAATTCGCATGATGTTTAAAATATTTTGGAATATTTTAGATGAGTTTCATTCTAGCAATATATTGGCATCAATGCACTCTATTATGTTCATAATCTTGTTTGAGGAGGAGGATAAAATTTCTAAACTTTTGGCAGAAGATTTATGGTATGTCTGGACAAAAGGGAGAAATGTCTCACCTAGAGCTTGTATGTGGTTAAAGAATTTAATTAATAGGCCCAAGGATCGTAGTGCTTTCCCTATGACATGCAGCCACTTGCATGATGAGTTTGATAGTCTTGCTGATCCAGTACAGGAAGATATTAACACATCTACAGGTAATGATTTATCTGCATTATCTTCACAGGTAGGAGTAGTTGAGGATGTTGTGGATGAGCTTTGTCTTAAGGTGAGTTTAACTCAGGAGTTAGACAGTGAGGATGAGTCTGATGCTTGCATTCAGAGTGTGGAGGTGTACTCAGATGTTAGTACACTGAGTGTGGGTGATGAGTATGTTTCTATAGCTGCTTATGAGGAGCATGTGGTTGAGGCTCACACACATATTCAGGACTTGGGAGTACCTGATTCTGAGGAGTTTGGGATACCAGTGGAGTCAAGTCTCCAGATTGATTCTTCTCACACATTTGACAGTATGGTACAGTTGGTTGTGCCACTGTTACAGAGGGATCAGTTATGGGATGGATTAACACCATCTTTTATAGATGGAATTTGCAGTTGCCAATTACACAGCCTACAGTATCGACACATCCAGGGCAGTTGTGATTTCAGAGATTGGTTGAGTTGTGTTCACCAATTTGATTATGGGTTCCTCTTTGTTTTACTTCTGATGATATTGCAGGTACTCACATTGATTCACAGCAGTGCAGAGCATAACTACATTTGGGATCCAAGTGGATCAAGTAGTTCATTGTTCCGAGATTGCTTGGGGATAAGCAATTTCTGGAGGGGCGGATTGTCATGTCCCCTTTTTCGTGGACATTGACAGACTTGATGGTTAGCCTATTATATGACCTTCGTAGGCTAATAGGATGGATAGAGGGTCATAATGGAGCTTGGCTTGACTTTGATTCACAGGATTTCTACATTTGGTTTTCATTCAGGTTATTTCAGACACATTGGACCTGAGCTCCTACTTTTTAGGGATATTTGACATGCAGCGAAGCACCTTTATTTTGGTATGGTCATGTGCAGAATCACTCCCTGATTCACCTGCTTCGATCGGTTTGAGGATCCGACGTATATTGAGGGAGATATTAATATTTGATTGATTTAATCAAATATTAATTATTTGGTCTAATTAATAATTAATTATTAATTATTAATTATTTGGTCTAATTTTAAATTAGAAAACCCTAATGCTAATTTAAGAAACCCTAATTAGGGAAAGCATATCTTTTGAGGGTATAAGGGTTTCACATGGAGGCCATTATTGTGGATGAAGCCATTGATTATTGATTTTGAAGAATTTCTTCTGTGAAGACTGAGCCTAGGGTTCCAGGATTCCATTTGCATTGGAGAACGTTCCCTCTTCAGTGTGTGTAATTAAGAGGCTGTGGAATATCAGTTGATCTATTGCCAAATTGAGAGATAGCTTCATCCAGAAGTTATCACAGAATTTACAGGGTTGAGAGATAACTTCACACAGAAGTTATTACAGATATTCCAGGTTCGTACAGATCCACACAGACACTGACATCAGCTGACAGAGAGCTTCCAGATACCGACATCGGCCGACTGGAGACCAACGTGGGCAGATAAGGACCTGAAGTGACTGACGTCGGCAGTATATCGATCGACGTCGGCGACTGTGTGTTTGACACAACAGGCCGAGACCTTCCAGAATTCAATTTGCTCTTCCAGATTTGCAAAGCCAGGGTTTTCAAGACTGTATTTCATATTTATATGCATAATAGAGGACTGCAATTGTAATAGTTTAGAAGGACAAGTGATAAGATCTGTGATTTACTATTGAAAAAACTATATTATTGTTTATGCATGTTTGAATCTATTCTGCAAATTGTATCTTGTTCAGAGCTTTATATGTTTCTATATTCCCTGATTGAAGGGGATATTACAGTTGTTCAGAGCTTTTGTAGGAGAAAAAAGAGGCCCTAAGTAAGGGACATCACAATAAACAAATAAAACACCTATAGGTTCACAACAAACTGTAAAAAAGAATAGTTACATATACCAATAAATAAATAAATAATTTACAATAAAATGATAATTATAGAATGAATAAATAAATAAACAAAAATACATTTATCCATCTTCCTTGGAATGAGTGACAAGTTCATTCCTTGGAAGAGGATTTATTCAGAACATAAACTTAGAATAGATTACTCAGAATGATGGAGAGAAAAGTATATTGATTGATTACATTCGGATGTGAGAGGTTGCATTTATAATCTCATGCTTCCAACCACCACCTAATTCACGAGTAACAATATAGATATTCTAACATATTTCAATCTCCATAAAATAGGGAGAGAGATATTTATTACAAGAATACAACATAATCTCAATCTCCACAAAATATGGAGATAGCTATTTATTGAAATGAAAGTATATAAATCTATATTTAGATACAATCTATGAATGAAAAGTCTATATATAGAAAGACTCTAAATGAAAAACATTCTTATGATAGTTGGAAATGATCTCATTCGTCTTAGAATAGACCAATAATAATTAGAATGCTTTCCAAACGAGTCGGTGGCAGTTATGTCGTAGTCCATAACAAGTGTATCAAAGTCTATAGTAGTTCTATGGAAGTCCATAGCTCATCTGTGGTAGTCTGTAGCTCCCCTGTAGAAGTCTGTAGCTCACATGTGGAAGTTTATAGCTTACCTATAGAATTTTGTAGTTCACTTGTGGAAGTTTGTAACTCACCCATGGAATTTTGTAGCTCGCTTATAGAAGTTTGTAGTTGTAGACTGGGTGGGTCCGTAGCTACTAGGTGACTCTGTAGCTATAGACTGGGTGAGTCCGTAGCTACTGGATGAGTCTGTAGCTACTGGTTGAGTCCGTATCTTGGCCAAAATGCTAGATATTCTTTAGGATCTACTGTAGCAGACTCTAAAACTAATCCAACATTGTTCTTGAAATGGTTACTCTTCATACTCCATTTTCTCTAGTTTAATATAGACTGCATATGCACATATTGACATCGTTTTCCTAATAATAATTAGAAATAGCTAACAAAGAGATAATAATGAATTCTAAAAAAATAACTATAATATATACTTTCTATTTTATTCTAAATAAACTATGAGTTTAGAAACTTCACTTAGATCCACTTCTTATGCAAAGAAAAATGATGTTATTTCATGGATATAATGAGTCATTTTTGGGGCTCATCAAAGTGAGGAGATGAAGCAATAGATCTATAACTAGAAGGGATGTTTGCAAAGCTATGAAGATGGTTATGGTTGAAGAAGAGATCAAACATGTGAGGTCTAAAGCTACAAAATTGGGGGATTTGTTCAAGACTAGGATATTGGATGGTGAGGGAAGCCAAGGATATCAATATGTATATAATTGGTGAAACTAATTTTCAATGTAAATTCCCATTAAACCTTATTTCCTTTAGGCTTGTAATTGTTACAAATGGTACAATTGCATTTCCAACTAGTAGTTGTTACCCATTTTTTTACTAGTTTTTGGGCATTTGGGGTTTGTAGATATTATATTTTGTACTTTGTGCAAAATCTGACATTGTTCACCAACAAATTATCTTATATGAAAATCTTAACATGTAAATATCAATTTACATTAAATTCCTCATCTATGACCACATTATGTTAAAATAAAAACATCCAAAGATTCAAATTTGTGAACAGTTCATAGAATAAAATTAAATAAGGACTGATTTGATAGAGAAATTAATAAAAAAATGTAAATTTTATGTAAAATGCTTCCACAAATACTTGCATTTCTTTGATCTAAAATAGGATTCGATGTTTCAATGAAAATATTTTTTTGTGGTAGCTTTCCTGAACATCTCTTAATTATGACCATGGAAGCCTTAAATATCTCCAAATACTATATTCTAGAGTTCAGAAGCTTCAAAATTTCCATTTATTTTAATTTTCTAAGGACTCAACCAAAATAAAATATGAAATACAAATAAACAAACTAATTAATTGCATATCTTTAATTGTGATAAATATTTAATTGCATATCTTTGGTACCGGATCATATAGTGTGATGGCAAAAATCAATAAAAAATAAATATTCCTCATTTTTTCCCAATGTAATTAATTGTGGACACAGGAGCCATAAATCTCAAGATTTAGTGGCTACCTCCTGTTCGCACCTATGTTACGTGTTATCCTCCTTAAATTTGTTCATCTTTCTTCCAACTATCAATTGCCCTCTAAGTTGCCTCCCTCAATCATTGTTGCATTTCATTTTTTTAAATTTTCTCTAGCCTAAGTAAAGTTCTCAAATGACGAGTCTCATCTAACGTTTCTTGGTAGTTATAGATAACGATCTGTACGCATATAAGACAAAACATAGGTAGATACCTTTATATATATATATATAAAATATATTATATAATTAATTAATATAATATAATATAAATATTATAAATAATAAAATATATTATTAAATTAATACTATATATTGATAATTTAAATTTTTTATTGGTGTTAAAAATAACCAAAATAACAGTTTACAAATATACCAAAAAGCTAACTTCTAATCTCATACCTTTAAAAACTAGTTTATGCATGTTTTCTGAAAAAAAACATGTGTTCTTTTAACATGTTGGTAAAATTTACGTGCAAAATTAACTACTAAACATGTTTTCTAAAATGAAATTGCATGCATAATGCATGCACTTTCTATTTGATGAGAGTTGCTAAAAACACTCTCTTCTTGCTATTTAACACAATTGCTAAATTAACTATTTATTTTCCCCTCTTCAACAACAGTTGGATATCACATCAAATTGAAAGACAATCTAATTTTGTTTCTTGCCTCAGGTAGGATGACTTGAGAATATTCATAAAGAAGCCAAAATCCTCTATACATGTGCAGGTCTGACTAGATACAACGATGCCCATCTTAACCTTTTCACGAGAATGGAACGTATCCCTATTATTGGGGTGTGTCCAATTTAGTGAGGTTTTGATTAGATGTTGTGCCCCTGATTTAATGATACCTATGCAGGTCTAACATATTTTGAGCCAACTATAAACATGGTAAACAAATTGCCAAAACATACTTATACCTCTGCAGGCCATATCGCTTTCCATTCTTATGGCTGATACCAGATATCTCATTAAGAAATTGTGCCTTCCTTTTCCACCCTTCCATCTCTTTGTTAGCTATGATGTCGCTCATATTTCCTCTATTATTCCTAGAGTGAGACTTTAGTCCATGGTTAGCAAGCCAATCAGCGACTTGGTTTCCTTCTCTGAGTCTGTGCATGATGTTCACTTATTCAAACAATTCCAATAATGGTATGCCTTCTTCGATTACCCTTTGAATTATCCAGTTCATGTTTTTGTAATTATCCAAGGCTTTAATAATCAAAAGCGAGTCCCATTCAATAGTGATCTTCTTGATTCTGATTTCCAAGGTGAGATTTAACCCCATAATTAAACCCTCTACTTTCACGATGTTGTTGGGATTGGCTCCAATGGAGGCATAATTATAAGCTACCACTTGTCTTTTATCATCTTTGATGATAACACCAGTTCCTACTTCCACTTAGTCTTACTTCTCGTCATTTATATATTTTTATTATTGTTTGGCTTTAGCATGTCGTAATTCTTTCTCACTGAGGCCTAGTTTTGGAGTATTTTAATCTCCTCCGAGTTAGCCTCCTTGTTTTTGGTTCACTCGGATGAGATAAAAATATTATTAATGTTGACTACTAGCTTTATCCACACTTGTTCTTCAGGTTTATGTTTTATTTTGTCATCAAATATTGAGGGATTTCTTTCAATCCACATTTTCTATAGCATTAGGCTTAGGTCCATTTCCCAAATGTTTCTTAATATGTTTAACCTTTGGTTACATTGTCATGGTAAGAAATTATTATGTAGAGTGTTATTTACGGTCGAACTTAATTGAAATGTTAAAGAATTTATTCCATATCTCAGAGGTATAGTTGCATTGGAGCAATAGGTGGTTCACATCTTCACTTTTATTACACATGACATATATTGAAGGTCTTTGATAACCACTCTTCTTTAGATTTTCCCTGTTAAAATCTTTCTGTAGATATCCAACTAGAAGAAAGCCTTAGACTTTGGCCATGCTTTTGACCTCCATATTTTGTCCTAAAAAGACCTTTTAAATGCACTTGGGTGAGGTTCAATTTGAGCTTTATTTCCTTCTCTAAATGAACAGATCCTTGTACCATTGTGTTTCCAATTAAGAGTATCCTTTTTAGAGCTCTGGGGAACAAAAAATCCTTGAAGTAAATCATTTAATTTATTTTGAGATTCATCTTGTGTTCCATCTTCCTTTTGAAAGGTTTTCCAAATGAAGGTTTTGTGTCCTTTCTCATTTTTTCAGTCCATTAGTCCTTTATTTTGTGTCCCCATTTCATTAACTTTACATTCTTAAGTTGTCTAGATTAGGGTCACATTTTAAAAGTTGATGAGTAATCCATCCATCTTCCTAGAAATATGTAGATTCCCCATTTTGTACTTGTTAGAATATGTCTTTCATAAAGACCTCTCTAGCTTCCCTTATGCCATTCCAAATTGTGGATCTATGAGGGAGCCTTTTGTTGTGAAAATTCTTACTGGGTCCCCTTAAATAAGATATATATCTCTGAGGATTTTGCTCCATTGCTATGAGGATTTAGAGCTAATCCTCCACACCAATTTGTCAACAAGATCCAGATTCACCTTTTTCAGATTTCTTATACCCACTCCACCCGTATAGTTGGTTTGTAAATTTCATTCCACACGAAGAGAGGTAATTTAACCTTATCCTCCATCCCTTGCCAGAGAAAATTTCTAAGGGTTATACCCTTCACCTTAGTGGCTATTGATGGAGCCATTATAAGGGAAAACCAATAATTGGCTATAGCTTGAAGAATCAATTTTATAAGAATAATACTCCTTGAGAAGGTAAGTTGTATTTCTTTCCAACTGTTTAACTTTATTTGCATCTTATCAATGATATTATTCCAAAGTTTCTTGCTGCCAATGCGCTTGAAGAGGGGAAAACTCAGATTGTTTTCTGGGAGAGAGGCCTTTTCAAATCCCAAAACTCTATTGAAAAATATTGAAGCTTTGGATTAACATTGATAAATAACATCTTTGATTTACTATTGTTGATAGATTGCCCAAAGGCTTTTTCGTAGCTATGTGACATGTCCCTTAGTTATCTTACCTATTGAAGAGTTGGAAGAGCAAAGAGCATAATGTCACCCATAATTTGTAAATGGGTTTGTGAAGTTCTATCCGAAGTGGCTTGAATGCCTTTAATTTTGTCTTCTTCTTTTAGAGCCTTAATGTGTCTTCCCAAAGTCTCCACCATAAGCATAAACATATATAGAGAATGGGGATTGCTTTTTCTAAGACCTCGATAGGATGAGAATAAGCCTTCTAGGGATCCATTGATCATCACAAAGAACTTGTCCAAGGAGTAACAACTTTGAATCCATCTTCTCCATTGTTTACTAAAGCTAAAAGTTTGCAGCTTTCCATACAAAAAGGATGAGTTTACCTTATCATAAGCCTTGAAAATGTCCAACTTTATCACCATACCTTTTATGTTGCTAACATTCAAAGATTGAATAATTTCATGTGCGATAATATTTCCATATGTGATTTATCTTCCCTTCACAAAACCTCCTTATTCTTCGGAGACGAGTTTATGAAGGATTGTCTAGAGCCTATTTTCAATAATTTTGGAGATGATTTTATAAATGATATTACAAAGGGATATTGGAAGGAAATATTTTGGGGTTCTTGTTTTAGATTTTTGTTTTTGGAATGAGGACCAGGAAGGTAGAGTCAATATATTTAAGCATACCTTTGGTGTCTTTGGATTCTGGGACCACTTCTTTGATGTCTTTGTCAAAGAAAAGGGTAGGGAACCTGTAAGGACCAGGCCACCATTCTCCTGTCATGTCAAAGATATCGCTCTTGACCTCTTCTAGGGAGATATGATCCATCAATATCTTATTATCTATTTGGATAATTAGTTGAGGGATTTATCTCAAGAACATTTCTTGATCATCCTAGCTCTCCTACTCTTGCTGCTTGAGAATTACTTCCCAATATCTTACTATATACTCTTTGATTTCCTCAGGGTTTTCCAAATTGGTTCCTTCCATAATTTTTAGTTTCCTTATGTAGTTTTGTTGTCTTTTGGATTTGCATGAGATATAAAAAAACTTAGTATTTAGATCCCTTTCCATGAGCCATCTTACCCTAGAATTATGCTTCCAATAGATTTCCTCCTTTTTAGAAATTTCCTTGAGTTTACAGGCAATATTTTCTTCTTATTCCATCAAATCTATATAATTTTGGCTTTCCATTCTCCGCTCTTAGATCTCTCTGCTTCTATTCTCCAAGTTTTTTCTCTTGAAATATATTCTTTTTTGGAGATTAACCTTTTTGGGTTAACTTTAGTCATTTTGTCCTTTAGGCTAGTTAGACTTATCCTAAGTCTTTTTTAGGTGTATATTTATTATTATAATAAATACACTTTATCTTGAATTTATGATGTGTTTCTCACATCTTTTGTCCTGTTATAGGATTTGCGAGTTACTTGCACAAATAACCCCTCCCCCCACATGTCACACACTTCCATTTACTCTTTGGATAATATGACATTTAACAGAGGCCTTGTAAGGTCATGATGAGAGTCTTAGCAACTCCCTTATCTTTCCTCTTTCTCTACTTAAAGAGCTCACTCCTCTTTTCTCATCTAGTCACTTCTTGACTTGTCTTGTCACTTGAAGCTCTCTCTCTTCTTCTTTAAATCTTCTTGCTTCTAAACTTGTATTGTGAGGATTATTATTAACATGGATTCTTGAAAAACACATGATTTTTTCTCCATTTGATGATTTTTCACTTCTAAATTCTTGTATATCTCATTTATGGTTTGCTCACTATTTGTAGGGGAATCCAAGAACAAACACACCTGTTCTGATCCCACTTGTTAGGATCTTGCTCCTCAGAAAGAGCACAATATGATTACCAAATATAAGCAATTAAACATGTGAAAATAACCAGAAACACAAGTAACTAGAATTCACCAATAGCACAGAATATGAGAGACAATACACTATCTTGTATTAACACTTTACAGAAAAGAATACAATAAAGAGCCGCCACACTCTTCCAACTTACAGAGGCTTCCCACACCTCAAGTGTACAGTAATTCTTCTTCGGCACTCTCCTACCAAAAACGGTCCCAACAACCAACTCACACACAGAATTGGTGTTCACCTCTCCAACCAGTCAGTAATAACCCTGCCAGTTCACCAAGCACTCTATAGTACTTCAAGTTGATCTCCCATGAACCTGCAACCTGCAATTCAACAGACCATACTCACACATGTAGATCTCCTATGAGCTTGCAACAACCTGCAACTCAATGATCTTACAATGGAAGGAACTTCTTTGCCTTCCTTATCAACTCATACTTTACAATACATACCAATGGGTCTATAAATAGATCCCAGACTTAAACAATAACTTAGACTCTTAATTTAGACAATTATCCACGCAGCTCAAGACTCTAACTAGCCTTTACATGCAAACACTTCGTTCACTTAACTAACTGTCTGTGCAACGAACAGTTCTGGAACACACAGGCGACTGACGCCGGTCCCTACTTAGCCTGGTTCTGCCGACGTCGACTGACTTCCTGCCGTCGTCGGTGGCCTTTTGCACTGGTCACGACCGACGTCGGTCATGCTGCCGACGCCGGTGCTTATCAAACTTCAGCAACCTTCAGAATCTGTTTGCAAAGAGTTGAAGCTTTTAGCTCCACAACCTAACACTATTGATCTTTTCTATTTATACACTCTTTTTTTTTGTGTTTTCAATTTTATTTATGTGATCTTAGAATAATTCATAATATAGTATTCGATCTTGTTGGTTTCTAACGTTTATTCTTAAATGATTGTGGAGGTCTTTGGGTGAAAAGAAGCAATTGTTTTTTGTTTGACTCTTTTTTTTTTTTTTTTTCAGGTTCTCAATACCCAATCTTGCCAATATTCTAATTTTTTAATATAGTTTTCTATTTTTTATTTAATCATAGTTTATGTTGCTTTGTACTTCACTATAGCGCCATCCTCTTACATTGTGAACAAAGAAACAATGCAAAGTGTCATTCCCTTGATTTCATGTCCTTTCTAGTCTCTTATCTAAGGTGTTCCTCCTCCTTTTGGTGTTGGTGTTATGCTTGTGTTCTGCGTTGGTAGCTTGATTTTATACCTTCCTCTTTTTGGCTTGGATATTCTCTTGTTTTTTTATGTCTTGCCTTGGCTCGTGGCACTTTAATTCTTGCCTTGAGATCTTGCTTTTACCCTCATAGCTGGGATCCTGCCTTTCCCTGTATATGCACAATTCCTTATCTCTCTTTCTTGTGATAAGTTCTTTCCATCTAGTGCGGCATTTTTAGTTACACCATATGGTTTTACTACGTTTTGAATCTTCTCTCTGGTCCATGTCACATTGTGCCATTCCTCTCTTTTACCAACTTTTCCAATATATCTATATTTGCATTGGTTATGTTTGGTTTTTCCGATTGACATATTGACCTACATTTTGCTATTGGAATGCATTTTATTATGTGAAGTGTTATTTGTTTTGTGCTTTTAACTCTAAGATTTTTTAAATAAGGCTCTGACAAGTAAGTTTAAATTTTGAAACGGTGCTATTAAGAACACTTTTCTATGGCATTACCAATCTTCTCCTCCTAAATAAGATTTTTAAAACCGTTCACATTTCTTTTAAACCATTATAACAATTGCATCATTTTTACATTTAAAACACTTTAGTAAGACTTTTATTAATCTATATTACAAATTTTCAAAAAGTAACACTTGTAAATTCTCTGCATTTGGTTTGACACTTAAACCTTTTCTCGTCATATGAATAGAGTTTTGTTTAATTATTAACTGTGTGTTTTAAATCTTCAACCTCTTTATTCTCAAGCATTGCACTTTGCATACCGTTTTGGCACATTGTTTATTGTGTTGATTTTTTGGATCTCCTTTATGAAAAAAGAGTTACACTTACTCTAAATAAATTTTAAAAAAACTGATTTATTTCTTTTGTTGTGTAGTATTTCTATGTAAATCATTTTTTTTTTAAAAATTGAGTGACACACCTTTTCACTTTAACCGTTAAAAAGTTTAGAATTAGTAATGACACTTTGAACGTAGACTTTGTTTTAATTTAATATTTAAAGAAAACCATTTTGTCTTAAGAATGACGTGCATGCTTTATAAAAAAATAAAAGGCATTTAATATTTGAGAAAATTCATGGTTTCTTTTAATGAATAGATATATTTTTTTCTTTCGCACAAAACATAGGACATTTGTTTGCTTTATATTCCAACTTTCTAATTATTATGTTTTGATAAGCATTTCAAATTCCAAAAGCAATTTAAAAAAAAAAAGCCTCTTATGCTATTTTCAAAGTTTTGTCTTAAAATCAAAGTTTTTAAAATAAATTAAAGCATGACAATTAGCTTTTAACATATTTGAAAATGATATTTACATAAATTCGTTATAATTGTTTCATTAGCTTTAAAACAAATTTTAAATTGTTTTTAGTTATGGCTCTCAAACTTGTGATCCTTTTTGTATTTAAGGTTTTTCAGGTAAAAACTATCTTTCAAATGATGAATTTAATGTTATTAAATGTCAATTTCAAAGTCAAAATATGACTATTACTACTTTATAAAACTTTTGTAATGTTTACATGTAGAAAATGCAAACTTATTTTGATGTACTTAATATAAAACTTGTATCATTTGTACATGATCATATTTCTAATGATGAACGTAAATGTGTTTCTAAACAAATTTCTTTGCACATGTCTATTAAGATAGCTTCAAAATCATACAATCTATGAGTTACTTAGATAGTGGTCTTGGTAAACATGAAAGTGATATTATTGAACCTATTTTACTTCAAACTAATGCAATTTAAGTAGGGCTCGATTCTAATACTTCTCAAGGTAAAATGAAGTCTTATTATCCTTCACATCAAAAGACTTTAGATGATAGTGCTCTTAATTATCATACAACTTCTTTTGATTATAATGTTTGTTATACTAATACTTTGGTTAAAAATGATAAAAAATGTGAGTATTATTGAAGACACAAACATCATATCTTTAAATGTTAGAAATTGTATCCATGCAAATATTGTTGTAAATCTATTCATGACATGTTGTATTATTGAAAAACTACTAAGACACCTAATTCTAAAGTAAAAATAATTCTAATTCTTAAAGATAATACTTCTTGTAGAGACTTTAATGTGTCTTCATGTGATAATTCTTCAATTGTTTCACATAAAATATCTTTTGAAAATGATATATCTTCTTTGTCTCTATTTTGATAAAAACTGTTTATGCATTCCTTGTTTTTTATTTTGCAAAAAATATATGTTTTGATTAAACCTCTTGTTTACTAATGTATTTTTGTGCAAGGTTTCACACTTTGTGCTAAAAGTTGTCTTTTATTCTAGTTGTATTTATTTTTAGTATAATATTTATATGTAGATTATTTTTATAGTATATCATTTACTTAACATGAAAAATTGGTGTTAACTTGTTTGTTTTACAAGTTTTAGTAGATCATTTTTCCTTCTTGTTGGTCTTCGTTCCATTGTAGGTTGACCATTTTTTTTGAAGATACTTCTTGGAGATTATTAATGATCACACTTTCATCCTTGCTAATTTTGATGACACTTTCTCTTCTTATTTATTTCTCAAACTATTATAATTATTCTTGAAGGAAGTTTTTATTAAGAGGGAATATTATTTAATTTCAACTCCCTTCCTTGTTTGTAAAAGGTTTTCTCATTTTTGTAACCCTAAATTAAACTCAAGGGAGAGTGTTAGAGGCTAAACTTATTTGGGTTCACTTTAGTCTTTTAGGTAAATTAAGCTTATCTTAAATCTTTTTTAGGATTGAATTTATTATAATAATAAATATAGTTTATCTCAGATTTATGATGTCTCTCTCACCTCCTTTATCCTCTTGTAGGATTTAAAAGTTATTTGCACAAGTAAATTCTTCCCCAACATGTCACATACTTCTATTCACTCTTTAGGGAATATGAAATTTGACACACACTAAGGGGGACCTGTAAGGTCATGATGGGATTCTTAATAACACCCTCATCCTTTTTCTTGCTCTACTTAAAGATCCAACTCCACCTCTCTTTTCATTTAGTCACTTTTTGACTTGTTTTTATCACTTAAAGCTCTCTATTTTTCTCTAATTCTTTTTTATTTAAGTTTGTATTGTGAGTATTATTTTTGGCATTTGATTCTTAATAAACAAATGGGTTTTTTCTATTTGAATATTTCCCACCTTAAATTTCTTGTCTCTCTCATTTGTGGTTTGTTCACCGTTGAGGTAATATTTTGTATTTATGCAATATTTTGCTTTGTGCCTTCAATGTTATTATGAAATCTTGGAATAATTCCTAGTATTATTGAAGATAGATTGATTCTATTTCCTTAAAGCATACTTTAAATCTTTAAGCTTTTGGGAAAAAATGCACATTTTGGTCCCATACTTGTTACTTGGAACTTTCCATATTTGAGTAACAACATCATCAATCTCTAGATGTTCAAGCCACATTTTTTCAAACTTGAAAGGGGCTATGACTGGTTGGGATTATTTTTCAATATGGATGGCTATCGGCCAATAATTGGATCTTATCTAGTTGATAACCTTGATCTCCAGTATTATATTGCTTTTAATCCAATTCTTAGAGAGTAGATACCTATCTAGTCTTTCCTGAATAAGGTATTTTTATTCTTCTATTATTCAATGTGAACCACCTTCTTTTGGTTTTTAGGTCCATAGTTCCATTCTTATCACAAAGTTTTGGAGATTCAAATCACCTTTATCCCCCATCTTTCCTTATTTTTTTTAGAGCCATTCATTTTGGTATTAAAGTCACCAATGACAATCCACAAAGAATTCATGTTTGCCTAGATTTGGTCAGTGATATGTTGTCAAGCTTGTTCTCTTTCTCCCATATTATGGGAACTATATATGTTGACCAGATATAAACTTAAGTCTGAGACTAGAGAGACAACTTTACATATAAGGTGTTGATTGTGAGCCTCAGCATTTTCAAAGTGAGCTACCATGGGATCCCATAAAAAACCCATTCCTCCTGCAGTTCCAATGGCATCCCTCCCCACTATTTCTCTTCTCAGGGTTCTAGAGAGGCTTTTGGTATGTTATGATAAGTGTTCCAACTTATTTTCATGTAGCATCAAAATATCAAGTTTATTCTAGTTAATCAATTGTTTCAATGTTCTCCTTTTGGAGGGGGCATTAAGACCCCTTATATTTTATGATATAATCTTCAATGAGATACTTTGTTTTGCTTGGTGCTTGCCAAGAGTGCATCCAATTGAGTTTTAGTCTTTAGCTATAATGGCTTCCATGGATTCTTTGTGTATTTTTTATTTTTGTTCAATCTTCCTCTATTCCTCTTACAAAAGTTTCCTTTAGAATTTAAGTTCGATGATTGGAGGATACCCATATTAGCTTCTTTCATTTCTAAATCCGATTCATCTTTTTCATCCTGACTATTCCAGTTTTCCTTGTGCCTCATACCCTTCAGAGTGGTGTTTTTATTTATTCTCTCTTCTAGGTATTGTTTAGTCTCATGTTGATCTATGTTTCCTATGCTTAGTTATTTTAGTAAATTTTACATATCTTCCTTGAACTCGTAGTCTTATGTAATATCCTCCACCTCCATATTATTTTGTTTTTTATAGGACTGTGTTTCTAGTATAGACTCTATTGCTTCCTTAGATTTTTCTTTGATGTCAATTTTGATTTCTTTTAGAACATATTTACTCATTGTTTTAATCTTATTTTTTATTGTATGCTTTCTTTTTGGTTTTTCAAACCCCTATGAGTATTTAACAATCATTTTTGGCAATTTTTGTTGAATATTATTTTTTTAGAGTGTAGGGAATTTCCTAATGAGATGTCCATATTCATGATAACTTATACAAGAGAAAGGAATGCTCTTGTAGTCTAGATTTTGCACCCACTCCATTTCTCTTGATTTTAGAGTGATATTATTGGGGAGTTGTTGATCATATTTACCTCAAGCCAAAAGGGGTTAACCCCCTATAGTCATAATCTTGTGTAGGGTTTTTTTATAATGTCATAGGGTGTGTTTTAGTTCATTTGATATCATTTTATATGCCATTCTAGATTTGGTCATAGTCTAGGTGTCATTTGGTGTCTTAGGGATCATTTTAAGATCAAATATATAAGTGGTACATTTTCAAGGATCCAAATAGGTATTCATGGTGATCAATGCAATTCAATATTAGGCACAATTCTGCATAGGCCTTAGAAAATCATTCGAAGTTGCAAAATTTCAAGAATGAGCTTTGTAAATTTAGACCATCATCATGACATTATGAAGAATTAGATTAGATAGTTTGCTTGTGTATTTTATAGATACACCTCAAAAAGCCTTGTGATCCAAAATATTACAACACCATAGATTTTTTCATGGAAATAACATACTCTACAAATTTCAAATCCATGTGAGCTTCCTAACTCAAGTTATGAGCATTCAAAGTTGGACCTATAACATAAGACGTTCATGCTAATGTCAAGTTGAGCTCTATAAAGTGGTTATTTGGGTTCAAAATTCCTTAAAAGGTTTAAATTTGATCAATATATAATGGTTCATGTGAAATCGCATACTAACACATGAAATCTAATGGTTCACGATTAGGTCAAACTAGTCAAAAGGTTCCTGGGTTAAAGCCCTTTAAAGGGCTACAAGTTGGACAAGATCTAATGGTACAAATCAATCAAACTGAGATCTAATGGTGCACATTCATTGATAAGATGGGGGAACTAATCTAGATCAATGACTAATGTTTGTTCATACCCATGATCCAATGGTGCATGATCACTAATAGAAAAATGGGCCCAATGAGATCTACAACTAGTGTTCACTTGTACATTTTGATCCTATGATGCATGCTCAAGTCAACATGTCAAAGGATATTCATGGTAGGAGATCAAAGGATATAATCTTCAATGAGATACTTTGTTTTGCTTGGTGCTTGCCAAGAGTGCATCCAATTGAGTTTTAGTCTTTAGCTATAATGGCTTCCATGGATTCTTTGTGTATTTTTTATTTTTGTTCAATCTTCCTCTATTCCTCTTACAAAAGTTTCCTTTAGAATTTAAGTTCGATGATTGGAGGATACCCATATTAGCTTCTTTCATTTCTAAATCCGATTCATCTTTTTCATCCTGACTATTCCAGTTTTCCTTGTGCCTCATACCCTTCAGAGTGGTGTTTTTATTTATTCTCTCTTCTAGGTATTGTTTAGTCTCATGTTGATCTATGTTTCCTATGCTTAGTTATTTTAGTAAATTTTACATATCTTCCTTGAACTCGTAGTCTTATGTAATATCCTCCACCTCCATATTATTTTGTTTTTTATAGGACTGTGTTTCTAGTATAGACTCTATTGCTTCCTTAGATTTTTCTTTGATGTCAATTTTGATTTCTTTTAGAACATATTTACTCATTTTTTTAATCTTATTTTTTATTGTATGCTTTCTTTTTGGTTTTTCAAACCCCTATGAGTATTTAACAATCATTTTTGGCAATTTTTGTTGAATATTATTTTTTTAGAGTGTAGGGAATTTCCTAATGAGATGTCCATATTCATGATAACTTATACAAGAGAAAGGAATGCTCCTGTAGTCTAGATTTTGCACCCACTCCATTTCTCTTGATTTTAGAGTGATATTATTGGGGAGTTGTTGACCATATTTACCTCAAGCCAAAAGGGGTTAACCCCCTATAGTCATAATCTTGTGTAGGTTTTTTTTTATAATGTCATAGGGTGTGTTTTAGTTCATTTGATATCATTTTATATGCCATTCTAGATTTGGTCATAGTCTAGGTGTCATTTGGTGTCTTAGGGATCATTTTAAGATCAAATATATAAGTGGTACATTTTCAAGGATCCAAATAGGTATTCATGGTGATCAATGCAATTCAATATTAGGCACAATTCTGCATAGGCCTTAGAAAATCATTCGAAGTTGCAAAATTTCAAGAATGAGCTTTGTAAATTTAGACCATCATCATGACATTATGAAGAATTAGATTAGATAGTTTGCTTGTGTATTTTATAGATACACCTCAAAAATCCTTGTGATCCAAAATATTACAAACCATAGATTTTTTCATGGAAATAACATACTCTACAAATTTCAAATCCATGTGAGCTTCCTAACTCAAGTTATGAGCATTCAAAGTTGGACCTATAACATAAGACGTTCATGCTAATGTCAAGTTGAGCTCTATAAAGTGGTTATTTGGGTTCAAAATTCCTTAAAAGGTTTAAATTTGATCAATATATAATGGTTCATGTGAAATCGCATACTAACAGATGAAATCTAATGGTTCACGATTAGGTCAAACTAGTCAAAAGGTCCCTGGGTTAAAGCCCTTTAAAGGGCTACAAGTTGGACAAGATCTAATGGTACAAATCAATCAAACTGAGATCTAATGGTGCACATTCATTGATAAGATGGGGGAACTAATCTAGATCAATGACTAATGTTTGTTCATACCCATGATCCAATGGTGCATGATCACTAATAGAAAAATGGGCCCAATGAGATCTACAACTAGTGTTCACTTGTACATTTTGATCCTATGATGCATGCTCAAGTCAACATGTCAAAGGATATTCATGGTAGGAGATCAAAGGTTTGTGTTACATAATAAATCAAGATCTAATGGTGCATAGGAGGCCAAAAAATTTTAAGATCTAATAGCAGGATCTGTGAGGCTAATGGGAATAAATATAGGTTGGAGCATTTTGATTGGCCCGAACAATTTTTAAAGGACAAAGTCAAACCAAAGGAGCAATTTTTTACCAAGGCAAACAAGGTCTTGTAGGGTCACCTTACCACCATTGGAGCTTAGTTAAATTCCATTAAAGGGAAACATTGATGCAATAAGGTTAAAGGACATAAAGGAATCACCACTAAAGCTTAAAATCAACCTTTGGTTTGAGGATTTATGTTATATAGGGTTCATTTTATGACTGTGTTCACCATTGTTAGAATAAGGACCTATGTACATAAGGAATTATTCATTTTTATAGATGTTCGAAGGCAAAAAAGAGTCTATTTGGACCTAATAGGATCAAAATGGAGAGTCTATTTAGACCTAGATCAATCAAAAGGTATGAATGTGCATAATTTGTAGAAGTAGTTGTAATTGTGGTTCAAATGTTTAAACTGATTGATTCCCCTTTTCAATGCCAAAGCTCCCTTTATCTTGTTCCCTTTCTTCTATAAATATAGCTTTTGAGCTATTGTTAAGGATCACTCAAGCTAGTATGACTTAACTCTACCATAAATTATATTATGCACCTCTTGGAGTAATGAATAGAGAATTTTATAGTTGATTACTAATCTATGCTTAGTGTTTTATATTTGTTTGATATGCAAAAGTGGTTATCATCCTCCCTTTGTAGGTCTAAGTTCAACCTAAGTGCTAATAAACTTTTCTTACAGGTCATCTACTATGTCTTAAAGTTGATGTCTCAAGTACATAGTGGATAGTTGATTGCAAATGCTTTCAATCAAGCACTACCATCATTTCCCTCCAACTTGAGTCCATAAAATTGACCTCTAGTTGAAACATTATTTATTGGAAACCATTATAGACACTACATTAGTTCTATTTATAGTCTATTAGTGTGCTAATGAGTTCAATTTTGAGAGTGGATCTTTGAACATTCAATGCATCAACTCCTTTAGAGTAGGTTTAATTCATTTATTCTCTAGCTCTTTTCCCACAAGTAATCAATTGGCATAGATAAGAGCATTTTAAGATACATTCATGGAGTTATCCCTTAAATATAAAAGCTTATTTCCAATATAGGTACATCCACATACCTGTAAACATTCCCATATTACTCAAATCTATAAGAAGCTTGAACAACTTCTTCTAGGGTACAAGATTTGGTGACAATAATTCTAGCATCTCCAATGGGACCCATTGTATTCAAGATAACTTATCAAGGCAAATACTGGTCTTGACAACATCAACTATAAATTGGTGTGCTACTCAGCATTTGGTGACTCCTTCAAGTTAAATCTAGTTCAAGGTCATTGTTTTGTTATAAACTTGCCTTCATAATTCATGGTCCTCACTCGGTCATCCTCTACTAGAACATTCAATCCCATTAACCCACCCATCTAATATGAAATTCCTCTTGATGTTCAGTATCCACAGCCTAATCGACCCTTTGAAGAACAAGTAGATTTTACTAGAGAGGAAGAGAGTGAAGAGGCTAAAGAATTTGAAGATCTTAAAGAATAAGACATGGATATACCTTATGCTTTCCCTTCCTTCAATACTAAAAATCCAATTCAGCTTCAAGAATATGATGTCATTCCTCCTAATGCCATGAAAGGTGTGACCACATTCAATGGTGAGAGTCATGTCACACCTGGTGAGCATATTAGATATGTTTTAAAATTTTGTAATTTACACAATAGTGTTCTAAAGAAAATTTCCATTAGACTCCTTGCATATCCCTTAAAGGGAAGGCTCTTGATTGTTATAATAATCTATAATGTGGATGCATCACAACATGGGAGGAGTTTGTAGTGTTGTTGACTTTCATATTTAGAAATAAAAGTGACCATGCCTCTCTCATACATCAACTCAACGTGATAAAAAGGGGATTCAAAGAAACAATGCATGAATTCAATGAAATGTTTTAGAAGACTTGTCATATACTACCTCCTCCCATGAAACCACCTTCTAGCTTTGTGTTCCCCACTTAATTGAAAGATATTAGGACTAAAATTACTATCATGCTTCAATATATGGGAGATTCCATTCTTCCTGAAGCGTATAATCTTGCTATCAAAGCTGAGAGTAGTCTCATCTAAGATGGAATATTGCCTCCTAAGGTGTCTATGCCTCTATTATCTCATGCTTCTTATGATACTCCAGATGTAGCCTATGTTCCTAATGTCAATACTAAAACTAAGGTTGATCCTAGGCAAGCAAAAAATAATGTTGAATGGAAAGCAAAGTTCCTAGCCTTAGAGGCTCAAAATAGGCAAGCTAATATGCAACAAGGTGTTTATCAAAATCCTTATCCATATCAACAACAATATGATCAACAATATATAAGAGGAAGAGGCCAATGGTAGCCTAATCCCAATAGGTCTGCTAATGCATACAATCCTAACTCTACCACTAATGCGAGGGAGATGGTACCAGTTCATAGCAACTTGGTACAAGGAGAAGATTGGAAGCAAGAACAATTCATGGATGTCAATGAGAATGAAGAGAAAGCTCTAGTGGCTCAAGGAGTATTTACTCCCGTCTTATCAAATGAGGATGAGGTTATGATACAAGTTAATGAGGATGGGCAACCTCAAGGAGAGATCTTCACCAATTTTTTAGTTGACGACATTTTTGTGCTAAATCAAGGAGCCTCTATCACAGACAATACAAGGGCCAAGAAGAAGGCTCTAGGAGGTGGTAGTATCATGACCATAGGCTCATCCAATCCTCTTACAAGGTAATAAGACATAACTACAAATGTGGTAGTTCCAAAAACTTCTACATCTCCATCAAGTCAAAATATGGTAAGGTATGCTCCTATTCCTCAAGTTGCAAGTAATCCTCAACCTACAAGAGCCAAAGATAAAGTAGGTATGGCTTATTTAAACATTTTAGATTATTTTAAGAACACTAAAACATCCATTTCTCTTTGGGATGTTTTTCATATGCTTGGTAAAAAAAAACTCCTACAAAAGCAGTTGTTTGTTATCCTTGTTAGTGTTTCACCCTCAAATCAAAGTCATGACCATGTTGCTCTTGAAAATGATCCTAGTACCATTGTTGAACCATACACTAGGTCTAGGAAACCTCCACCATTTTACCTCACCTTTATTATAGGTGACAAGTTAGTACACAATTGCATAGTTGATAGTGGATCTTCTACTTTTATCATGCCCAAATTTGTAGCTAAAAAATTGGGCCTAAAATATGAGCCACATAGCAAAGGGGTCCTTCACTTATATGGTACACCTACCAAGATGGTAGGATTGATAAAAGGCTTGAAGGTTTTCTTACATGATTGTCCTTGTTTTCCTATCTTACAAAACATAGTTGTGGTTGATCTCCCAACCCACTTTGCAATCTGCCTATCAAGGGACTTCATAGCCAAGACAAGTGGCCATCTCTTAGTTGACTTATCTTTCTTGGGATTTAAAACAAGGTACATGACCAAGGTGATAATTAAGACATAACCCATTGCAAGATTTCATATTGAGACTTCATTGAGACAAGTTCTAGTATGAATTATGTGGCCCATGAAGAAAAGGACCTTATTGTAGATGATGGCACTTCTTCAAACCTTGAGGGTATTTTAGATCTGTTTCTTGATGAATATTGAACTAATTATTATGAGTATTATCCCTATGTTTTTATGGAGGAAACTAATTTAGGAGTGTATTGTATACATGAAGGAGTACCAACACCTCCACTTGCCAAGGAAGAGGGTGAAGATGATGGGTTGTGGAAGATGTTTTTTTGATGGTTCAAGAAGTAAAGTTGGTGTAGAGGCTAGTGTTATGTTGGTCTCCCCATGTAAAAAATAGTATATGCTTTGTACTATTTCATTTCTATTTTACTTGTAATGTAGATGAATATGAAGGTTTAAATCATGACCTTCAATGGGCAAGGAAAAAATGAATCAAGAATTTGCAAGTATATGGAGATAGTGAATTGGTTGTGCATTAGCTAAGGAATATGGTTGATACCAAAAAACCTTTGCTTAAGTTATACAATCATAAGGTATGGGATTTTCTTGAATACTTCAATGAATTCAACAATTAGTCCCAAGGGATTAGAATAGTCATGTTGATATACCAGCTACCATAAGAGCTCAATTTGATACTCCAACTACCATTAAAGAGGAGGGAAAACAATTTCATATTAAGGTCATTATCAGACCTTATATACTTGATAATTAAGTGTCTTGGCAAGTGTTTTATAGTGACATACATATTACATTCTTCTTGCAAAATGAGGTTGAGTTTTCATCAAGGAATCAAAGGAGGTTCCAAGAACAATTGGGTGATCAGATTGTGAAACTAAGAACCAATAAGATACCTAAGGGTTTGGTGACATTAGAAAGTATCTTTAATGAAAATGATGAAAATAATAAGAATAAAGTGAGCATGTCTACAAAAGATGAGAATTATGAAAAAGTCTTGATCTTCAAGGACAAACTCCTCAAACTTAGGCAAGGTATGTTCTACATTAGAGAATCAATTAATGATTGAGTTATGAAAAGAGTTTCATGATATCTTTTCTTAGGAATATAAGTATCTCAAAGTATTTGATCCTAGATGAACACATCATACCATTGAGTTGGAACCTAAAGTCAAATCGATTAGATGGAAACAAAGACCCATCAACCCTAAGGTTGAACAATTCATGAAGTTAGAGCTTACCAAACTCCTTAAATCTAAGATAATATTTGCCATCAAGCATTCAACATGGGCAGCTAACCTTGTGCCTATTAGGAAGAATAATTGGGAGATAAGACTTTGTGTAGACTTTATAGATCTTAATAGAGTGTCACTCAAAGATCACTATCCTCTACCCTCAATGGAGTAGATTTTGTAAATAGTTTCAGGTTCTCAACATTTTTCTCTTTTAGATGGATATTTAGCTATAATCAAATTTTAGTTAGTTAGGATGATCATTTTAAGACAAATTTCACCACTAAATTGGGGACTTTTGCTTATAGAAAGGTGCCCTTTGGTCTATCTAATGCCAATGCAACTTTTCAAAGAGCAATGGACATGGCCTTAAAAGGTTTGATCAATGAGATGCTATGGGTTTATATAGATGATATAATAATGTTTTCTAAAGAGGCTAATGAACACATGCAACACTTGAGACAAGTATTTGAAATATGTAGGCAATATGGAGTATCTTTTAATTGAAAGAAGTGCATTTTTTCTATTCATGAAGGTAAACTCTTAGGACATATTGTTTCCAAGGATGGTTTGACTATTGATCCTGTAAGAATAGAGGCTATCCTAGGCTTATCATTTGACTTACATAAAAAAGTTATTCAAAGTTTCTTAGGCAAGATAAATTTTATAAGGAGGTTCATACCTAGTTTTGCATCTTTGGTGAAACCTATCACAACTATGCTTAGGAAGAACCAAGTCTTTTCTTGGACCAAATAGGGTAAGAGCAGTTTTGAAGACATAAAAAAAAGTAATTGCAGAAGATCCTACTCTTGTGAATCTTGATTTTACTAAAAACTTCATGGTGTATTCATTTTTTAACCTTGGTACTATCTCATCCATGCTAATGCAAAATAATGATGAGGGTGTGGAACAACCAATCACATTCTTTAGTCAAGGTTTAGAAGATTATGAAATCAACTATACCTTTGTGGAGAAATAAATCCTTGCCATTGTAATGGGAATAAATAAGTTCAAACATATGGTTTTAAATAATAGGATTCTTGTTATGGTTTCTCATCCTAGTGTCAAAGAATTTCTCTTGAGCAAAGATCTTAGTGAAAAGAGGGTAGGGTGGATCACTAAAGTAATGGAATATGATGTTGATATCAAGGTGAAAAATTTGATAAGGGGTAAAGGCATTTTTTAGAATCTAGCTTCAAATATTCATGAATAAAAGGAAGAGGCTCTAGTCAATCATGATTGTTCCCAATTAGCTGCTTCATTGCCTCCATAAAGTTGGACATAGGATGTGATTAGATTTCTTTAAAATGATGATTATCCTAATAATATGAGTAGATCACAAAGGAGATATTTTAGATTGTAATCTATTCCCTTTTGTCTTATGGATAGTGTGATTTTTAGGAGGGACATCAATGTTGTGCTATTGAGATGCATTGATAATGATCAATTTGAGGTGTTGCTCAAGAAGTTTCATGATGGGACATCAGGAGGTCATTTCTCTCCAAGAACCATAGCTATGAATATCATGAGGGTAGGCTATTATTGGCCTATCCTTTTCAAAGACTACCATGCTTGGGTGAGAAGGTGTGTATAATGTGCTTTCTTTGTAGGAAAATAGAAGCTTGCAACTCTTACTTTAAATCCTATCCAAGTTGATCAACCTTTCATGCAATGGGGTCTTGATTTCATTAACATGATAAATCCCCCATCAAGTGTCGTTCATAAATGGATACTCACATCAACTAACTAATTTACAAGATGGGTTGAGGTGATAATATTGAAGGAAGCTAATGAGATTGTTATCTTGGAGTTTTATGAGAGCATCATAACAAGGTTTGGCACTCCTACTATTATTTTAGATAATGTTCTTGATTTTATGGGTGTTAAAATATATGATTGGTAAAATAGTAATGGCATATTCTTGATAACTTCATCTAATTATTACCCTCAAGGTAATGGGTTGGTTGAATCTACTAACAAGAATTTGATTAGAATTATCAAGAGAACTATTGACCAAATTTGGTCTACACACCAAAAATGTGCCTAGTCCAAGAGTCTAGTGGAAGGAGTATGATCCTAATTGAAGAGTGACCCAGTGTCACAAGGAGTAGATAGACCTTAAGTGGAGATCATATAGATTTTGCAAATATTTTGAAACACTTTAAGCAACCTGAAAGTGTGATCTAGTTGATCTTCAAGGGATAGGTATACAATTACAGGTGAAGGGTCCAAGCAATTTTTATGGTGTCTAGGAATATGAACCATGTTACACAAGCTTTAGGAGATCATTAGAGCCTTGAAATATTGCGCAAAAGATGGACTGTGTAAATTTAAGGAACTAGACTATTACTAGGATGTCACACAGGAAACAAATGAACCAATTTACTTGAACATTTTCCATCTTATATTAGAAGGCCTCACGAGTAATATAATTGCATCACCTTAAAGTCCCTTGTGTCAATAACATATCCTACAAGTTTCAAGTCCACGTGAGCTTCCTAACTTGAGTTATGGAGTTTCAAAATTGGTCACACAAAGCAAGACGATCATGCAAGTGTCAAATTTAGGCCCTGATGAATAGTTGTTGAGATTTAAATGATTAATGATGATTATGTGGATTTTATTTGAAGACACATAAACCAAATTATTTGAGAATTTTTTATCTCCACTTAGAAATCTCCTAAAACTAGTGGATCAAGTGGACATAATTATTTTTACTTCAGGAACATATCAAAAAAATTTGGTCCCTCCATGATTTTTGTGCTTCAAGATATAAATATTCAAAGTTGGTTAAATAATGGGATACATTCATGCAGACGTTAAATTTAAACCACTAAAAAAATACATTGTAGCCTAAATTTGATGGTCTATGGGATATCAAATATGTTTACATGGATGTCAAGTAATAGTCACACATATGTCAAATTTAAGACTCGATAAGTAGCCATTTGATTTTGAACCATGGGTCCTAGATATATCTAATAGCATGCATTCAATCGTACATTCAAATCTAACAATGATTGAAGGTAAAAGGGGTTAATGGATATCAAAATAAAATGCATGCATAATAAGTGCCAATAACGTGTTCAACTGGTAGAAGATTAATGATTAGCATTCATCTAGACAAGTAGGATCTAAAAGAGTGAGATGGGTCAACATGTCAATAGTATGAGTTAGCAATTGACAACCAATAAATAAAGTTCAAACCCAAGACATTTTTTATGGAAGTTGACAGGGCATTCTTTGATCAGGGTAAGATAAAAATAATGGAATTAAAACTCAAGCAAGATCCAGGTGGAACTAGTGGGACTAAGTATCACCAACAGGGCTCTATATGGGTAAAATAGGTATTTTGGACCAAATACAAAGATCAAAGATAGAGAAATGATTATGAAGTAAGATCAAATGGTTTATAGGTTCCATGGATACTATGACTATGTGAAAATCAATAATAGGATTGGTTTCCACCTATAAATAGACCTGTGTTTGATATTGGAGTAAATACAGACCATGGAGAGGTGTCTCACCTATAATTAGGGTCATTTTATTAATCAGTAGCTATAGTTGGCCACCCAAAGTAGATGTGTCATAATTCCATCAATTTTAAGTCATGGTCCTTATCAACAAATTAGATAGATAATGGCATGGTTCCAAGAAGAACACCAGGTGGTTGGATAAGGGTAATGGATATTTACTTATTTTATAAAATTTATTCTTTATTGATAAGGTCATGAGTCAACATCTTCTAACTGATGCTAATACATCATAGTTCCCTCTCTCTCTTCCTTTTTCTATATATGTTCCAAATTTTACCACATATAGACTCTCCAAAAGTTTTAGAAAGAAATCTCTGGAAATTTTTAGAGAAATAGACTCTTATGCTTTGACTTGCTTAGGCTATGCCAAAATTTGCATTGTGACACCTTTTGATGCAATAAAAACTAAATTCCATAATTTTGTAAGCTAGATTGAAGTGTGTTTTATGAATTCATGTACTATAATTAAGTTAATGTTTTCTCCTTATCTATTTCTAAGTTTTCTCACCTTCATAAAGTGCTTGATAGTTCTCATAGGTCATTATAAGTGCAATTAAATTTTGTTGTTTAGTTTGAAAGTGGATGTCTGCCCTCTCATGCTAGTTTAATAACTGATTCATGCCTTATTGTGAAATATTTCTATGAGATTGATATTATTTGGTCTTGAATATGTCTCATAGTGTGTTTTGTGTAAAGTATAAGTGTCCCAATTACTGGTGCATTTACCCCATTTACATGCTTTCATATATTGTTGTTATTCTCTCTCCCCTTTTCTAAGCAAGTGCTAGTTTAGGTTTAGTATAGGTGATAGATCCATAAGTAAGTTGACCTTCTCTAGAGGTCTGATTCATTATTAGGATACCCACAACCTAGGATCAACCCAATGTTGGACTTAATTTGATTAGGAAGATCTGAACAATCCCCTTACTCAGCTAGGGTGTAAATCTAGAAAAACAATAATTTTGGCATGCCTGGTGGGACTACAACTTCTTTGGCATAATTTAAGTTTGAAGATTGAGAAGAAGAAATTAAAAAAGAGGAGACATATACCATCATTAAAATTTGAAGATCCTTCAAGTTACAAAGTTCATATCATCTTTTAGACACTATTTTCATGCCAAAGGTTACAACAAGACCATCAAATAAAGGTATTCCTTTTGAATGTAATGTCCCCAAAATTTTGAGAAAGTGATTTAATTAATTTAAGTTGTCCAAAATTAATATTACTTCAAAAGGATGACTTTAATTAATTAATTTTAATTAAAATGGAAAAATAAATAAAATATTTTGGCTTCTTCTAGAAGTTTCCTGGGAGCCTTTAAAAGAAGTTGAGGGCAAAGCATTTTGAATATCTTTTTGTTGCTAAAAATATTTTGATGCAGTATTGTGAAGCTTAAATCTATGATTGAGCTAAAATCTCTGAGGATGCAAACCTTCAGCAGATTGGAGAAGAGTTGGATGAAAACCTAGCTCTTTTCAGGGTTGGATTCGTGACGGAATTCATATCGTGCTTATTGATCAGATCTGGGGCTTCAGCGGTCATTCACTGGATATATCAGGTGTTCAACACATACAGAGGTTTTTAGGTATTTATTTCATTAGATTTGATTTAGAAATATATATATAAATCTCCAGATCATGTGATGTACATAATCTGCACAAATCGGTACCAGACCGTACCAGCTGATTTAAAAAATTGAAGGACACCATTCACAGTTGCAGGCCATAGTGTAGTACAAAGGCCGACATCGGCAGGTCAGTGACTGACATCAGTAGGTAGACTGACATCGGCTGATCAGTGATCGACATTGGCAGGCAGGCAGACACAGGTAGGTAGAGATCACCACCAGGCAACCGACGACGGCAGTGTATCGACTGACATCGGTAGAATAACCGATGTCGGTGACTGTGTTTCTGACATAGTGACCAGATCTATAAATACTTTTAGGTTCTTGGTTCTTTGGGCTTCATTATACTTTATATAGTATTGTTGTGTACTATAATTTTTTATTATTCACTATTGAAGTAAATCTGGGCAATATATTATTGTATCAGCATACTCTAAATGCAAAAAATCATATTTATATCTTTGTCTTGTAAGAACCTATATATTTTGTGTCTCCAAATCTAGAAAGGGATCTTTCAGTGGTATTAGAGCCAAGCATCTTGCCAGCCTGTAGCGGTGAATATATTTTATCTTTATGCATTCGGGAAGATTTGATATAACCCATAGATACTTTACATGCAGAAGAGCTCAGTATGAATGTGAGTTGGGTATAGATCAGGAATCTATCATGGCAGAAGAATAGGGGGATGCTCGAAGAAATCATGATGAGGTAGAGAGAGAGATGATGAGGACTCTCATCACTACTCAGCCCAGGATTGTTTAGGCTTTAGACCGATTACAGGATACCATGGATCGTTTGGAGGTGGATAGACACAGAGGTAGGAGGAATAGATCAGTTTCAGTGACAGGGAGTCATCATAGCCATCAGTCCAGTCAGCATAATCATCAGTCCTATTCTTCAGTTGGGAGCTCTCATCCTTCCTTTAGGCGACATCGCCATCATACGCCTACTCCAAATAGGCCATTACTTCCCCAGTTCATACCAAGGGAACAGCCAGCACAGGTGGAACCACTCGAGGTTGGATTTTAGGATTCAGTTTTGGCGGTCACCGCTGAGTGGAGAGCTCTACCTCCAGAGGTTCGAGAAGTCTTTCCTCTTCCTTAGTATTGTGCACAGCGTAGAGAGGCAGCTAGATTCAGAGGAGATCATGGTAACAGACCACCATAGCAGCAGTAGAATCATGACCTCAATAGAGCTACTGGGAAGATTACATTGGCCTCATATAATGGCTCTGGTGACACTAGTGCAAGAGCTTGGGTCCACAAGCTGGACATATATCTTTCCTTGAGGCCCATGCCTGAGCGTGAGGCTATTCAATTTGTTGTATTTCATTTAGAGGGGGTTGCATATGATTGGTGGTACCATGGATTGGTCACCCAGGATCACGCCTTAGTTCCCTCCTATGTTGAATTCACTGAGCGACTCATTACACAGTTTGGCCATAAGGATACAGAACTTTACTACAGGGAGTTGGCTCATCTTAGACATACTGGTCACGCAGAAGCATATGTTAATGAGTTTCAGCGTATTATAGTTATGGTACCTGATATGCCCCAAAGGCGTAGCGTGATGTTATTCATTGAGGGATTACATGATAGACTTAAGGGTCTGGTATGTGCTTTCCAACCAGCCACTCTTAAGGAGGCCATTGATGTGACATTGAGACTGGATACTGTCCCCTCTTCTTATCAGGTTGATAAGAAACTAGTCACAGACCCTCAGCCTACACAGAAGGCCAACACACCACAAAATAAAGAAGGGCCATCTTCTATAAACCCTTGGATGAATCAAGAAATGAGAAATGATTTGAGAAGGAAAAAGTTATGTTTTTCCTGTAAAGATCCATGGGAACCAGGGCACCGTTGCATGGGTAAAGGAAAGATTCATTTGATTGAGGTGAATTCTGATGTAGGGGATGAGGAGGTTCCTGATACTAATATTGAGGATAATACAGAAGATGTTGAGCAGGTTCAGACATAGTTGGAGTTAGATACCCCTGAGCCTTTGGCGTCAGCCAAAGTAATTATGGCTACCCTCTCCAGTTATCCTAACTTCTATGCCTTTCAGTTGAAAGGTACGCTTAAGGGAAAGTGGGTCATGAGCTTGGTAAACATAGGTGCTACACATAACTTTATTGACCAGAAGTTAGTGGAAAGGCATGGATTATAGTATGAGAAGTTTGGTGGTTTTGGAGTAAAGGTGGCTGATGGAGCAGTTTTGGGTTGTACCAAACGGATTTCACAACTTAGTATTGAGATGGGGGATTACAATCTGACTGATGATTTTTATGTGTTTCCTTTAGAGGATTATGATGTGGTCTTGGGTATGTAGTGGTTATAGGGTATTGGGCATTACATTATTGATCACCGCCGTATGCAGTTGGAATTCCTTTCTGGGGGAAAGAAGACTACCTTGAAGGTAGCGCTAGATGGGGGACCTAAGGAGGTGTCATCTCTCATGATGGAGACTCATTTGATAGGTGATGAGGTAAATGATTATATTCGTTGCATGACATTTTCCCTTCCAATTATGATTCATCATTCTTATGGGGATTTGGTGAGCATGATAATCAGAGTAGCGCAATGGTCTTCTGCGAAGACTAAGGTATGTGATGGTGAGTTTGTTAATTACATGTTGAGAACTATCACACTACTCTCTAGGAGAAATAAGGAGAATTTATTCATAGATATTTTGCAGCATGGTGTTTCTGATAGTAGAGTTTGCAAATTTCTGAGAATGATATGGGATCCTAGAAGTTGGTGTTGTGTATCAGGGGCGAATTGCTTGAGGACAAGCAATCTCCAGGAAGGGAGGACTGTAATGTCCCCAAAATTTTGAGAAAGTGATTCAATTAATTTAAGTTGTCCAAAATTAATATTAATTCAAAAGGATGACTTTAATTTAATTAATTTTAATTAAAATGGAAAAATAAATAAAATATTTTGGCTTCTTCTAGAAGTTTCCTAGGAGCCTTTAAAAGAAGTCGAGGGCAAAGCATTTTGAATATCTTTTTGTTGCTAAAAATATTTTGATGCAGTATTGTGAAGCTTGAATCTATGATTTAGCTAAAATCTCTGAGGATGCAAACCTTCAGTAGATTGGAGAAGAGTTGCACGAAAACCTAGCTCTTTTCAGGGGTGGATTCGTGACGGAATTCATATTGTGCTTATTGATCAGATCTGGGGCTTCAGCGGTCATTCACTGGATATATCAAGTGTTCAGCATATATAGAGGTTTCCAGGTATTTATTTCATTAGTTTTGATTTAGAAATATATATATAAATCTCCAGATCAGGTGCTGTACAAAATCTGCATAGATCGATACCATACCGTACTAGCCGATTTAGAAAATTAAAGGAGGGCACTGTTCACAGTTGTAAGCCGTAGGGTAGTACAGAGGCCAACATCGGTAGGTCAGTGACCGACATCGGCAGGTAGACTAACATCGGTTGATTAGTGACCGACATCGGTAGGCACGCAAACACAGGTAGGTAAAGATCACCACTAGGCAACCGATGACGGTAGTGTATCGACAGACGTCGGCAGAATAACTGACGTCGTTGACTGTGTTTCTGACACAGCAACCAGATTTGTGCATACTTCCAGGTACTTGGTTCTTTGGGCTTCATTATACTTTCTATAGTATTGCTGTGTACTGTAATTTTTTATTATTCACTGTTGAAGCAAATCTGGGCAATATATTTTTGTATCAGCATACTCTAAATGCAAACAATTAGATTTATATCTTTGTCTTGTAAGAACCTATATATTTTGTGTCTCCAAATCTAGAAAGGGATCTTTCAGTGGTATCAGAGCCAAGCATCTTGCCAGCCTATAGGGGTGAATATATTTTATCTTTATGCATTCAGGAAGATTTGATATAATCCATAGATACTTTACATGCAGAAGAGCTCAATACGAGCGTGAGTTGGGTATAGATCAGCAACCTATCATGGCAGAAGAATAGGGGGATGCTCGAAGAAATTAGGATGAGGTAGAGATAGAGATTATGAGGACTCTCATCACTACTCAGCCCAGGATTGTTTAGGCTTTAGACCGATTACAGGATACCAAGGATCATTTGGAGGTGGATAGACACAGAGGTAGGAGGAATAGATCAGTTTCAGTGACAGGGAGTCATCATAGCCATCAGTCTAGTCAGCATAGTCATCAGTCCCATTCTTTAGTTGGGAGATCCCATCCTTCCTCCATGCGACATCGCCATCATACGCCTACTCCAAATAGGCCATTACTTCCCCAGTTCATGCCAAGGGAATAGCTAGTGCAGGTGGAACCACCCGAGGTTGGATTTTAGGAGTCAGTTTTGGTGGTCACTGTTGAGTGCATAGCTCTACCTCTGGAGGTTCGAGAAGTCTTTCCTCTTCCTCAGTATTGTGCCCAACGTAGAGAGGTAGCTAGATTCAGAGGAGATCATGGTAACAGACCACCACGATAGCAGCAGAATCATGACCTCAATAGAGCTATTGGGAAGATTACATTGGCCTCATATAATGGCTCTGGTGACACTAGTGCAAGAGCTTGGGTCCACAAGCTGGACATATATCTTTCCTTAAGGCCCATGCTTAAGTGTGAGGCTATTCAGTTTGTTGTATTGCATTTAGAGGGGGTTGTATATGATTGGTGGCACCATGGATTGGTCACCCAAGATCATGCCTTAGTTCACTCTTATGCTGAGTTCACTGAGCGACTCATTGCATGGTTTGACTATAAGGATACATAACTTTACTACAGGGAGTTGGCTCATCTTAGACAGATTGGTCACGTAGAAGCATATGTTAATGAGTTTCAGCGTATTATAGTTATGGTACCTGATATGCCCCAAAGGCGTAGCGTGATGTTATTCATTGAGGGATTACATGATAGACTTAAGGGTCAGGTACGTGCTTTCCAGCCAGCCACTCTTAAGGAGGCCATTGATGTGACATTGAGACTGGATACTATCCCCTCTTCTTATCAGGTTGATAAGAAACTAGTCGCGGACTCTCAGCCTACACAGAAGGCCAACACACCACAAAATAAAGAAGGGTCATCTTCTATAAACCCTTGGATGAATTAGGAAACGAGGAATGATTTGAGAAGGAAAAGGTTATGTTTTTCCTACAAATATCCATGGGAACCAGGACACCGTTGCATGGGTAAAGGAAAGATTCATTTGATTGAGGTGACTTCTGATGTAGGGGATGAGGAGGTTCCTGATACTGATATTGAGGATAATACAAAAGATGTTGAGCAGGTTTAGACACAGTTGGAGTTAGACACCCCTGAGCCTTTGGCGTCAGCCAAAGTAATTATGGCTACCCTCTCCAGTTTTCCTAACTTCCATGCCTTTCAATTGAAAGGTACGCTTAAGGACAAGTGGGTCATGAGCTTGGTAGACACAGGTGATACACATAACTTTATTGACTAGAAGTTAGTGGAAAGGTGTAGATTATAGTATGAGAAGTTTGGTCATTTTGAAGTAAAGGTGGCTGATGGAGCAGTTTTGGGTTGTACCAAATGGATTTCACAGCTTAGTATTGAGATGGGGGATTACACTTTGACTGATGATTTTTATGTGTTTCCTTTAGAGGATTATGATGTGGTCTTGGGTATGTAGTGGTTACAGGGTATTGGGCATTACATTATTGATCACCGTCGTATGCAGTTGGAGTTCCTTTTTGGGGGAAAGAAGACTATCTTGAGGGCAGCGCTAGATGGGGGACCTAAGGAGGTGTCATCTTGCATGATGGAGACTCATTTGATAGGTGATGAGGTACATGATTCTATTTGTTACATGACATTTTCCCTTCCAATTATGAGTCATCATTCTTATGGGGATTTGGAGAGCATGATAATCAGAGTAGCGCAGCGGTCTTCTGCGAAGACTAAGGTATGTGATGGTGAGTTTGTTAATTACATGTTGAGAATTATCACACTACTCTCTAGGAGAAATAAGGAGAATTTATTCATAGATATTTTACAGCATGGTGTTTCTGATAGTAGAGTTTGCAAATTTCTGAGAATGATATGGGATCCTGGAAGTTGGTGTTGTGTATCAGGGGCGAATTGCTTGAGGACAAGCAATCTCCAGGAAGGGAGGACTGTAATGTCCCCAAAATTTTGAGAAAGTGATTTAATTAATTTAAGTTGTCCAAAATTAATATTACTTCAAAAGGATGACTTTAATTAATTAATTTTAATTAAAATGGAAAAATAAATAAAATATTTTGGCTTCTTCTAGAAGTTTTTGGGGAGCCTTTAAAAGAAGTTGAGGGCAAAGCATTTTGAATATCTTTTTGTTGCTAAAAATATTTTGATGCATTATTGTGAAGCTTGAATCTATGATTCAGCTAAAATATCTGAGGATGCAAACCTTCAACAGATTGGAGAAGAGTTGGACGAAAACCTAGCTCTTTTCAGGGGTGGATTCGTGATAGAATTCATATCGTACTTATTGATCAGATATGGGGCTTCAGCAGTCATTCACTGGATATATCAGGTATTCAGCATATACAAAGGTTTCCAGGTATTTATTTCATTAGATTTGATTTATAAATATATATATAAATCTCCAAATTAGGTGTTGTACGGAATCTACACAGATCGGTACTAGACTGTACCAGCCAATTTAGAAAATTGAAGGAGGGCACTATTCGCAGTTACAGGCCGCAGGGTAGTACAGAGGCTGACATCGATAGGTCAGTGACCAACATCAGTAGGTGGACTGACATTGGCCTATCAGTGACCGACATCGACAGTCAGGCAGACACAGGCAGACAGAGATCACCACCAGGCAACTAACGATGGCAGTGTATCAATCGACGTCGACAGAATAACCGACATCGATGACTGTGTTTCTGACACAGCGACCAGATTTATGCATACTTCTAGGTTCTTGGTTCTTTGGGCTTCATTATACTTTATATAGCATTGCTGTGTACTGTAATTTTTTATTATTCACTGTTGAAGCAAAACTAGGCAATATATTTTTGTATCAACATACTCTAAATGCAAACAATCAGATTTATATCTTTGTCTTGTAAGAACCTATATATTTTGTGTCTCCAAATCTAGAAAGGGATCTTTCATTGAACATATTGAATCACCTTCTACTTCTTATAAAATATCAAGATTCAATAGTAAAAGACCTTATCCTCCAAAGTAGCATTCATCTCTAGGTCATTCTATTGTTTTAGTCCAATATATTATCCCCATAAGCCAAATCCCTTTTTCCCCAATGGTTATCAAGAATCAAGTTTTTGCTCCCTTCAGTAGGGGTAGTCCCCTAAATTTAGCCCAATATAATTACATTCTTGTGTTTTCCCTAAAAATTATCCCTTTCTTCTTAGGAGAATGGGTTAAAACTATTGCTATTGATCATATCCAAGATGTTGCCAATCTATGTTCTATTCATAATGTTAGTCAAGCTAATGTGGATATCAGATTGCTTGCTACTTCGTTCAAGGGAAAAACATTGCAATGGTACAGGAACCTTCTATTGACTTCCATTGCTACTTGGAATAAGTTAGGTGCAGCCTTAGGCAATTTGAAGACAATTATGATCATCTATCTTTGGTTGAACATGAACTACCATACAAAGGTACCCCCATGAGTTCATGTCTAATTTTAATCTTACATTTCAATATACATGGACTAGGATCCCTACATTGGTTAGACCATCTTCAGAGTATGCATTTATATACTATTTTAAGGCCCTTAATTCTGATATAAGTGTCATGATATAGTTTATGGGTGGTAATACTTTGCCAAAAGCTTATGAAATTTCAATAAGGGTAGTAAATAGCTTAATACAAGATGGTAAAAATACTCTAAAGCCTCTAATTCCCATATTACCATAATTACAACCTATTATTCCTCCTCAAGTTCCCCAAATTCCATATATATCCCCTATTATGTCTCCAAAAGTCCAAGTTGTAGCCCCTCCTAATCAAGCTAATGAGATTGGTGATCTAAAAAGCATGTTACAAGATTTTGGAAATGATATTATTTAAATCAAGAGACAAAATTACCAAGGTAGACCTTATCATTAACAAAACTAGAATACTTATCAATCCTTGAATAACCAAAGACCTCCTTATCAAGGTTTCAAGGACAATAGACAACTTTATCAAAATCAAGGAGCCATAACCCAAACTAAGCCATATACAACCCTTAATCCTAATGTACCTTCCATTTCAAAATATATTGTTCCTCAAAATAACTTGATACAAGAATCAGGTTGGTAACCTTCCAATTCAAATGACACTCAAAATCAAGCCTTGTATCACAAGATATTACTATGCCACAAATGACATAGGAAGAGTTCACTCTTAAAGGTGGTTAGTATCAAGATATGAATATGACATTCCAAGGAGAATATCAACAATTTCCATGGCAGCTTGATGCTATCAATGTTAATTGGCAATTAGATGATCATATTGCATTCAACCAAGTTGGTAAAACTAGCAACACAAATGGTCAAGTTGTAGCTCTGACTAGAGATAAAATAAGAGTAGTTCAGGAAGTTCAAGATGTGAGAAATACTTTTAGTGTTCCTAATTTTATTTCCAAGAGTGATAAGGATCAAGTTTTTATTCTTATAGTATAGAAGATTCAAAATATAGAGATAGTGAAGGTTTCCCAAATGCCTCTAACTAGAGAACAACTAGTGGATCAAAAGTCATAGTCAAAGGTTAATTAAACCTCATTCAACATAATAAATCAAATGAAGAAATAGAATGTTATAATTATCATGTGGGATTCCCTTACCATTCTAGGACAAAAATACATGCTTATTCAAGAGCTTCCAGATCTTAAGGTATCTAAATAACCAATTGATTAGTAGATACATAACATGACAAATGTGGAAAAAACAAATGGAAAATTAAACAAAACCCCTCCCTTTTATCTCTATTTGATAATAGGTGATTGTTTAGTCCATTATATGATAGATAGTGGAGCTAGTATCACTATCACGCCTAAGCAAATTGTAGACAAGCTGGGTCTTATCTATGAGCCAAATACCAAAGGAGTATTGCAATTATATGGATCATCAAAAAATACATTAGTCATAATCAAATATCTAAAAGTGACATGACATGATTTCCTCAATGTTATTATTCAACAAGATGTAGTTGTAGTGGACTTGCCTCCCTATTTTTCCATGTGCCTGTCAAGAAACTTTACTTCAAATATTGGAGGATATTTGTCAGCTAATTGGACCTATATAATGTTCAGGACTAGGTATGGTACTAAAGTGATACTATGTTTTGAATCTATTACAATATTTCATTTAGATCGATATAAGCTAAGTATGGTGAACACTAATTGTGTTATCTCAAACAAGGTACTAGAAAATAGTGAGGTGGAAATTGAATCACCTCTAGATGAAGTCCTAGATCTTTTCCTTGATGAATAGGCCTTTGATTTTCATGGACATGATCCCTATAAGTTAATTGAGGAATAAGAACTTGGTGTCTATTGTCTTCATGAAAATGATGCATCAATTCCAACATTGATGAAAGATGATCAACCTAGTGATGGCCTATGACAACTATATTTTGATGGATCCATGAATAAACATGGAACTAGATCTAGAATGATGTTAGTTTCTCTAGATAATAAAAGGTATTTATCTTCTCTCAAGCTTTAGTTTGGTTTCTCCAATAATTTTACTGAATATGAAGCACTAGTGCATGGTTTACAATGGGCAAGAAATATGAAGGTCAATTCCTTACAAGTCTTTGGAGATAGTGAACTAGTAGTTCACCAAGTAAGGGGACCTAATATATAAAAGAACCCACTACTTAGGTCCTATAATCATAGAGTATGGGACTTGGTTGAAGAATTTCAATCTTTCAATATTCAATCCATATCAAGAAATAAGAACAAGCATGCAGACAGGTTGGCTGCCATTGGGTCAAAATTCAGTATCCTAGATGACATAAAAAATGAAAAAGTTCAATCACACATCAAGGTAGTTTTTAGACCTTTTTTCCCAAAAAACCATGAAAATGGGAAAGTATTTGAAGATGATAGTTATATTGTGATAATATTACAAGAATAAGTTGAGTTATCCTCAAAGAAATGAGATAAGCATTTACAGCAGTATGGTGACAAGATTTTACAATTAAAGACAAACAAGTTTCATAAAGGGTTGGTCACCCTTGAAAACATCTTAAGTAGAGATGATGAATTAAGAAAATAAAAGTTTGCTTTGTCAACCAAGGAAGAACACTATACAAATGTAGATATTACAACTGGTAAGACTTTAAAGTTTTGAAAATTTTGCACATCTTTAGAGGAGGAAAATTTTATTAAGTTATGTTTAATTTTTGCAGATGTTTTTGCATGGTAGTATAGTTACCTTAAAGGATTTGATCCAAGTCTAGCTCAACATACCATTGAGTTAGAAGATGAGACTAGGTTAGTTAGATAGAGACAAAGGCCTATTAACCCAAAGCTTGAATCTTTGATGAGATGTGAATTACATAAGCTCATTGAGTTAGCTATAATATTTCTAATTAAGAACTCAACTTGGGTGGCAAACCTTGTTCCAGTAAAAAAAAAGAATGGTGAAATAAGGCTATGTTTTAACTTTTGTGACTTCAACAAGGCCTCTCTTAAAGACCACTATCCATTACCATCAATGAAACAAATTATATAACTAGTTTTAGGTTCAGAAAGGTTCTCTTTATTGGATGGCTATAATGGATATAACCAGATTTTGGTCAAAGAAGAAGACCAATTCATAATAGCCTTCACTACAAAGTGGAGGATATTTGCATATGGAAATAAGCCTTTTAAATTATATAATTCTGGATCCACTTTTCAAAAATCCATGTACATGGCATTTCAAGGTCTCCTTAACAATTTTATACCTATTTATTTGGATGACATAATAATTTTATCTAATAGTGCAGATGAGCATATGATTCATCTCAGACAAGTGTTTGAAATGTGCAAGGAATTTGGACTATCTTTGAATCCCAAAAAGTGTGTTTTATCTGTTCATGAAACTAGGCTTCTTAGACATGTAATTTTAAAATATGGTACAAGCATAGATCCTGATAGGATAGACTCAATTCTTACACTTTCCTTGCCTAAGCACAAGAAAGCCTTGCAAATCTTTTTAGGCAAGACCAATTTCATAAGGAGATACATTTTGAATTTTGCTACTTTATTTAGGCCACTCACAACCATGCTAAAGAAGGGTTAGAGTTTCATTTGGTCCAAAGGAGTAATAATATTTGAATATATCAAAAAATCTATAGCTAGTGCTCCTACACTCCTGAACCTTGACTTCATAAAAGATTTCTTCTTATACGCCTATGCTAACTTTGACACAATTTCATGTATTCTCATGTAGTAGAATAAAGATACTTTATAGAAACCAGTAGCCTTCTTCAGTCAAAGCTTAGAAGAATATGAAATAAGGTATTATTTTGTTGAGGAGCATGTACTTTTAATCATAAGGTCTCTTAAAAAATTTAGTTACTTGCTATCCAATAATAAGATACATTTGATGGTTGCACATCCAAGTGTCAAGGATTTCCTCTTAAACAAGGATATAAATGACAAGAGAGTTGTTGGATAACCAAAGTCATGAAATATGATGTTGAGATCAATGTCACAAAGTTGGTTATGGCAAAAGACTTTATAAACATCTAGCACAAGACTCAAAAGAGATAATGAACTGGTTATGGTGTCAAATGATGAAGAAATTACAACTACTCAGACCTTATCTTCCAGCTAGTTCTAAGATATGGTAATATACTTATAGGATGGTGTTTATCCTTCTCATCTAAACCCTTATAAGATGAGATATTTTAGATTGTAGTCAATTCATTTTCTTCTTATTGATAATGTGTTGTTTAAAAAGGATATCAATGGCATATTTCTAAGATGCATAGAACCAGGTCAAACAAATAAGTTGCTTGAGAAATTCCATGATGGACATGGTGGAGAACATTATTCAAAAAGGATCACAACCCAAAAGATCATGAGAGGTGGGTATTATTAGCCAAGTTTATTTGGTGATTATCATGCATGGGTTAAGAAATGTAGATAGTGTGCCATGTTTATCGAAAAGGTGAACCTTACAGCCTTACCTCTCCAACTAATTTCAATGAATCAACTCTTTTTACAATGGGGATTGGACTTTATTGGTCTTATTAATCTCCCTTCAAGCTTAGGACACAAGTGGATCCTAATTACCACATATTATTTTACTAGATCGACAGAGGTAGTAGAATTAAAAGAAGCCAATGAAACTAGTGTTTTAGAATTTTATGAAGGTTTGATTACTAGATTTGGGGTCACTTTAATAATAATTTTTTATAATACTATAGATTTTGTAGGATCTAAGATCAGTGAGTGGGTAGTTTAACATAGTATGTTTCTCAGTACCTCATCAAACTATTATCCATAAGGCAATGGCCTTTTTGAGTCTACTAATCAAAATTTGTTCAAGATTATAAACAGGACGATTGAAGGCAATCGAAGGTCATGGAATCTCAAATTGAATTCAGATCTGTGGGTTGACAGAATCACCTATAAGAGGTCAATTGTCAATTCTCCATACAAGCTAGTATATGGTAAGGAAGTAAGAATGCCTATTTCTCTTGAATTCCCTACTTTGGAATTGATGCATCAACTTGAGCTCCTAGATAATGAGCCAATGGAAATAATATATGATAAGATCATGGAGCTAGAAGAGACAAGGCATCAGTCAATGTTGGCTATGGAAGCCCATCAAGTAATGGTGAAGAAATATTTTAATAAAGGAACTTCTTCAAGAAGTTTTCAAGAAGGATATTTTGTCCTCAAGCGAGATGAGGATAGAACTAAGCTAGGAAAGCACACAAATTTTATTCTCTTTGGAGTGGTCCAAACATAGTCTCCAGTTACAAATCTCACAATGCTTTCCAACTCACAAGGATGAATGGTGAAGAGCTTCCTATCCCAGTCAATGGGATACATCTAAAGAATTGCTATTAAGGAAGATAAGTCCCTTATACATATTTAATTATTTTAAATTTTCTCTAAGTGTTTTCCTAACACATTAGTTTATTTTTGTTTTATCTCAAAAAAATTCTTTGTTTGCACAATTATTTAGTAGATTAGTTGCCTTTTGCTTTATTATGTTAGTTTCCCTTTCAAGTTTGTTTATTTCCCTATATGTTAGAATTCTTTGTCTTTTCAAGTCAAAGGGTTATCTTGTAGTCAATGTAAATGATCCAAGAGTGATGTATCTATTCTGAGTTCTTGAGCATACTAGGCATGCTACCCAACCAAGTCTCTAAAAATGTTGACCAAATTTGGTCTACATACCAAAAATGTGCCTAGTCCAAGAGTCCAGTGGAAGGAGTAGGATATTGATTGAAGATTAACCCAATGTCACAAGAATTAGATAGGCCTCAAGTGGAGATCATATAGATTTTATAAATATTTTAAAACACTTTAAGAAACCTTAAAGTGTGATCTAATTGATCTTTAAGGGACATGTCTACAAGTATAGGTGAAGGTTCCAAACAATTTTCATGGTGTCCAGGAACATGAACTAGGTTGCATAAGATTTAAGAGATCATTCGAGCCTTGAAAGATTGAGCAAAAGATAGACTATGCAAATTTAAGGAACCAGACCATCCCCAAGATGTCATGTAGGAAACAAATCAACCAATTTACATAAACATTTTCTATCTTCCCTCAGAAGGCCTCACAAGCAAGAAAATTGTAGTGTATTAAATTCCCTTGTGCTAAAAACATATCCTACAAGTTTCAAGTCTATGTGAGATTCCTAGCTTGAGTTATGGATTTTTGAAGTTGGTCACACAGAGTAAGATGGTCACACAAGTGTCAAATTTAGGCCTCAGTGAATATTTTTTGAGATTCAAATGATCAATGATGATCATGTAGACATCATGCAAAGAAACACAGACCAACTTGTTTGAGCATTTTTTATCTCCACTTAGAAATCTCTTGGAACTATTGGATCATGTGGGCATAATATTTTTGACTTCAAGAATATATCCAACAAATTTGGTCCCTCCATGATTTTTTCACTTCAAGATATAAATATTCAAAGTTGGTTAAATAATGGGATACATTCATGTAGACGTTGACTTTAAGTCACTATAAAAATCCATTAGATCTTAAATTTGATATTCTTTGGGATGTTAAATACATTCACATGGATGTCAAGTGATGGTCACACAAATGTCAAATTTAGGACCCAGTAAGTAGCCATTTGATTTTGAACCATGGGTCCCAAATAGATCTAACATCATGCATTCGATCGTACATTCAGATCTAACAGTGAGCGGAGGTCAAAGGGGTTAGTGGATCTCAAAATCAAATGTGTGCATGATAAGTGTCAACAATGCATTCAACTAGTAGAGGATCAATGATCAACATTCATTCAGACAAGTAGGATCAAATGGAGTGAGATGGGTCAACATGTCAATAGTCTAAGTTGGAAATTGATAGCCAATAAACAAAGTTCAAACTTAGGACATTTTTGATGGAAGTCAGTGGGGCATTCTTCAACTAGGGTAAGATAAAAATAATAGAACCATAACTAGAGCAAGAACCAGGTGGAACCAATGGGATGAAGCATGACCAATAGAGCTTTGTATAGGTAAAATAGGTCTTTTGGACCAATTACAAAGATCGATGATAGACCAATGATTGTGAATCAAGATCAATTAGTTTACAAAATCCATGGATACTATGACTATGTGAAAACTAATAATAGGATTGGTTTTCACCTATAAATGGACCTGTGTTCGATATTGGAGAAAATATAGACCATGGAGAGGTTTCTCACCTATCATTAGGGTCATTTTTTCAATGAGCATGTATAGATGGCCATCCAAAGCAGATGTGGCATAATTATATCAATTCTAAGACATGGTTCTCATCAGTAGATCAGATAGATAATGACATGGTTCCAAGAAGAACACCAAGAAGTTGGATAAGGGAAATGGATATTTAATTCTTTTACATAATTCATTCCTTGTTGATAAGGTCATGAATCAACATCCTTGAATTGGTTCTAATACATCATAGTTCCCTCTCTCTCTTCCTTTTTCTATATATGTTCCAAATTTTACCATATATAGACTCTCTAGAAGTTTAAGAAATAAATATTTGGAATTTTTTTGTGAAATAGACTTTTATGCTTTAGCTTACTTAGGCTATGACAAAATTTATATTGTGACACCTTTTGATGCAATAAAGAATGAATTCCACCATTTTACAAGCTAGATTGAAGTGTATTTTATGAATTCATGTATTGTAGTTAAGTGAATGTATTTTCCTTGTTTATGTCTGAGTTTTCTCACCTTCATAAAGTGCTTGATAGTTATCACATGTAATTATAAGTGAAATTTACAATTTATTATTTATCTTGAAAGTGGATGCCTGCCCTCTCATGCTAGTTTTATAAATAATTCATGCCTTATTGTGAAATATTTATGTGAAATTAATATTATTTGGAATTGAATGTGTCTAATAGTGTGTTTTGTGCAAAGTAAAAGTGTCCCAATTACTAGTGCATAACCCCATTTACATTCTTTCATATATTGTTGTTATTCTCTCTCCTCTTTTCTAAAAAAGTGCTAGATTAGGTTTAGTATAGGTGATAGATCCAAAAGGAAACTGACCTTTTTTAGAGGTCTGATCCATTATTAGGATACCCAAAACCTAAGATTAGTCCTATGTTGGACTAGTTTTGAGTAGGAAGATATGAAAAATCCCCTTACTCAGCTAGGGTGCAAATATAGAACACTAATAGGAACCTTAGAGCATAACCAAAGAGCTTGGCATACTAAATCAAAGATAGCCTTATAGGTTGATAGGATAAATCTAAAGAGGTCAATAAGGAATTTTCTTTTTATTCTTGTCTATGGAAGTGAATATAGGTTGTCTATCTCTCAAGAGCTACCTACCTTAGAGTTAACACATCAACTAGAGTTGCTTAAGAATACCCCAATGGAGGTGAGATTGACAAAATTAATGGAGTTACAAGAGACTAGAGATATATCTCATCAATCTATGGAGAATAACCAAGTACTAATTAATAGGTATTTTTATAAGAAGGCAACTCCAAGATCATTTCAAGAGGGTGACATAATATTAAAATGGGATGAAGATAGAGCAAAACTAGGGAGACATACCAAATTTGATACCCTATGGAGTGGACCGTATGTCATCATCAAGTGAAAGAAAATCAACTCTTTTTAGTTATCAAGGATGAATGGAGAAGAGTTGCTTATCCCTATCGATGGGTTACATTTGAAACCCTACTATTGAGAACTGAGGGTTAGTTTTTATAAATATTATATTAGGTGTATGTTTCCTTTCTCATTATGTTGTGTTCCAATAAGTGATTTTGAAGCACATATGTGTTTCTATTTTGTGTTTTGTTCTTGTTGTTTTCTATCATTGTTATGTTTTGTAAAGGGTATTTTATATGTAAAACCTATATACTTGTGTCTCTGTAACCCAATGGATAGGATTAGGCAACTAGTTATAGCATAGCAAACATACCACCCTTGGGAAATTGTAAAATATATTGACCATTTTTACCTCAAGACAAAATGGGTTAATCCCCTATAGTCAAAATATTGTATAGGGTATTTTTATAATGTCATAGGGTATGTTGTATTCATTTTATGTCATTTCATATGCCATTCTAGCTTTGGTCATAGTCTAGCTTAGTCCTTATGTCATTTGGTGTATTAAGGGTCATTTTAGGGTCATATATGAAAGTGAAAGGTTTTCAAGGATCCAAATAGGTCTTAATGGTGATAAATTAAATTCAATATTATGGAGAAGTCCACATAGTCCTTATAAAATCATTTAGAGCTGTAAAAGTTCAAGAACAAGCTTTGTGAAGCCAGACCATCATCAAGGCATCATGAAGAACCAGATTTAATAGCTTGCTTGTGCATTTTATAAATGCACCTCAAAAAGCCTCATGAGCCAAAATATTATAGTGACATATATTTATTCATGGTAGAAACATGCTTTGAAAATTTAAAGTCCATCCAAGCTTCCTAGCTCAAGTTATGAGCATTCAAAGTTGGACCTGCAACATAAGATGTTCACACCAACATCAAGTTTAAGCTCTATAAAGTAATCATTTGGTTTCAAAATTCCTTAATAGGTTTAAAGTTTATCAATATATAATATTTTTCATGAGCTCACATATTGACACATGAGATCTAATGGTTTACGCTTAGGTCAAACTAGTCAAAAGGTCCCTATGTTAAAGCCCTTTAAAGAGCTACAAGTTAGACAATATCTGAAAGTAAAAATCAATCAAACAGAGATCAGATAGTGCATATTCACTGACAAAAAAGGGGGACCAATCTAGATCAATGATCAACATTTATTCATAATAATGATCTAATGGTACACAATCATTGTTAAGAAAGTGGGCCTAATGAGATCTATGACTATTGTTCACCTGTATATTTTGATTATATGGTACGCATTCAAGTCAACATGTCAAAGGATATTCATATTAGGAGATCAAAGTATTGCATTATATTGTACATCATGATCCAATGATGCACAAGAGGTTAAAAGAGGTCAAGATCTAATAGCAATATCTATGAGGCCAATGAGAATAAAGATAAGTTGGAACATTTTATTTGGCCTGAGCAATTTTTTATAGACAAAGTCGAACCAAAAGAGTAGTTTTTGACCAAGGTAAACAAGGTCTTGCAAGGTCATCCCACCGCTATTATAACTCAACTAAATGCCATTAAAGGGACACATTAATGCAATCAGGTTAAAGGACATAAAGGAATCACCATTAAATCTTAAAATAGACCTCTAGTTCGAGGATTTGTGTCATATAGGGTTCATTTTGTGACTATGTTCACCATTTTTAGAAGGACCTATGTACATGACGAGTTATCAATTTCAATGGATGCTCAAAGGCAAAAATGAGTTTATTTAGACCTAATAGGATCAAAAGGGATATTGCTTTTCCCATCTGTGGTGGACCTATGAACATGGGAATGAGCTTTAGCATGATCCGATTCGAATAAGAGATAGCATTTCAAAGGATGCCATGAAGGCATACGCGTGGACCCCAATGGTTTTATCTCTAAGACCAACTGCATGAAAATGACCCTTCTCTCCCCTTTTGCACACCATGACAAACCAATGAAGAATAGTTATCACCAAGACAAAGCTCTAATAAATTGATCTGGTGGTTGTAACTATATTGATGCCAAGACCTAGCTTAGAATAACTTGATCCCACCATTGTAACCATTAGGGAACATCAATGAGGGAATAATGTAATTGTGCAACCACTTGAAGTGACCTAGATCAATCAAAAGGTTTGAATGAGCATAATTTGTAAAATTAATTTTAACTACATTTTAAATGTTTGAACTGATTGATTGCCCTTTTCAGTGTCAAAGCTCCTTTTCTCTTTCTTTATATATATATATATATATATAGCTTTTGATCTATTGTTAAGGATCCCTTAGGCTAGTATGACTAAACTCTACCAAAAATTGTATTATGCACCTCTTGGAGTAATGAATAGATAATTTTATAGTTGCTTACTAATATATGCTTAGTGTTTTATATTTTATTGATATGCAAAAGTGGTTAACATCCTCCCTTTGTAGGTCCAAGTATAAACTAAGTGCTAATAAACTTTTCTTGCAGGTCATCTAGTGTGTTTTATGGTTGATGTCTTAGGTACAAAGTGGATATTTGAATGTAAGTGATTTCAATAAAGCCTTACCCTCATTGCCCTCCATCCTATGTCCATCAAATTGACCTCTAGGTGAAACATTATTGCTTTGAAACCATTTTAGACATTGTATTTGTTATATTCATAGTTTATTAGTGTGCTAATGAGTTAAATCTTGAGAGTGGATCTTTGAACATTTGGTGCATCACCTATTTTAGATTAGGTTCAATTCATGAATTCTCTAACTCTTTTCCCATAAGTAATTAGTTGACATAGATAAGATCATTCAAGATACATTCAGGGAGTTATCCCTTAAATCTAGAAGCTCATTTCCAATATAGGTACACCCACATACCTAGAAATGTTTTCATGTTGCCCAAATCTAGAAGAAGCTTGAAAAAATTCTTCTACAGTGTAAGATTTGGTGAAAATAGGAGGGTTGGGTAAGATCTAACTCCACATATTATGTTATAATTAGAAATACCCTTGCCATGATATGGTTTTGAAATATCTATGGGTTTACCTATTATATTAGCTATAACTTCAAATACATACTTGGACTAGAATTATTGTGGTAGAGTGTACAAATGGATTTAAACTAGTGTTGTAATAAGGAGTTCCTCAGTAAGCTTGAAAGGGTAAGTGAAAAAATATTGTGGAAAAAAAAGGACCTATCCTTGGAAATGTTTTTATTGAAAATTTAAAAATCTCAACTTTTGTAAATTTTTTGAGATGACTACACTCAAAATTTGAAGATGGTGTGAGAATATTAATTGTAGCATTTTGAGTCTAGTTTTTAATACGTTAAATTTTTAAAAATGGTTAAGTATAAGTAGGTTAAACATCTTAAATTTGAATAAAAACTCCTATTTTAAAAGTAAAATAGAGTAGATAGTCGTCTATATGGTGCGACCTTTTGATAACAAAGTTTAGTATTTTTAGAAATCCTTTTGTGGAAATTTAGATAAGATCATCTAGTTTGTGACCTATATTTTTTTTAATTTGTAATGAATATATATATATATATATATATATATATATATATATATAGGTTAATTTTACAAGTTGTTGGCTAACAGATTTGTCTTTATCTAAAAATGTTTTATTTTAACTCCATACCCTTCTTCTTTCAAGAACAAATAAGTTAAACAACAAATGGGTGAACTATTAAGACTAGTTCCCCTCTGAATTAAGGTATTGCTTCCTTTAATATTTTCAATGAATTCAAATATTTGGATACACTTTTAACCAAAAAGTGTTTAAAGTTAAACTAACATCCATACATCATCATGCTATGAATGCAAGATTTTATAACAACAATGGATAATAGAATACATAGCTTATATCTTGAATAACAATCAAATAGATAAACATATATATTGTTGAACCAATAAGAGATAAAACACATACAGTGAATTGTCTAATGGAAGAGTAATTACTATATGAAAGAAGATTTCACACAGAAAACCTAATTTCAAATACTCAAATGCACAGATATAAGTATACAATAATTGATTCTCCTTTTCATTCACAGACATCACATATATTGTCAACAATAGTGGTCCAATTCTGAAATTTCCTAACTCTTTTTTTTTAAATCTTTTCTCCTTCCTAGTCTTTTACAACTAAAAATATATATACATTTTCCCTAATTAATCAATCTTTCAAACTAAACCAGAGTTAAAGTAACTCTGACCCATACCAGATTTTTTTTTTTTTTACAAATTCACTTAAAGAGTAAGTTTTGAATAGAAAAGTAATTGAATAACCAAATAAAATAAACTATGTAAGTAAAATCATTGGTTAAGTGATGGATTAGGATCTCTAGATTTGCTATGTTTGATTGGGTAGACATGTTGAGCTTTCCACTACTGAAATGCTATAACAAACTCCTAGATTTTTGAGAGATTGGGAATATTTATGTGCTTTATTCTTGCCTTTTAGATATTTTCTTCCCTTCAAATTTTTCCCATCTTTTCTGCATGCTCTAGGAGCGTGTCGATGCAGTGACAAAGAAGTGATTCTACCTTTGAAATATGAGAGAAATTTTTAGTTGATAAGTTGTCACTTTCTTTAATGATGTTGATCTTTTCCCTAAAGGATTAAATCATAGTATTGATGTCCTTTTCTAGTTTTCCGTCATCCTTTATGTATTTGACATCAATACACTATAGATCATGTTGTAATGACTGAATGAATTCAGTTATTTCTTTGATCATTTTTTTGATTTTAATTTGCCCTTGTCGGGATACTAAATTCCTCCATTCAATGTTTTCTGACTTACATATAATATATCTTCATCCAGTCCTATCAAATTCTTTTCTGACAAAAACTTTGTTATTTCATACTTTTGTACCTCATCAATGTGGTTCATCACACTCATCCATTTTCCTTCATCTTTTATCCACAAAGTGTTTTGTGTCTTCAAATATTCAATAGTAATTATGGTTAGATCATATACATTATTTAATTTATGAATGTATTTCTTACCTTTCTGGATGATGCCATCCAACCAATTATCAAATACCCTGGCAACAATTTTGCTTCTGTGTATCTAATCCAGCATCTTTTGATTGATAGATGATTTTAGATCAAAAGACAGGGGTAGTTGGGCAATCAGTTATGGATATAGATTATAAATGGCATTGATGTATTTAGCCATTGACTGCACAGTTTTTTTTAACTCCCTTTTATCTTTTTCATCCTTCCAAGTTCTGTTGACTATCCTTTTGGTGGATGCTTCAAGGTGATGCACATCTGTGGCACGTGATGTAGTCCCAAGATCTACCTTTTCAATTGTAAAATCCTAAACTATATGATCTTGAACTTCCTCATTGGTTCTTGGCTAGGCTATTTTTGCATTCCTGTTCCCTATGTTAGGGTCAATGTATACCCTGGATGTTGTTTTAATTTCTTATATTTAGGATTTTTTACTAAACACTTACTCACCATATCCTCTAAGGGAAAAGAAAAAGGTATTATTTTCCTTTTGTTTGTAATTGAGATTTCCAACCACTTAGGTGCAGAGGTTGAGACTTCTTTATCAGGATTTGGTTGATTAGAAGGCATATTTGAAATAATCATTAGGTTGGTAGAATCAAAAGCAATATTTGTTTGTTGATCTGCACTAACCTCCTTTGCCATTGGTGAATTAGATTGTTTATCACCTATGGCTTCTCCTGAATCCTCTTCAAAATTCAAATCCACAATTACTTTTTTAGAAATCTAACTCTTTCTCTTGCTTTGAGTCCTTGATCTAAATGCATGAGGAGGTAGAGTAGTTATAAGGGCCTTCTCAGATCCTTTGATGATAGGATCCCTTCCATTTTTTGACTTGGAAGTACCTGCATCATAGATAGCAATAAGCTAGTTAGACGAGCTTATTGGGGATGGTGATTCAATTATTGATGTAGATTGCTGAGAAGCTTTATTTTGAGCTCCCCCAATTTTTTCTCTCTCAACCATTTGTCATTTCTCCTTATCACTAGGAGGGTCTTAACCTCAATTCTATCTTCTTCATTTTTATCTTAGTTAGTTTTTGGAATAGGTGATTATTTTATTTATTCAAATTACAGATCAGTCACCTATTCTTCATTGTTAAAAATTCTAGAAATGTCCATATTTAAATTAAGGGTAATAATTTTCCTAGGGAGAAATTGGACCACAGTCTTCTTCTGACCTTGAATTCATCTAAACAATCCTCTCAATAATACTCTAATTGAGGAATATGTGAAAATCCTATTTCGAGATCCAAGTTATCCCTGGCAAAACCTTTGCTATCAAATTGTGATATGACTGTGAAGTATTGAAAATTGAATTTTTTAAGATCCAATTCTAAATTCGAAGCATTAGATACTGACTTGCATGAATAACATCCAAGTTCAATAAGAAAATATATACCAAATTTCTTTTTCATTTGGAATTTTTTTATCCACATGTGTTAATTGTCTGAAGATTTCTATTAACATAAATTGATCAAAAACATACCTAGGTAACCTCAAAGGTTCACCGTCAAAACCCCCAACTCTGATATAAGTGAACTTGGAAAACTAAATGAAGAAACTACCATAAATGTTGATCAATTGCATAGCTTCATCAGACAACCTTTTATTAATGTTGTTTGTTAATTTAAAAGTCATTCTTTTAGTAAAATCATTAACCCTGCTATAATCCTCATAGCAATTATTCATTTGTAACTGTGAGTAATAGTCATTAATTTTATTGACTTCAACCAAGGGTGCATGAGGTAATCCTACCCATTGTCTTGTAGATGCTAGGAAATAGAAGAGGTACGAAGACATATAAAACTCTTTATTTCCTAAATAATTACCTAAACCCAGATGCAAACATTCAACTACAATTTCTGCCCAATCCAAATATTGCTCTCCTTGGAGGATCACCTCTATGAAAAATTACATCTAGTCTTCCCAATAATATGCATGAGCATTACCCTTTATCCTTTGTAGTAATACTATAATATCTTATACTTCTAGAATCATGTGATTTCTTGTTAATGGTTTGGGCAGTCTTGAACCCCCTTTTTGGAATTTCAAAAGCCAATTCCTTATAATCACACTCTTGTAAATTGTTTTCATTAATAAAAAATAACCATAGGAAGAAGTAATACTAAGGTTAGAATATGGTTCCTTGGGAGGAATTCTCATCACAAACATTAGAGTTTGTCTATTGATATGCAGTAAAACATTACCATCTGTAGTCTTGATGCACATGTTATGAGGTTCATATCTATTCAACTAATTTGGGGCATTGTACGGCCATGGGAAAGGCCATAGCTTCAACCAAGACACTTTCTACTATCTTCTGCATCATAGGATTTAACATAGGATTTCTAGCCCTTTCCTTAAAATCTTCCAAGTCATATTGGACCAGAGAAGTGTCCCTAATTTTAGGAGGAGAACATATGAGACCAGGACCATGCTCATAATCAAGATATGTAGATTTCATGGCTACAGGTTGGAGGATATAATGAAAATAAAAAGTTTTAAACTTCTTAAATAATGTTGTAAACTTAAAAGGATTCTTCTTTCCAACCAAGTAATGGAAACAACTTATAGTAAGAGTAAAACTCACCTTAAATTTATCTGAAATAACTTTGAATTTGAGCAACAAATATCTTATACCACCTTTGTTTTTCTCCTTTGTATCACCCAGTATGTTTGTTTGGTAAATTTGAATTGTTCTCTCTTGATACAGATATTAACCAGATGAATAATTAAATCGAAACAATACGTGCTAAACATGCTTGATAAGACACGCACTCTAACATATGCATTAATGGCAAGCATTTTTTACTTGCAGTTTTGATGAATAATGATTATCTATAACCTCATGAAAATTTAAAATTTTCTACTTTATAATGAGTTTTGGATATATTCTCCTCTAAATCTCCCACTAATTTGAACTTCAAGAAAGCCTCAAGGCGAGATGAGAGTATAGTCATTGAACCATTGAACCTTTGAACTTTTGGAAATGTGGTTCAACTTCGAGGTTTAAAGATACGAGATGAACTACATAGACTGACCAATAGTCACATGACCTTTCTAGAAACTTTGAACTTTAAAACAATGAACTGTTGAACTCTTGAACTCTGCTATGAGGTTCAAGCGATAGGTTCAACGATGTATTAATTTATACAAGAGAACTGAGTAAACATGACTCTTTATAAACATTGAGTAATGAATTATTGAACTCTTGAACTCTAAAAAAGGGTTTAAGTTCAATGAAAAGGTTCAAAGTCATGATTGAAATACACAAAGAGACAAATAGTTCACTTTGAGAAACATTGAACTTATTGAACCATTGAACTTTTAAACTCTAAGGATGGTTCAAGTTCAACTGAAAGGTTCAAATATTTTTAAAATTTCACACACAAAAGGTGATAAGTGGGTGAAATTATTTTTTTCTTGGCAAAATTCACAAAAAATTGAATAAGGGTGACTCAAAAGGTAACATTGGATCTGACTAGAGACTGTATTTTATGGTAAAATGCAAAGAACTCAGAAACTCTGGTTACGTAGACTAGGACATAAAGACGGAAGAAAAGGAGGAAGACAAACCAAAAATGGGAAAGGAAAACACAAAATGTGACAACAAGGGAAAGGTTATGTACAAAATAGGGGACACCTGATTCACAGTTGATACAACTTAAGATCATATCCATTATAAGATAGGGGTAAAACAACTCCATCTAGATATTCCAATTTAAAAGAATTAGGACCAAGTCCCTGATGAATTTTGAAAGGCCCTTTCCAAATTGAATTAAATTTTCCATGTGCTCCTTTAGGTTCTCTCCTTCTATCCCAAAGCAATACTTCATCTCCTTCCATGAACTTTCTAGGTCTAGTTTTTTGATCAAAAATCTTTTTAACCCTAGTTTGATGAGCAGTAATATGATCAACCAGTTCATTCCTCTCCTCCTCAATCTTAGTTAAGTACATAACTCTTTTCTCTAAAGAATCTTGAAAGTATTGATCTTTAATAACATTTTGTAATTTAGCTGTAGATAATTCTAGAGGTAATGATAATTGTGCTCCTATACCATAAACCAGCTCAAACGGTGCCATTCTTATTGCTCTTTTTAGGGTTACCCTGTCAGCCCAAAGTGCATCATATAGTTTCTTATGAAAATCTCTAGGGTTATCACTTACCAATTTCTTCATGATGGATATCAAATTTTTATTACTGGACTTCGCTTGTCCATTACTTTCAAGGTAATAATCTGATGAGTGAGAAAGAGAGATATTATGTTCATAGCAGAATGAAGTTCCATTGAAGAAAAATTAGTAGCATTATCTACCACAATCTTCTGAGGAACACCAAAATGTACCATTATATTTTCTTTGAGAAAATTACATACCACTTCTGAAGTGGTTCTCTTCATAGGGGCTGCTTCAACCCATTTCATAAAATAATCAGTTGTTGTTAAAATGTGTGTATGACCACCACGTGAAAGAGGTGAAAGAGGCCCAATGAAGTCTAATCCCCATTGTTTGAAAGGTTCTTCAATAATAATAGGTCTCAAATTTAATGTTGCAATTTGTGGTCTTTCTGAAAAGAATTTGTATTTTTCATAGTTAGCTACCCGTTTATATGCATCTTTGAACATACCTGGCCAATAATAAAAATTTCTAAGGATTTTGAATGTTATGACCGAAAAATAGAAATGTCCACCACAAGCTTCATTATGAAAATTTTCCAATAGATTGTATTGTTGTTCTTTAGCTACACACCTCAGAAAGGTCCCATCTAGTCCCTTTTTGTATAGGACATCACCCAAAATCACATATTTTATTGATTTTAACTTTAGATTCCTTTTCTCATTAAGGGATAAGTGACTGGGACAATCTCCATAAGTAAGATAGTGTGCCACATTTAGGAACCATGGATCTTGTAAGTTTACCAATAGGATAGTAGGAAGTTCTTCTTTTTCTTCTTTACGTTGGGTTATCAATTTGCACAAACCTTAACCTCTTACTAATTTGGTTGGCCTAATCTCTAGGTTGTATTCTTGAATTTTAGCAACCCATGTTGCTATATTATTGATCCCAACATCATATTGAGTCAGAATGCTTTTCATAGCCAAATTAGGAATAAATACAATTGAATGAGAATGAATTATATAATATCTGAATTGTTTAATAGCCTTTACTATAGTAAAAGCTTGTTTATCAGCCAAAGAATATTTAATTTTATGCTTCTTTAGAAGAACACTCATAAAGGCTATTGGGGATTCTATATTTAATTTATATTTATGTAACAAGATACCAGACATGGTATGTTCTGAAGCATAACAGTAAATAATAAAATCTTTTTGGAAATTGGGATTTACCAAATTAGGTATTTGTGCAATCACCTCTTTAATATATTCAAATGCTTTCTTAGTAGCTTCATTCCATCGAAATGCTTATTTTTCACTCATCATCCCCACAATATGTTTTATAATATCAACAAAATCAGGAATGAATCTTCTGAGAAAATTAATCTGGCCAAAGAAAGACTTAACTCCAATTCTATTATAAAGAAGGCTTAGATGTTGTATTTCTCTACCTCTTTCTGGGTCAATTTTGATTCCACCTTTTGAAAATAGGTGTCCCAATAACTTCCCTTTTGTAACATAGAAGACCAACTTCTTAGGGTTAAGAGATATCCCATGACTCCAACATCTTTATAAAATGATCTCCAGATCCTTCAGATGATCTTCCCTTTTTCTAGAGAAAATAGTGAAATCATCAAGATAACTGACAATAATTCTATCTTTCAAATCTTTAAAGGATGAATCCATCACCCATTGAAAAGTTTCACCAGCATTAATCAAAATGAAGGGCATATAGTTATTAAAATTTCCTTGAGGTGTAGTGAAAGTAGTTTTATGTTGGTCAGTTATAGCCACACTTATCTGATTATAATCTAAGAACCCATATAACATGGACATCATTTCTGACCCAACAACAATTTGTAAGATATGATCCATCATAGGTAAGGGGTAATTATTTTTTAAACTAGCTTGATTCAAATTCCTGAAGTCAACATAGATTCTTATTTCTCCATTCTTTTTGAATACTAGAACAATGTTCGCCTCCCAAGTAGAGTGATGAATTGGATAAATAATCCTAGCCTTCGACATCTTGTCAATCTCCTTACAGATATCCTTAACAACTTTTGGGTTATTAGGATTCTGGATAATTTTGCTTTTAGTATATTTATCTTGTCTAATGAACAAATGTTCTAGAGAGACCAATCCTTTAGGGATTTTGTTTACTTTTAATTTAATTACATCATCTTTTGGATTGATCCCTAGATCAAGACTAAATTCTTTACATTCTATTTTAGAACCTTCAAAATAAGTCCCCAGGGACATATCAACATTCTCTAAAAAAATTTTGATCTATTTATTACTCTCAAAAACTTGCCAATTTTTAGCATTATCTATGACATTAGGACGATAGACTAGTTGTATTCTATATGAATCCCTTTTGAAATCCAGGTGTGGGAGAAGAAGAGAAGCTGATACTTCTAGAGAATCTACCCGAGTGTTTTGGTCTCTAGGAATTGTTTCAATAGAAAAGGCATCAAAATATTCTATTTCATCCTAAAATCTATTTTTTTAATGTCTTAATCTATCATTTTTAACTAAAAAAATGCCTCTCACTTGTTTGAAAATTAATTCAGCATCTCCTCTTGTCTTGAGTATTTTTACACCCTTTCCTTTAGCTTCATTTAACCCAAGCAATAAAGCTTCATATTTTGTAGTGTTATTAGTGTTTTTAAATTCTAGTTTGAAAGAGTAAGTAAAAATATCACCTTCAGGTGAGATAAACACAACCCTTGCTCCTGAACTAGCGGTAGCACAACTACCATCAAATTCCATGGTCCATAGATCATCTAAATGAATAGGCTTTGGGATAGATTATTCCTTTAAATCTTCAAAGGAGATAAAATATTTACCAAATTCACATTCTTCAAATAGAATCTAAGACTTAGGATCATCAGAAGGATATACCGTAAACTTATATTTAGGTTCAGGTTCTAGCTTAACTTTCTATTTTTCCACTAGAATTGTGGCTTCTAACCAATCTAATTTAATCTTCCCTCCCAAATATTTGCAAAAAGTCCTACTCAACAACATCCCATAACTAGCAAGGATATCTGCTACCAAAATAGTCAACTTCACCTTTTTATTAGGATAGGCTGCAAGAGAAACTCGTGCATCTTTAATTTGTCTGAGCAAAGAAATCCGTTTACATCCATGGAATAACATCTACTAAATTTTTTTGTAAGGGATAAGCCTAAGGATTTATCCATAGAGGAAGGCATTATATTATCAGAAACACCTGAGTCTATGAAATAATTACTAAGTTTATGACCATTTATAAACAAAGAAACATAAAATGGGTTGGGTTTCATATCAACTATATAAGGAATATCATCAGATAAATTGAGGGTCGTTCTATAAGTATGAGTGGGAGATTCAGGTGGAGAAGTAAATAATTGGGCAATGGGAGACTTATTGTTAACGTTTAATTGACTTTCAAGTTCAACTTGTGTAGGGCCATTTTTGACATATTTAACTAATTTATCAAATTCTTTGGGTTTTAACCTGAGGTAATCAGCAAGGGATATTTGAATTTTTGTAGACTTACAAAATTCTAAAATATCAAAAGAAGTCTCACAATCATTTCTATGTAACAATTTACTTTCTTGGGTCTTCAAATTAGCATCAGAGGTTTTCATAAAAGTTTCTTTACCTTTAACGGGCACTTCTTGAGTATTAGAAAATCTCAAATTCTTTTGACTTCTAGTAAGCATAGCACATGAAGGATCTTCAAGAGTAAACAATATTTCACCTCCTCATTCTGAATCTAAATCATATTCTAGGAAGTGTGTTTCAGAGTCATCAGGTCTCTCAAAGCTCCTTTCTTCTTCAGTAATCTCCCCTAAGACATCTTGAGTAGTAGTCATTTGAGTATATCTAAGCATTTTTGGATAAGAATTTTTGTCATGATTGGTAGTCAATTGAAAGAAACACATGTTACTTCTTCCAAGAAGGGCTTCAATTATCAATCTTGGTTGTGTTGATGCAAGTGGTAATGTCTTACCAACATTTGCTTATTGATTTCTCCTGCCAATATCTTGATATGGTTGTTGGAATGAAGTAGTAGCCTTAGGTAATTATATTTTTAGGGAAATCATATCATTGAATAGCCTTTGAAAAATAGGATCCATAGAGGATGAGGGATGAGCATTAGGTACTTAGACTTCTTTCTTCCATTTTCTGGCCATAATAAGATCATCTTCTAACTCAACTTCCAATGATTGTACATCTGTTAAATTGATAATTGCACCTCTTCTAAGATGAAAACTTATATCAAGAGGCATGGAATTAATAAATAAATATTTTTTATTCTTAGCAATTGGTCTTTTAGCAGTAGGAATCTTGTGCACAATTCTATTGAATTTGGCTATAAATTCCCTCATGGGTTCATGTATCTCCTTCTTGATCTAAGTCAATTGAGCAAGAAGAGAATGTTTATCTTCTATAATTTTGAATCTATTTTCAAACATAGTTTTCATATCATTCTAGTTTGTGATTGAAGAATCAATTAGATGATAAAACCATTGTGTTGCACTATCAGTTAGAGTTTGCATGAAAAGCCTTATGGCTACATCTTGATGTTGCATTCCTAACACACCACATGCTACTACAAAGGCACTCAGATGTTATTCTAGTGATTTTCTTCCATCTCCATTAAATTTAAGTAAATTTTCCCTTACATTTTTAGGTAAAGGATTCAGGTTGGCCCCTAAATTTAGAGGTCCTATGGCTGCGCCCCAAGGTTGGGCCATTTTAAGAAAACTTATGGCAGAAGGAAAGATAGTACCAGAAAGATTTAAGGCTTGACAGACAGAGGATGTAGAGGGTTTATAAGGGCTAGGAGGTCTACTTCTAGTTTTTATAACATGGGTAGGAATATAAGGAAAATTTAAGCTTTGTAATGCTTGAAAAGTAGAATCCTCAATTCCTTCTCTTCTCAAAGACCTTGTGTATCTTCTAGAATCCAGCTTATGATATTATAATTATTAACTTTGTAATTCAGGGGGGTTTAATTCCTTGTTGTGTTTTTTGATTGCCTCCTTTGCCTGAGTAACAACAATCTCATATTATCAGCCAATTCTTCTTCTTTTTCTAATATTCTACTTGATATCCTATAATCATCAATATTTCGATGAGAATGCCAAACAAGAGTATTTAACTGACTAATTATATCTTCCTGTTCATCTTGAAAACCAAGATTAGGTTGAAAAATAGGAATTATATTTTCATGAGGAAGCACCATTGTTGCCTCATATTAAGGTGACTAATCTTTTAGTAAAGATTTCAATTTTGATTCCCCAGCGGAGTCGCCAAAAACTGTTGGCTAACAGATTTGTCTTTATCTAAAAATGTTTTATTTTTACTCCATACCCTTTTTCTTTCAAGAACACATAAGTTAAAAAACAAATGGGTGAACTATTAAGACTAGTTCCCCTTTGAATTAAGGTATAGCTCCCTTTAATATTTTCAATGAATTCAAATATTTAGATATAATTTTAACCAAAAAGTGTTTAAAGGTAAACTAACATCCATAAATCATTATGCTACAAATGCGAGATTTTATAATAGTAATGGATAATAAAATACACAAATTCTATCTTTAATAACAATCAAATAGATAAAAATATATATTGTTGAACCAGTAAGAGATAAAACACATACAAGGAATTGTCTAATGGAAGAGTAATTACTATATGAAAGAATATTTCACACAGAATACCCAATTTCAAATACTCAAATACACAAATCTAAGTATACAATAATTGAATCTCCTTTTCATTCACAGATGAAAAATGTTTCAGACAAACATCACATATATTATCAACAACAGTGGTCCAGTTCTGAAATTTCCTAACTCTTTTTTTTTAATCTTTTCTTCTTCCCAGTCTTTTACAACTAAAAATATATATATATTTTCCCTAATTAATCAATATTTCAAACTAAACTAGAGTTAAAGTAACTCTGACCCATACATGATTTTGTTTTTTTTTATAAGTTTGCTTAAAGAGTAAGTTTTGAATACAAAAGCAACTGAATAACTAAATAAAAGAAACTATGTAAGTAAAATCATTACTGAAGCGACAGATTAGGATCTCCAGATTTGTTGTGTTAGATTGGGTAGACACGTTGAGATTTCCACTCCTGAAATGCTATAACAAATTCCTAAATTTTTGAGAGATTGGGAATATTGACATGCTTTATTCTTGCCATCTAGATAGTTTCTTCCCTTCAAAATTTTCCCATCTTTTTTGCATGCTCTAGGAGTGTGTCGATGCAGTGACAAAGAAGTGATTCTACCTTTGAAATATGAGAGAAATTTTTAGTTGATAAGTTGTCACTTTTTTTAATGATGTTGATCTTTTCCCTAAAGAATTGAATCATAGTATTAATGTCCTTTTCTGGTTTTCCATTATCCTTTATGTATTTGACATCAATACACTGTAGATCATGTTGTAATGACTGAATGAATTCAGTTATTTCTTTGATCATTTTTGTGATTTCAATTCACCCTTGTTGGGATATTGAATTCCTCCATTCAATGTTTTTTTGACTTACATATAATATATCTTCATCCAGTCCTATCAAATTCTTTTCTGACAAAAACTTTGTTATTCCATACTTTTGTACCTCATCAATCTAGTTCATCATACTCATCCATTTTCCTTCATCTTTTATCCATAAAGAATTTTGTGTCTTAAAATATTCAACAGTAATTATGGTTAGATCATATACATTCTTCAATTTATGAATGTATTTCATACCTTTCTAGATGATGCCATCCAACCAATTATCAAATAGCCTAGAAACCATTTTGCTTTTGTGTATCTGATCTAGCATCTTTTGATTGACAGGTGATTTTAGATCAAAAGATAGGGGTAGTTGGGCAATTAGTTATGGATCTGGATTATGAATGGTGTTGATGTACTCAACCATTGACCACATAGTCTATTTTAACTCCCTTTTATCTTTTTCATCCTTCTAGGTTTTGCTGACTATCCTTTTGGTGGATGCTTCAAGGTGATGTACATCTATGGCATGTGATGCAATCCCAAGATCTACCTTTTCAATTGTAAAATCCTAAACTGTAGGATCTTGACCTTCCTCATTGGTTCTTGGCCAAGTTATTTCTACATTCCAATTCCCTATGTTAGGGTCAATGTCTACCCTGGATGTTGTTTTTAATTTCTTGGATTTTGGATTTTTTCCTAAACACTTACCATATCCTCCAAAGGCAAAGAAAAAGGTATTGTTTTCCTTTTGTTGTTGATTGAGATTTCTAGCCACTTAGGTGTAGACGCTGAGACTTCTTTATCAAGATTTGGTTGATCAAAAGGCATATTTGAAATAATCATCATGTCAACAAAATCAAAAGTAATCTTTGTCTATTGATCTGCACTAACCTCCTCTTCCATTAGTGAATCAGATTGTTTATCACCTATGGCTTCTCCTGAATCCTCTTCAAAATTCAAATCCATAATTACTTTTTTAGAAATCTAACTCTTTCTCTTGCTTTGAGTCTTTGATCTAGTGGCACAAGGAGGCATAGTAGTTATAAGGTCCTTCTCAGATCCTTTGATGACATGATCCCTTCTAGTTTTTGACTTGGAAGTACCTGCATCACAGATAGTAATAAGCTGGTTAGAAGAGCTTATTGGGAATGGTGATTCAATTATTGAGTACATGGTTGAGAAGATTTGTTTTGAGCTCCCCCCTACTTTTGATCTCTCAACCATTTCTTAGTTCTCCTTATCACTAGGAGGGTTTTAACCTCAATTCTATCTTCTTCATTTTTATCCCAGTCAATTTTTAGAATAGGTGATTATTTTATTTGTTCAAATTGTGGATCAGTCACCTATTCTTTATTGTTAAAAATTCTAGAAATATCCATATTTAAATTAAGGTAATAATTTTCCCTAGGGAGAACCTGGACCACAGTCTTCTTCTGACCTCAAATTCATCTGAACAATCCTCCTAATAATCCTCTAATTGAGGAATATGTGAAAAGCCTGTTCTGAGATCCAAGTTATCCCTGGCAAAACCTTTGCTGTCAAATTGTGATCTGAATGTGAAGTATTGAAAATTGAATTTTTTTAGATCCAATTCTAAATTCAAAGCATCAGATACTAACTTGCATGAATAACATCCAAGTTCAATAGGAAAAGATATACCAGATTTCTTTTTTGTTGGGAACTTTTTATCCACATGTGCTAATTGTCTATAGATTTCTATTAACATAAATCAGTCAAAAACATACCTAGGTAACCTCAAAGTTTCATCATCAAAACCCCCAACTCTGATATAAGTGAACTTGGAAAACTAAATGAAGAAACCACCATTAATGCTGATTAGTTGCATAGCTTCATCAGACAACCTTTTATTAATGTTGTTTATTAATTCAAAAGTCATTCTTCCAATAAAAACATCACTAACCCTGTTGTAATCCTCATAGCAATTATGCATTTGTAACTATGAGTAATAGTCATAAATTTTACTAACTTCAGCTAAGGGCACATGAGGTAATCCTACCCATTGTCTTGTAGATGTCAGGAAATAGAAGAGGTATGAAGACATTAAACTCTTTATTTCCTAAACAATTTATTAAACCCAGATGTAAACATTCAGCTACAATTTCTACCCAATCCAAATATTTCTCTCCTTAGAGGATCATTTGTATGAAAAAGTACATCCAGTCTTCCCAATAATATGCATGAGCATTGCCCTTTAGCATGTGTATTAATAGTATAATATATTGTACTTCTAGAATCATGTGATTTCTTGTTAATGGTCTGGGCAATCTTGAACCCCCTTTTTGGAATTTCAAAAGCTAATTCCTTGCAATCATGCTCTTGTAAATTTCTTTCTTTAATGAAAAATAACCATAGGAAGAAGTAATACTAAGGTCAGAATATGGTTACTTGGGAGGAATTCTCATCACAGACATTAGGGTTTGTCTATTGATATGCAGTAAAACATTACCATGTATAGTCTTAATGCACCTATTCTAAGTTTCATATCTATTCATGCATTCTAGAGCTAATTCGAGGCATTGTACGACCATGGGAAAGGCCATAGCTTCAACCAAGACACTTTCTACTATCTTTTACATCATAGGATTTAACACAGGATTTATAGCCCTTTCCTTAAAATCTTCCAAGTCATATTGGACCAGAGACGTGTCCCCAATTTCAGGAGGAGAACATATAAGACCAGGACCATGTTTGTAATCAAGACATGCAGATTTCATGGCTATAGGTTGGAGGATATAATGAAAATAAAAAGTTTTGAACTTCTCAAATAATGTCATAAACTCAAAAGGATTCTTCTTTCCAACCAAGTAATGGAAACAACTTATAGTAAGAGTAAAACTCACCTTAAATTTATCTAAAATCACTATGAATTTGAGAAACAAATATCTTATACCCCCTGTGCTATTCTCTTTTGTATCACCCAGAATGTTTTTTTGCTAAATTTGAATTGTTCTCTCTTGATACAAATATTAACCAAATTGAATAATTAAACCAAAACAATACGTGGTAAACATGCTTGATAAAACACTCACTCTGACATATGCATTAATGGCAAGCATTTTTTTTTTACATATGATTTTGATGAATAATGATTATATGTAACCTCATGAAATTTAATTTTTTTTGCTTTATAATGAGTTTCATATATATTCTCCTCTAAATCTCCCACTAATTTTAACTTAAAGAAAGCCTCAGGGCGAGATGAAAGTATAGTCATTAAACCATTGAACCTTTGAACTTCTGGAAATGTGGTTCAACTTTGAGGTTCAAAGATACAAAATGAACTACACAGACTGATCAATAGTCATATGACCTTTCTAGAAACTTTAAACTTTAAAACAGTGAACCGTTGAACTCTTGAACTCCGATATGAGGTTTAAGTGGTAGGTTCAATGATGTATTAATTTATACAATGGAATTGAGTAAACATGACTCTTTACAAAACATCGAGTATTGAATTCTTGAACCGTTGAACTCTTGAACTCTGAAAAAGGGTTCAAGTTCAACTGAAAGGTTCAAAGTCATGGTTGAAATACACAAAGGGACAAACAGTTCACTTTGAGAAACATTGAACCTATTGAACCATTGAACTTATTGAACCATTTAACTTTTGAACCATTAAACTTTTAAACTCTAAGGATGGTTCAAGTTCAACCAAAAGTTTCAATTCTTTTAAAATTTTCACACACAAAAGGAGATAAGCGGGTAAACCTCTTTTTTTCTTGGAAAAATTCACAAAAAATTGAATAAGGGTGACTCAAAAGGTAACAAGAGTAAATAGATCCTAAAATTTGACAAAAAAATAGATAGATGGCCATATTATCTCCATAACTACCTCAATTTGTTTTTTTTTGAATGCATGTAGAATTAGGCCTAGTTTGTGACCATTTTTTTTTTGCATTTGGATCCATGGAAAGAACTTATATATATGCAAGCATATTTGTGGCATGTAGTGGCCTAAAAAATACCATAGATAGAAACCTCAAAATACTCAAAAAATTAAACAAATCATATATTTGGAAAGAGAAGAGTGTGCTGATCATTGTGGTAATAATTTTTTGAATTGATTTCTTGAAATTCATAGTATATTTGGAGATAAAAGTTTTTTTTGGGGTCAAATATCTAAGATTCGACTATGTTGATAGTTCCAAGCCTTTGGCTTAAGAATCCAAGCCATTTTTGAGCTAAAAGGCTTGGTTTTTAAATTCAAACATAGCATAACATGTACACACTATAACATGTACATGTTAGGTACTTGTGAAGCCATGAAAGGGGTGAAATGCAAGAGGGTGATGAATTAGAAGGTGGTATGGGTTGGTTTGTATGAATTATAATGCATACGCACTATAACACTACATATTATGTTATAGTGAAGCCATGTAGGGGTAAAATGCAAGAGGTGGATAGATTAAAAGGTGAGAGGGGGTGGTTTACTAAAATAAATGTTAAATTTATATTCCTTACATTTATATTGTTACATTTATATTATTTATACTTTAAAATTATTTTAGTAAATATAAGAGATTAGGGTCATTCTGCATCTAATATAGTTGGTCTCACAATTGCATGCCTTATGATGTAGGAGATAGTTTTTTAAAATCTAATCTGGTTAGTACCTAGCCATTTTCAAAATTTTAATATTGAACCAAGGGATTTCAACGTGTGACTTTTGTAATTGATATCTATTTTGGGTAAATATATAGCCATTTTTTAGGTTTTGGCACCTTTCAGATTGCTTACTATCATTTTTAAGAGTCCTCTATTTATAAAAATTAAAGTTTACAAATAAACACACACCCGACCACTTCTATATTACAATTTTATTTATGGTTGGGTCCTTTATAGGCAAAAAAATGACATAATAACACCATAATCATTAGTAACCATGGTAAATAGGGACAATTTGGGCCACATTTAGAAATGTTCACCCCATTTCAATTTTAATTCATGTCAAAGTGATGTGCATGAGAAAATACAGGTTAGATTGGTGACTCATGCACACCCAACCACCCATTCATGCCAATTTTTGTTTCAATTAAGTCCTGTATAGGCTGAAAGTGACACAAAAACACTATATGTACATACTTATGATCAAGGTAAATGCAAACATTGGGCTCACCACACTAATGCAACTCATACATAATGAAGCATGTCCAATGATTTCATGTAAACCATTTCATTATGTATCACATCAACATCATGAAATACATATAAAGATGACATTGATATATTCTATGATATGGATATGTACTACATGACATAAATCATTCATGCCATATAAGGAATTATGCATATTAGGTCAGTTTAGTCATATTATACATATTATGTATGTAATTTAGTAACATTGATCATTGATCTAGTCATTGATATACTTATTAAATGGATAAAATGAACTAGATATAATTGATAACATTGATAGACCTTGGCCCCATCTCTATTCACTCTAAATCTATATCTAAATCCATTTTTGGGGTCATGGTGCTAATATATATTCTATCAATCAAACTATATATTATACAAATTCCAATGAAACTCCATCATCTACCCTCACTTTCCCTAAACATAACCTCATTGACCCTCATCATCCCTCATCATCCCTAATCACTCCCTTATATCCCTTTATCATAACTAATCACTCCATTATTGACCTTCATCATCCCTAATCACTATGTCATTGACCCTTAATCACTGCCTCATTGGCCCTCATCATCCCTCATAGTCCTTAGTCACACCTTCATTATCCATACATGTTTCTCATCATATATAAATACTCCCTAATCATCTTTCATTATCCATTATCATTCCTAATCATTCTCTTATCAACCCTCATCATCACGAATCACCACTTTATCTACCCTTATTTTCCCTAAACAAACCCTCATATATCCTCATCATTCCACATCATCCCTAATCAATCACCCATCACCCATCATCATACTTAATCACTCCCTCATTGACATTCATCACCCCTCATCATCTCTAATCACTCTCTTATTAGCCCTCATCATCCCTCATAGTCCCTATTCAAACCCTCATTGGCCCTCCATGTCCCGGATCATCCCTAAACACTCCCTAATTATCCCTCATTTTCCATCATCATCCCTAATAATTCCTTCATTGACCCTCATCATACCTCATCATCCTTAATCGGTCCCTCATCCACCCTAATTTTCCCTAAACACACCCTCATCAATCCTTGTTATCATTCATCATCCCTAATTACTATCTCATCACCCTCATAATACTTAATCACTCCTTCACTAACTATTTTTAACCCTCAACATCCCTAATCACTCTTTCATTGGCCCTCATCATCCCTCATAATCGCTAGTCACACCCTCATTGGCCTTAATTTCCCCTCATCATCCCTAAACCCTCTCTAATGAGCCCTCAATATCCCTCATCATACCTAATCAACCTCTCATCAACCCTCATTATCCCTCATAACTTTATGGTGGGTGCAATGGCTTTTTGTTTATGTCTGATCATCCTTGGTCACTCCTTTATCTATTCAAGTTAGAATGCCCCATATCCTTTCAAGATATGGCTCAGTCAATACCCCCTATCCTTTCTCCATATAGGTGATAATGTCCCATCTCATACTTTTTTTGCATCCTATTGGTTGAATATTTTGTCAATCAGCGTACTGATAAACAAAATAGGTCTGATCAGCCAAAGTAGGAAGATTAGTTGTCCAAATGTGTAGGTTTACCACATCAGAAGGGGATTGATCTCTCCTCTCATCAAGGGGAGGTTCCCTATAGGTATGTTATATATATATATATATATATATATATATATATATATATATATATATATATATATATAAATAGAAAATAATACTCAAGGGTAGGACAAACCATCCATCTCTCTTTCTTCAGAGATGATGTGTGCAAATCAAAGGAAAAACTCAAGGGAAATGACAAATAGCACTCCTCTTCTTTCAGAAGTACTATTCAACAAACCACAAGAATACTCTTGGTAGTAACAGAAAAATTTAGTAAAGGATGTAATAACTAGCAAATCGAGATGCAGCACAAAGTCTCCACCTGAATTGCTCAAGAGTAAGATACGAAGGACAATGAGGGCACAAAGTCGTCCCAAGGTCCTTTACACAAAAATGAAAAGAAAACACACTAAATGCAATTATGGGGGCACAAAGTCTCTCCACACTTGACTCTTTAGGACACCTTCCTAACTATTGTCACTAATTATGCTTGTTCAATTAAAGGAACAAAAGCTATATTAAGGAAAAAGACATAAGAACAGTTTCCCCAACAACAAAGATATCACAGCACAAAGTCTGAAAAATCACTCGCTTTCTTATTCCAATAATAAAATATGATCAACAAACTAAGCTCAAAGTCTCAGAAGTGCCTTTCAATTTAGGCAGAGTTTCGTTTTGATTGTCAAAAAAAGATCCATTTACAATAAAAGAGAGTCCCTTATATAGCCACTTCAAGAAGGACTCGGGAATAGTAACACATCATGTTGTGTTGGAATTTGCTAAGAAGATAGGTTAGAATTTAGGGGCATCTACCCATTTTTTTCTCAATGTAGAGAAACAAGTCATGCTATTGAAAGTTTGCAACTTTCAATGTCCACCTGGTGATCTGATCCTTCTTCATCGTTCCTCCTTTTTTGGTTAATTAAATCGAGTCCTGGATTCAATTTGTTGTTCTATTCCTTCCTCACTTTCTACTGGTCTTAGCCTTAAAGCCTATAAATTCATTTGGGTCTATAGATTCAAAGGATCAATGGCTATTTTATGAGCTTTAAAATTGACGTTCGCACGCCCATCACTATGTTTTCAATGGCTAGTTCGCTGTCTTGAATTTGATGTCTTTGGGTGCGTCACCCCTTGGTCCTTATTTGGATTTTATATTTAGCACTTTCCCAGAAAGAACCTACCCTTTCAAGTCTTAAGAAATGATCTGCCTTAGGTCAAGAAGAGCCCCCCGCAAGGTATTTGCCCTTTAGGCAATCTTTGAATGGCCTTCAAGTTTCAGCATTCTCTCACAGATAGCTGAGTTCTTCATTCAGATTTCTTGTTTCATGTCTTCCCGAAGGGAAGATGACCTTTTAGCTTCAGGGATGTGTCCTACAATTAGGCAGCCAAGAGTCCCCCGTAAGGGCACCTACCCTTCAGGGTCCTTCGGTGGCCTTCGCCTTAGGAGTCTCTCACGGCCTTTTCCTTAGCAAACTATCTCTCGGGCTTTCTCCGTGGGTATTTTCCCATGGAGAAAAAGTCCATGAAAATTTCTCGTGGACAAAAAGTTCATGGAAATTGTTCCATCTGTTTGCCTTGGTTATTTCTTTGGGCTTTCTGCCCGCAGCTTCTCTGAATTCTTTCAGAGTTTTTGTCCGAAGGAATTCCTTTGGACAAAAGTTTGAAGGAATTATGCCTTAGACTATTTTGGTTGACTTAAATAGAAATCCAAAAGAATTTACCTTTTGAGGCTTCTTTGAAAATGACCCTTCCGAAGGGTTTGTCATCTAAGTGCCCTCCACAAGGGCACTTTGTCCTTTGGGAGGCTCTTTGAACTTTTGCATTTGAATTGTTCCTTTGAACCGTCTGAGTGAACCGCTTGGTTGAACCAAGATGTTGACCTATTTGATTAAACCAAATGTTGAACCAAGATGATGAACCAAAATGGTTCAAGCTGATGGTTCAATTGAATGAAACAAAGCGGATGAACTGACCATTGAACCACTTGATTGAACTTACCTTTGAACCATTTGTTTGAACCAACCGTTGAACCAAGTTTTGGTTCAATGGTTCAAACGAAGCCTTAAACTGACTGATGAACCATTTGATTGAACCAAAGGATGAACCAAAGCGAATGAACCACTTGAGTGAAATAAAGTGTTGAACCGCTTGGTTGAACCAAGCCATTGAACCGTTCTTTTGATTGAACCCACCGTTGAACCAGAATCAATGAATCTTTTAAACTTTGAACTCATTGAACCTTTGAACCAAAGTGGTTCAATGGTTCAATGGTTCAAGCCTTCTTTGCTTAGATGATTGCTGATGGATATTTTTGATTAAATGAAGGCACTGAACCAATCCCAAAAATGACCAAGTGTTAGAAACTGATTATTTTAGTTGAACCCGCCTACAGAAGTCTTTGAACCTATAGAGATGAACCTGCCTACAGAGTTTGTAGAAAACAAGTCTATAGAAATCAACCTGTGAAGTCCTTTGAACTTGGCCTGCAGAGTTCATAGATTTTTTCTTCCTGCTGAGTCCATAGATTCAATCCTGCAGAGTCCATAGATTTAAGCCTACAGAGTCCGTAGATTTCTGAGAAGCTTGGAAATTGAGGAATTTGAATGTCCAAGACAAATTTTGAAAAGGGAAGAGACAATTTTGGTTTGTAAGACCAAAATAGTTCAAATGTTGTCCCAAAAATGAGTGATATTTTTTGGGGACAACATCTGGCTCCACTTGGGGAACTTCTGTCAATTACAAAAAGAATTGAAAGGAGTAGATTCTAGAATCTCCAATGTCTTCATGTGTACCATTGGGTTATGAATTCATGCTACCCAGAAATGGAAGGCATCAAAAATGAAAACAAACGAGACAAAATAGAATTAAAAACTATACAAATATACATATATACAGATGTAATGATCTAATACTTCAAGAGTTGAAGTGTTTCAGATGTTGCCCATTGTGAGGCAAAGAAAAGAGTGTGCCATCACGATATTTTATCAAAAATCTATTTTCACCAATGTGCTGATGAATTATAAATGGGCCTCTCTAAAGGGAGTCAAACTTTCCATGCATCCCCTTTGGTTCTCTCCTTTTGTCCCACAGCAGGACTTGATCCCCAATCTGGAAATCATGATTTTTGGCCTTCTGGTCAAAGAGTTTCTTTACTAGACTTTGATGAGCAACAATTCTATCCACCACCATGGTTCTCTATTCCTCTAACTCAGTCAGGCACATGATTCTTTTATCAAGAGAACTTTCATATGTCTGATCTTCAATTGCCTTTGCTAATTTCAAGGCTGACAATTCTAAGGTGATTGGTATCTCAGCATTGATACCATAAAGAAGTTGAAAAGGAGACATACCAATTGCCCTCTTTGGTGTGATTTTGTCTACCCATAGAGCATCAACCAATGCTTTGTGCCATGTCCTTTGATTGTCATCTGCTAGATTCTTGATGATAGTTACCAGGTTCTTATTGCTAGATTCAGCTTGTCCATTCCCTTGTGGAAAATAATCAGAAGAGTGAGAGAGTATAATTCCATAATGGAAATAGAATTGTGTAATCTCCTAAGAGGTGAAACAAGCTACATTATCAGTAATAATTTTGATTAGAACTCCAAAATTGGAAATGATATTCTCTTTGAGGAAGTTGCTTATGACTTCTGAAGTAGCATGCTTAGTTGGGATTGCTTCTACCCACTTGGTGAAATAAGCAGTTGCTGTAAGGACATAATCATGTCCAGAACTTGAAGATGGGTTTATTGTCCCAATAAAATCAATCCCCCATTGTTGGAAAGGTTCTTCTATGATCACTGGATTGAGAGGCATAGTAGCTAACTTGGGTCTTCCAATAGATTGCTAACAAAGTTCACAATTCCTAACCCACTTATGTGCATCTTGGAAAAGAGTTGGCTAGTAATACCTGGCTCACAAAATCTTGTGAGCAGTCACAGGAGCATAAAAATGTCCTCCACAGGCCAGATTGTGGAGAGATTTCAAAAGCTAGCTTTGTTTCTCTTTGTCTACACAACGAAGGAATACCTCATCTATGCTTCTCTTGTACAAGCCGTTGTCCTAAAGGACAAAATTGGTAGCTTTGAACTTGATAGTCCTCCTTTATTTGTAAGACAAATGAGTAGGACATTCACCATAAGTAAGGAAATGAGTGATACCTAAATACCACTCATTGGTAGTGGAGACAAAAAGGATTGTTGGTGTCTCTTTCACTTTAGTTTCTTCACATTGTGTGTCTTTTGGCTTATTGTCAGCAATTAATTGGCATAGGCCTTTACTCTTGACCAGTTTTGTCAGCTTGATGTCTAGATCAAACTCTTGTATCTTTGCAATCTAATTACATCTTCTCGTGACAAACTCCTACTAAGTTAATATAGACTTGATTGTAGTGTCAAGAACTAAGGCAGTAGTGTGTGAATTTAGAATATAGAAGAAGAAATATTTGACTGCTTTCACCAACACATAAGCATGTCTCTCTACATCTGAATACTTCATGTCATGGGTTTTGAGAGGGCAACTCATGAAAGAGATAGGAGATTCCATACCTTCTTTTTCCTATTAAACAAGAATTGCTGAAAGAGTGTGTTTAGATGCATAGCTGTATATGATGAAATCTTTGTTATAATCTAGACAAACCAAGGTAGGGGCGTGAGCAATGGTAGTCTTGATGTTCTGAAATGCTAACTTGCCTTCTTTAGTCTAGCTAAAGATGGTCTTCCCTTTCATCATGTTCACAATGTGTCTAGTCTTCTCAACAAATTCGAGGATGAATCTCTGTAAAAAATTCACCTTTCTGAAGAAAAAATGAACAACATTCTTACTTGTAGGCAAATTAAGTTCTTGAATAGACTTGACTCTGTCTGAGTCAATATTTATGCATTATTTTGACACAATGTGTCCAAGGAGTTTCCCCTCTGTTACTCTAAAAATAGACTTTTTAAGATTTAAGGAAATACCATTCTGGCGGCAGTGCTCCAGCACTTGTTGTAAGTGGCGTACATGATTAGATCAATGCTTTGAAAAGATAGTCAATTCATCAAGGTATACCACTATGAATTTACCAGTCTCATCTTTAAAAGCTAGATCCATTGCTCTCTGAAAGGTAGCACCAACATTTATCAAACCAAAAGGCATTCTTATATATGCAAATATACCCCAAGGTGTGGTGAATGTAGTCTTGTGTTGGTCTGCTTCACCAACTTCAACTTGATTATATCCTAAGAAGCCATCCAACATTGATAACATCTTTGAACCTGTCACTGTTTGAAGCACTTGATCTATAATTGGCAAAGGATAATTATCTTATAAAGATGCTTGATTCAGATTCCTAAAATCTACACAAATGTGAATTTCACCATTTTTCTTCCTTACAGGCACTATGTTTGCAATCCATGTGGAATGATGGATTGAGAAGATGATTCTAGCATTTAACATTTTTTGTATCTCAGACAAAATAGTCCTGATATTTTTGGATTATACTGTCTAGATTTTTGCTTATAGGGCATTGAATTAGCCTTGAGAGGAATGTCATGGCAGATTTCATATGGTCTGAGAGACTTCAGGTCTTCATAAGAATATGCTAAGACATCCATGTATTTCCAAAGCAAAGTGGTGAACTTAAATCTTTATTTAGGGGTGCAACACTTACCAATGTTGACCATCTTGGGATTTTCTTTAGTGGTCAGATTCACTTGATCAAATCCTTGAGAGAAACTTGAATCTATTTGCTATTGTTTGATGAATCTATCATGCTTGTCAAATAGCTTCTCAAGAGAAACCAGACCTTTAAGAATTTTGTTTCCTTTCAGCTGTAAGAACTCTTCATTTATATATGAACTAGATTCAGAGGCTGATTCATTCTTTTGAGATTCACTGCCTTCAAAATGTAGTTGTTCAAAATTGTCTTTTCATTTCAGGAAGGCAATGCTTTAATGGTCATCATTGAATACTTGCCAATAATCAGCATTGTCAGGAACACTTGGTCTATAGATTAGCTCAATAGTATATATGTCTTCTTTGAAATCTAAGTGGGGAACTAAAAGAGTTCCTAAAATAGCAAGTACATCAGCTTTGTCATTAGACTCTTTGGGTATGGCAGAAATGTTGAAAGCATCAAAGCTTTTAATTTGGTCCCAAACCAAGTTACAGTAGTGGCGTAATATTTCATTCTTGGTTTGGTATAAGTTCCTCACTTGACAAACCACTAATTCAGCATCCCCTTTGGCATGAAGAAACTTGATGCCTTTGTCTTGAGCAGCCTTCATGCCAAGTAGCAGAGATTCATATTCAGCTGTATTATTAGTGTTGCTAAACTATAATTTGTAAGATGAAGGGAACATATCTCCTTGAGGAGATATCAACACAATCCCAGCTCCTAAACTGGTAGAGGAATAGCTACCATCAAATTCTAGAATCCATATTTCGTTTGATACTGATTTTTCTTTAGACTTTCTTTCATCAGAAATGGAGGATCTTTCTTCATCTGTATTGCAACCTACTAGTTATTTTGCTATTCTAGTTGAACTAATTTCTGAGTTAACACTTTCAAGAATTATATCAGGTGTTTCATGAACTTCATCTGTAGATAAAAAATAGTTACCCATACCTGTGGACTCAAAAAGAATTTGAGCTTTAGGGGTTGATGTCTGGGTGACCACATATTTTGCTTCCTTTTCAAGGAGCAACCTCTTCATTACACCTTAGACAGGGATCCTTGCCTCAGATAGATCCATGCTTAGTTCTCTTCCCATGTCCTTTCAAAAAAATTGTCTAAGAAAAATGCCATAGGATGCTGGGATGTCAGCCACCAAGACAGTCATCTTGATTCTCTTGTTTGGAAAGGCTGCAAATGCAAATTAGGCATCTTTGATTTGCCCCAATAATGGTAATTGCTTGTTCTCCATGGAGAAACATTTCTCAAATGTCTTGGTCAGTGTGAGACCTAGAGACTCAGCTACTTTAGCAGGCATGACATTATCAGATGCGCCTGAGTCTATAATACAGTTACTCAGCTTGTGGCCAATAATTAAGAGAGAAACATAGAAAGGTTATATTTTTCTAGGAGCAGCTGGGGGAGTAATGACCAGATTATTTGGAATAGGCATGTTCTTTGGAGAATCAAGAGTTAATTTTGAGTTTTTATCCTGTAGGGACGGTTTAGTTCTTGACATATTGGACTAGCTTATTCAATTGATCAGGATTGGACTGCAAATATTCAAACTCAGATATTTGTATTTTTCTCTTTTTGACATGATCGATTATGTCAAATGGTTGAATTGAGCTAGGTATAGAGAAAGGTACTTCAACCTTCTGAGTTTTAGGAGGGATGGGAGGTTGGCTAGTTTGTGAATTTGAAGTAGAAGGGGAAGGCAAAATTGATGTATCTACCTTTTGGGTGATTACCAAATCCTTTGACTAAAAAGGCAGAATGGTTCCACGCTTAGTAATCATGACTGCTGGCTACGATTACTCTTTTGTCTTCTTTTTATTAGCTTGTTGGACTGATTAGTTCTTAGACTTGGTAAACATTACATATGATCCATGAAAAGCTTCTCTTTTACTTCTGGGTTCATCATGGTAGTTCAAGAAACCAATGTGGGAGTCGCCATCTAATTCTTCTTGATTGTCTTCAAGGAAATCATCATCATTTTCTTGATTCAATTCAGGCTAGAAAGAGAACTTTGATTTTGCTTCAAGACATCCCATTGCTGAATTGGTCAGAGGAGCTTCCAAGGCAAGTTTCCCTTATGGGGGAGGAAGGTGATTCTATTGCCCTTGATTCCTGGCAGCATTGCCCTGAAATGACTGATTTGGGAATGTCCTTTTGTATATAGGAGCATAAGACATTCCTTAAGCCATTTGCTTTTTGAGAGCAAGCAACTCATTTGCCAATTTCTGCACCATTGGATCTGTGGTGCTTGTAGATGAATATTTAGAAGATGATGAAGCTCTATTTCTATTTGGGTCTCTTCTTATCTTCCCTGCTAAGATGAGATCATCTTCTACCTCAGTGGCCAAATGTTGAGCTTCAGCAAGATCTATTTGACCAGCATGTCTCAAGAGAAAACTTACTTTAGGTAACTGAGAATTAATGAAAAATAATTTGAGATTCTCAACTGTAGGTCGAGCTATTACAAGAATTATATTCCTCAATTTGTTAAATTTGGCTATGAAGTCTCTCATAGGCTCATAAGGCTCTTTCTTCATCTGTGTAAGTTGAGCCAAAAGTGCATGTGCATCTTCTACAGGTTTGAATCTAGCTTCAAACTTATCTTTGAGAGTATTCCAATTAGTTACTGACTGAGTCTGTAGATGATAAAATCAATCTGCAATAGCACCTTGTAGTGTCTCCATAAAAAGCCTGACTGGTACATCTTCAAATTCTACTCTGATTACTCCACAAGCTATGCTGAAGGCTGCAATGTGTTCATCAAGATGAACTTTTCCATCACCATAGAATTTGGGGAAATTCTTCCTTGAATTACGTGGGAGCTCATGTAGAGGTGGAGTAAGATTGAGAGGACCAAAAACATTACCCCAGAGGCCTTGAACTGCCATTATAAGATTATGAAAAGGAGGGATAACAAATCTCAGAGGGGTAATTATTGGCAAAGCTTTATCAACAACAGAAGTAGATACTTCATTGGCAATGGAGATCTAACTTTAGTAGGAGGAAAGCTCTTGGTTCGTTGAAGGCAAGATGGTGAAGGAAACAAATCAAAATCACTTTGCTATACCAACTCGAATACAAGGTCAATGATACCTTTAGCCCTTTGGCTTCGTGTATACCTTGAATCTGCCAGATTGTGAAACAAAAATGGAAAAGAATTAACCTTGCTTCAGTTTGAAGCTTGAGGCTTTAAATTGTGCATTCTTTCTCAGTTAGTGTGGAGGTGAATGGATAGATTATAAATGGATAATGGATATTATATCCCTAGCGGAGTCATCAAAAATTGTTGGTTGAATATTTTGTCGATCAGAGTACTGATAAAAAAAATAGGTCTGATCAGCCAAAGTAGGAAGATTAGTCATCCAAATGTGTAGGTTTACCACATCATAAGGGGACTGATCTCTCCTCTCATCAAGGGGAGGTTCCCTATAGGTATGCTATATATATAAATAGAAAATGATACTCAAGGGTAGGACAAACCATCCATCTCTCTTTCTTCAGAGATGATGTGTGCAAATCAAAGGAAAAACTCAAGGGAAATGACAGATAGCACTCCTCTTCTTTCAGAAGTACTATTTAGCAAACCACAAGAATATTCCTGGTAGTAACAGCAAAATGTAGTAAAGGATGTAATAACTAGCAAATCAAGATGCAGCACAAAGTCTCCACTTGAATTGCTCAAGAGTAAGATACAAAGGACAATGAGGGCACAAATTCATCCCAAGGTCCTTACACTAAAGGCAATTATGGGGACACAAAGTCTCTCCACACTTGACTCTTCAAGACACCTTCTTGACTGTTGTCACTAATTCTACTTGTTGAATTAAACAAACAGAAGATATATTAAGGAAAAAGATATAAGAACAGTTTCCCCAACAACAAAGATATCACAGCACAAAGTCTAAAAAATCACTTGCTTTCTTATTCCAATAACAAAATATGATCAACAAACTGAGCTCAAAGTCTCAGAAGTGCCTTTCAATTTGGGTAGATTTTCGTTCTAATTGTCAAAAAAATATCCATTTACAATAAAAAAGAGTCCCTTATATAGCCACTTCAAGAAGGACTCGAGAACAGTAACACATCATGTTGCATTAAAATCTGTTAAGAAGACAGGCTAGAATTTAGGGGCATCTACCCATTTTTTTTTCTCAATGTAGAGAAACAAGTCACGCTATTGAAAGTTTGCAACTTTCAATGTCCAACTGGCGATCTGATCCTTCTTCATCATTCCTCCTTTTCTAGTTAATTGAATTAGGTCCTGGATTTAATTTGTTATTATGTTCCTTCCTCACTTTCTACTAGTTTTGGCCTTAAATCCTATGAATGCATTCATGTCTATAGATTTAAAGGATCAATGGATATTTTATGAGCTTTAAAATTGACGTTCACGTGCCCGTCACTATGTTTTCAACGGCTAGTTCACTATCTTGAATTTGACATCTTCCGCATCACCCATTGGTCCTTCTTCAGATTTTTTATTTAGCACTTTCCCAGAAAGAACCTGCCCTTTCAGGTCTTAATAAATGATCTGCCTTGGGTCGATAAGAGCCCCCCGCATGGTATTTTCCCTTCGAGCGGTCTTCGAATGGCCTTCGAGTTTCAGCATTCTCTCATGGATAGCTAAGTTCTTCCTTTAGATTTCTTGTTTCATGTCTTCCTGAAGGGAAGATGACCTTTTGACTTCAGGGATGTGTCTTATAATTTGGCAGCTGAGAGTCACCCGCAAGGGCACCTACCCTTCAGGGTCCTTCGACAACCTTTGCCTTAGAAGTCTCTTGCAGCCTTTTCCTTAGCGGACTATCTCTCAGGCTTTCTCCACGGGTATTTTCCCACGGACAAAAAGTCTATAGAAATTTCCTGTGAATAAAAAGTCCATGAAAATTGTTCCATCCGTTTGCCTTGGTTATTTCTTTGGGCTTTCTACCCGCAGCTTCTCTGAATTCTTTCAAACTTTTTTTTCGAATGAATTCCTTCAAACAAAAGTCTGAAGGAATTATGCCTTAGACTTTTTCAGTTGACTTAAACATAAATCCGAAAGGATTTACCTTTTGAGGCTTCTTTGAAAATGACCCTTTCGAAGGGTACTTTTGTTGTCCAAGTGCCCTCCACAAGGGCACTTTATCCTTTGAGAGGCTCTTTGAACTTTTACATTTGAACTGTTCCTTTGAACCATCTGAGTGAACCGCTTGGTTGAACCAAGCTGTTGAACTGCTTGCTTGAACCAAGCTGATGAACCAAAATGGTTTAAGCTGATGGTTCAAGCCAATGGTTCAATTGAATGAACCAAAGCATTGAAAAAAAGTGGATGAAATGACCATTGAACCACTTGATTGAACCTACCTTTGAACCATTTGTTTGAACCAACCGTTGAACCAAGTTTTGGTTCAACAGTTCAAACGAAGCCTTGAACTGACTGATGAACCAAAGGATGAACCAAAGCATTGAAACAAAGTGGATGAACCACCCGAGTGAAACAAAGTGTTGAACTACTTGGTTGAACCAAGCCATTGAATCGTTCCTTTGATTGAACCCACCGTTGAACCGAAAGCGTTAAACCTTTTGAACTTTAAACTCGTTGAACCTTTAAACCAAAGTGGTTCAATGGTTCAACGGTTCAAGCCTTCTTTGCTTAGATGCTTGCCGATGGAGATTTTTGATTGAACTAAGGCACTGAACCAATCCCAAAAATGACCAAGTGTTAGAAACTGATTCTTTTGGTTGAACCCGCCTATAGAAGTCTTTGAACCTGTAGAGATGAACCTGCCTGCAGAGTCCGTAGAAACCAAGTCTATAGAAATCAACCTGTGAAGTCCTTTGAACTTGGCCTACAGAGTCTGTAGATTTTCTCTTCCTACTGAGTTCATAGATTCAAGCCTACAGAGTCCATATATTTAAGCCTGTAGAGTCCGTAGATTTTTGAGAAGCTTGAAAAATGAGGAATTTGATTGTCCAGGAAAAATTTTGAAAAGGGAAGAGACAATTTTGGTTTGTAGGACCAAAATAGTTCAAATGTTGTCCCAAAAATGAGTGATATTTTTTGGGTACAACACATCCCTTGATAATTCCTCCTTATCCCTTGATTTGATAATGTCCCCTCTATTAAGTTTCAAGCATGATAAACCCACTTCTCCTTTCAAGACATTGTTTGGGTATTCAATTATGTATCAAGTATTAAATATATGGTTAGATAAGATAGATATAATTAGGATTAGATATGGGTATTAAATATTAAAATATGGCTCAAGTATTTAATTGGGTAGGCCATACTCAAGTAGGTAGGAAAACTAAAGTAGGCGGGGAAAAATGGTAGGTAGGTAGGGAATACTCACTTAGGGAAATTAGGTAGGGCATACTCAAGTAGCAGAAGGTAGGTAAGGCATATTCAAGATCAAGATATGGTTTAGGTATTTAGGTAGGGCATACTCAAGATCAATATATGGCTCAAATATTCAATTGGGTAGCGCATACTCAAGTAGGTAAAGTAGGTAGGGCATACTCAACAATATAGATCTATTAAATATATAACATGATTAAAAAATGTATTTCTCATTATATCTATTGGGAAGCAAGATTCCCTTGTCAATAACAAAATCTAAGTAGCTAGGGTATAACTAAGTAGGTAGGGAAAGAATATATGCAAGCTATAGATTGGGAAGCAAGCTTCCCTTAATATTTGAGAATATATTATAGAAGGGGACAGTAGATAGAAAATAATGAAGCTATATATTAGGAAACAAACTTCCCTTTCCTTATCATGTAGGGCATAACTAAGTAGGTCAGATAAGAACAAAGCTATCTATCATAAAGCAAGTTTCCCTTGATAGTTAAGACTCAATCTAGAAGTAAAGCAAATATCTATATAGAGAAGGAAAACTTCCCTTGATATTTATGTTTTATTCCCTTGAAATCTATCATGAAGACAATATTTTATTAACATGTTATTAGGTGAAGAAAATCTAGATATCAATAAGGCAAGCTTCCCTTGCCTTACTCCTTGGCATAGATGAAGTAGGTAGGGAAAGTTTCCCTTACCTTATTGGATAGGGAAATCTTGAGATTGAGGTAGGTCCTTCACAATGGTACACCCCATATATTTATGGTAGGGGGCCCTTTCCTATCCTATCTTTTAATATACTTTATTGGGGATCAATGAATACTTAGAGTATGACAAGGTCCTAGTTTGGCCTTTAGGTCCCACTAGGCCATGCCCATTCTCTAAGTATCCCCTTCTTGATAGACTAAATTACTGCATATTCCCTTCCTTCCCTTCATAGATCAAGTTGGGTATATAGTATTGGGTATAAATTGAGTTGGGTTGGGAACACATTCTACTAGCTACCTAATTAGAACACACTCTACTAGACTGGTGACTACCTATCTATCTATCTGGTAATCCACTTTACTATGGATAGACTCTCAATGACATATAAATAAAATGAGAAGTTAACTATGGGTTTGGCATTATAATTCTCAACTAGTCTCCAATTTACCTTATCTATATAGATATAAATTGAGATTGTCAACTCTAGGATTGGGATTCTTAGATTCTCAAATCCTCATCTATATATGTAAGTAATATAATTTCATCCCATACTTTGTTCACTTTCCTACATGTTTATTTTGGCTTGGGGCTTTGAATACACACTCTCTCCATGGTCTAGGTGTGGATTTCCATATATATCTTTGAATCCCACCATACAATTAGATAATATCTCTAAGTTCCTTATTTAAGTTAAAGAGGATGAGTGAAAGAAGAGTTTCTTTGAACCTTATTTGAATTAATAAAATTTGGAATTGGAATAGAATCCAATCAAGCACAAGTAAGAAGCCACTACACCCACCTTCAAGGTATTAGAGGGAGTGATTATGTATGAGGAGAGATGAGGAGGGAGTGAGTAGGGATAATAAGGGATTTATTATGGATGATGAGGGACAATGAGGGTTAATGAGGGAGTGATTAGGGATGATGAGGGATGAGGAAAGAGTGATTAGGGATGATGAGGGATGATGAAGGAGTGATTAAGGATGATGAGGGATGATGAAGGATGGTTGTATCAATGAGGGAGTGATTAGGGATGATGAGGGAGTGATTAGAGATGATAAGTGATAATGAGGGTCAATGATAGAGGGATTAGGCATGATAAGGGATAAGGAAGGTCAATTAAAGAGTGACTAGGGATGATGAGGGATGATTATATATTGATAAGGGATGATGATGGATGAAGAAGCAGTGATTAGGGATGATGAGGGAGTGATTAGGGATGATGAGGGATGATGAAGGAGTGATTAAGGATGATGAGGGAGTAATTAGAGATGATGACAAATGGTGAGGGTCAATGAGGGAATGATTAGAGATTATAAGTATGAGGAAAGAGTGATTAGGGATGAAGAGGGATGAAGAGGAAGTGATTAGGGACAAGGGAGGAATGATAATCAATGGAAACTAAAAAAAAGTGGTTGTTTAGTGTGTAAAGGTCATCAATGTCACCAATATTTCCCTAATAACACCACTTTGGCTTGAATTCAAAGTGAATAAGGATGATTTCACATGTACCAAAATTTGTTTGCATTTCCATGGTCATAAGTGGATATGGTGTTGTTGTGTCATTTTTGGCAATAATAGAGCTAATCGTAAGTAAAATCAACATAAATTGGTGGTTGGATGTGCAAGGTTCATAACTAGATTACTTTGCCACAATCACACATTTCTTTCTTGAATTTTAAGAGAAATGGGGTGGTCATGCACAAATATGGCCAAAATTGTTTGTGTTTATCTTGATCATAAGCAAATATGGTGTTTTTGTGTCCCTTTTTTATATGAGACCTAATCACAAGTAAAATAAATATGAAGGGGTGGTTGGATGTGCATGGGTCACCAATGCAACCTATGTTTCCATATGCACACCACTTTGGCATGAATTCAAATTCAATTTGGGCAACCACACTTAAATGTGGCCTAAATTCTCCCTATTTACCCTAGTCATAAATCATTATGGTGTTGTTATGTCACCTTTTTATCTATAGAAGACCTAATCATAAGTAAAATTGGAATAACTGAGTGGTTGGATGTGTGTTGGTTGTAAACTTTAATTTTGACAAACTTAAGAATCCTAAAAATGCTAACAAGTAATCTAGAATGCACCAAAACCTAAAAATGACTATATATTTATCCAAACTAGACATCAATTACAAAATTTATGCCCTAAAATCCCTAGGTTCAATAATTAAACCCTAAAAATGCCTAAGTACTGACTAGATTGGATTTTAAAAACTATTTCCCCCATCGTAAGGTATGTAGTTATGGGACCAAATTTATCAGATGTAAATTGACCATAATTTCTTATATTTACTAAAATAAATTTAAAGTATAATTAACATAAAGTTCAACTTATACTTTACATTTATTTTAGAAAACCACCCCTCCCACATTCTAATTCATCCCCCTCTTGAATTTTACCCTTTCATGACTTCCATAGAACATAATGCATACACATTATTATGTGTATAAACTATAACATATATGTGATTTGGTTATTTTAAATTTCAAATGCATGCAATTTTGATATTTAAAATTTGCATAAATAATAATGTGTATGCATTATGGTTTGTTAATCACTAAACCTTAATTCAAATAATGCACATGCATTATTATTATAATGCATACACATTATGAAATACCATGTATGCATTATGATAAAATATCCATGGAATTATCCATCATCTCCATGCACTGACCTGAAAGTGATGTTCCAATGTTTCATGAATAGGCCTATAGTTTTGAAGAAGTATGACCTTCCTCTGAATAATTTATCTATGTCTGATTCATTAGCAAAGATCCCAATAAAGTACCCTTTAGCGTAGGTTTTAAGCTCATATTCTCCATTAGTTTTCTAGTTCCTTTTTTTTCATCTATGTAGATCTTGCAGAGTTAGTTGGCTTCCCAAGAATTTTCAAAACATGATTTTATAATGTAATCTAGATATATTCCCCCTGATTTCCATCATATTGAGCATAGTGATTGATTTATTATCGATGCTTACATGCATATACTTCTACCACCCAAATCCCTGTCTTGCATTTTTTCTTACCTACAGCCTTCATGAGGGCATTGATCTCCATTTTTTAGATCAAGCTATTTATTCCAGTAATTATTTGTCTGAAAGACAATTTTTTTTAGGGGAGGGATTCCCACCCTGAATATTCATAGAAAATATTTCTAATTGATCAAAATTATTAGTAGATCCAATCGAAAAAGAGATCGAAATGGATTCTCTAGATATTTTCTCCATAACATAATAGAGCTCATTCTAACATTATCTTCTTTAAGACTCTAATAAATAAATCATATTATAATATACTATTTATTTATAATTATATTATATACACACAACAACAACAACAACATAATAATAATATTATTATTATTATTATTATTTATGTTATAATATTACTATTAATTTATATAACATAAATATTACTATAATATATATAATGATGTTGTGTATATATAATATAAATATTAATTAATTATAAATCAATAATATTATATATACACATAATAATATATACACACATGCACATGTGCACGCACACACACACACATATATAGTTTTTTTTTTTTTTAAATCAAAAAAATGGGCAAAGTCTGTCTATTATAATATTTCTAAAAACCCTGATGAAATAGGGAGATACATCAAGAAGCTACTAAAACCAGTAGTGATTTTAATTTAGTAAATAGTATTTGGATTACATAGCGTGAAAAAATGATGATGAAAAAATGAACATCCTTAGAGGATCTAGAGACCACCACCATTGGGCCCTCTTTGTGTGTTTCCTCTTTAATGATCAAGGTTGTCAGTGACTTTGGAATCTTGGAATCTAATAAACTCAAATACTACCAAGGAAAAAAAACCAATAGACATAGTACACAAAACTTTTAAAACAATAACTGGTATTTATTCATATTGAATGAAAATAATAATTATATAGAGCATAAATAAACCTCAATTTAGAATTGAAATTGACATGTAGAAATTGAAAATCTAAAAAAATAAAAAAAGTTCACCTGCTATTTTTAGTAGCTACTTTTTTTAGCAAGTTTCACATGCAAGCATGAACAACTCTAAAAATATCCACATATCTCCTAAACACTAAAATTAATGTAATGGATGAATTTGAATTGAATTTCATGTTTGGTGTAAAAAAATATGCTAATTATAAAAATGGAAAAAATCATAAAAAATATTAAAATTTAATTTTAGAGCCTCAAATGGTCACATATGGTCTTCAAAAAGTTTTAAAAACATCCCTAAGCAGATATGGAAGCTTATGGTTGTATTAATTTTTTGAAATGATCATTTAGTGCAAATAAGAGCTCTAAAAATGAAGTTATAGATCAAAATTTATGGCCTCCAAAAGTTTGATCTTTGTATCATAATCATCCTTATCACCCGGATATCCAGCTTGTCACAAATGGCATTTAAATTATGGCTCTGAGTGATGTTGTCCATTTCTATGGCCTTCAAAATAACCCAAAACTGATCCATCCTGGTGTTCACCATATTACCAAAGTGTTTGATGTCTCATGAACCACCAATGAGTTGTTGTCATTAACAAGACCATTTTAATGCCAATAAGTTGTGCCAATTTGAGTGTGTCTAACCTAGGGTTGGATTGACCTATGTATTATATGGTTTAGATGATTGAGTTGACAAAAGCAACACAGTCACCCCCACCCAACCTTGCTAATAACTGTGTATGCAATATATTAGTATCCATCCAGTTTAACAACTCCTCATCTTTCACCCCATAAACAAGAGCCTTCTGCCAAAAATTCAATGCTTCCTTGGTTGTGAGTCTTGTTTTTTTATCCAAAATATTTCCAAAATTCAACAAGTGCCTCAACTTTAAGTCATTTACCAATCCCAAAAAGGAGTGGTGCATATCATCTAGAGAGTATTTTTGAAGCATGTTTGAATTCATATCCTTGACTGTGTTGATTATTGTGTCCTTACCCTTTCTCTTTTTGGTTTGTTTAGAGGGATTTGAGCTGCTCAAAGGGATTTCCATGTCACTAATAGTTCTCCTCTTTCCTCTAACTTATTTCTCAACCCACACAGAGCTCATAATGACTAAGATAGATGGGTGATGGTACTAGTAACAATAATTCACACATGTCGGCTACCACATGGAATGAATGCCATCCCAAGTCCTTATACCATCGAGCCATCAAAAGTAAATGAAAATGCCTCAGATGATGTTGTGATAGGAGAAACTAGATTCACTAATTAACAACATTGATTGTGTTATGATGGCAATCCAACTCAACAAACTTCTTAGCTTTTGAGTCCATATTTAGAAAAGGAATTAGCTCTAGGTGATTATTTTGGGAGTTAAGCCAAACGCTCCTATTGACAAAGTGGTCTATGACCTGATTGTGTTCACAATTAGTTTGATAGAGATTGAAGTGCATGAAATTATTTTTAGAAGTTATACAATCCTCTAGGATGTTGTTAATATTCTAATTGATGATGACTCAAGAATTCACTGATTCGACAATAAGTTTAGAGTCACATTTAATATTAAAAATTATCTAATTTTTTGACAAAGATATGAATATGCCTCTCTAAAGAACCTTGTATTTAGCAAATTTGGTGTACCTACCCCAAAAATTTACTATAACTGAGGATAAAGTTACCTTTGGAGTCTCTAAAAATACCTCATGTTCTTACCTAGCCTAAGTTTCCCTTTACAACTCCATCAAAATATATATATATCAATAATATGTGTGTGTGTGAGAGAGAGAGAATGATAACAGTGTTAATATATATAACAATTATATATATATATATATATATATATATATATATATATAATATTTATCAATAAGAAAAATATTATATATATAACAATGATAAAAATATTAGAGATATATAATAATATATAACTAACAATATTAACATTGATAATTCAAGAACATGAAAATACTTATATGTTATTAATATTATCATTTTTTATATAAAAAACTAACAATAATAGCATTGATAACAATTTTATATATATATTATAACAATGATAACATTGTTATATATTATATATATATAATAATGTTATCACTATTATATATATTTGATAACATTGTTATATATAAAAAATATTATCATTGTTTTATATATATGATATAACTTTGTATTACTATATATATATATATATATATATATATATATATATATATATATATTAAAAAAATGTTATCATTGTTATATACATCTCATTATTATATATATATATACAATAATGATAATTATAATTTTAACATCGTATACTCATCCTTGATAATTGTTATATAATTTTAATGTTAGTATACGATAATTTGTTTATATGTTTATATATATATAATTATCATTATTATTTTATATATATATATATATATATATTAAAAATGTTATCATTGTTATATACATCTCATTATTATATATATACAATAATGATAATTATAATTTTAACATCGTATACTCATCCTTGATAATTGTTATATAATTTTAATGTTAGTCTCTTAGGTTGTACCTTTGATAATCGACATACTGGTTTTAGTTCCTACTTGCAAAGCACTATCTAGACTGGTTTACATGATGGCCCTATATATACAACTGCATATCCTAACTACCTTGTTTCCATTCATGATGAAGACAATCTCAATAAAGTACTCAAGTTTTTTCTTAAAACCCATGGTTTAGAAATGATCCCTGGATCTTGTCCTCTTGCTATTAAATATTAGGTCAGGTATCATTTAACAAATACCTTACACCCTTCTGTTAAACACATTCCCACACAAGGCAAAAGTGTGGTGTGCCAAGCTACTAAAAATGGTCAAATCATTCCATTTTAATCTATATTCTGGACCAATTTAAAATTTCCAATAAAATGGATTGTTGACACAAATTTTGTTCAGAAGCCTAGAAGATCTTTATCTCTAGCTACCTCTGTCAAAGACTTGCCTGATAAATCTATAATCAGATTTGATTATCATAATAGGTTAAAAGATCATATGCAAGATCTATAATTACAATCATCTCAATCCTCTTGTAGTAATCCATGTCTACATTTGAGAAAGATTCGTGATCCTCAAGTGGACTCTTTCTATTGCACTGACTGTCAAAAGATAATCAGTCATCCAAATCAATCCAGTATCCATATGACTAGAATAGATTTGGATCTAGAGAAACTACTAGATAAAAAAAACTTATAGCTGACGCAAAGAAAATTAATATGGAGGGAACATCATCTAAAGAAACAACCCATATTTAGAAAACTCCATTAGGAGATGAATCTTATATAGAGAAAGGTTTTTTAAAACTTGTAGATTTCAATCAGTATTCTCCTGATGGCAAGTTTAGAGCCCAAATATATTATTTAAGGTCTACAGAAAAAAGCCTTTATCAATCCATAGAAACAAAGTTGATGAACTGGAATAACTTGACAACTAAATGTTTAAACAATATGGTCTCTAAACTACAAAAGAGTTTGTCTCAAGTTTCAAAGTTGCTTAGAAGTATAGACTTATATCAGAAAAAAATATTATTCAAGCCATTGGTAACCTACATGAATCCACTGCAACTCATCATAGTAAAATCATACAAAAGATTGATAATTCTGTTACTAATCTAAAAAACCAGCAATAGATAGTAATTGATAGTTTATCCTCTAAAAATAAAGTTATTCAACAAAATCCAAATATGAATAAAATACTACCTCAAATAGAAGTCATTGAAGAAAAACAAACTCAGATTCAACAAAGTATAAGTCAGATAAGTTTCATTATAGATAGTATTATTAGAGAAATGGTAGAATAAGCTCCTAAAGTCTCCTCCATTCCAGAAATCTTAGAGGTCTTGAGAAAATCTGAACAACATCCTAGACAGATTGAACCATCCAAAGAGTCTATTATTCTTCATGATGAAGATTATACCAAAAACACTAAAATTTGGCAAGATGTGCTTAAAATTCAAAGAGAATCCTTTAAAAAGGCTAAGGCTAAGAGTTTGCCAGACAAAGAAAAATCTTTGGATAAAATTTTCCAGATAGGTATGGCTAAAATAGAACCTCACGAAGTAGAAGCATATTTTAATCCTAAAATTGGTTCTTCTTTTAGGCCTCCCCTAGATTCTCAAAAATGAACTATGAATCTACAACCATTCTTTTAGAATTTTAATTGTGAATCTCTAGAGAAAAGAAAAGAAATGATACATACTATATTAGCTTGGGCAAATGTACAAATTTATGTTATGAAAAAGGATCCCTTTATAGTTTCTCAACAAATATCAAATGGATTCATAGGAAACATCAAAGAATGGTGGGATGCGTGTGGTGAAACATTTCACACTACCATTTATTCTCATGATCAACCAATTTCTACATTATGTAATTATTATTATCAGAATTTGTAGGCAAACTTGATAATGAGAAGGAAGCTAGTAAATCCAAATTCATGAAAGCACAATTATGTGACATGAAAAGGATAGATGAATATATGTGCTACATGAAAAACTTATTTTACAACATTGGTGAAATATTTAATCCTACATTCAAGTTAAGATATATTGAATATTTTCTAGAGTATTTTGCAAACAAGTATAAAGATGTCATGAAAGATGAGTTATCTACCATGTATTTTGGTAGAATAAATTATAATATCAAATCTATAAATAATGATTTGTGTGTTGAAAGAAAAACCCAAAAAGAAACCCTCAAGTTCTACAAACAAATTGAAGCTAAATTCTACAACACACTAGATGATAATTTTGGTTGGGTGCATATATACACATAAATATAGACAATATAGAAGAAAGAAAAAGGACTATTTTTACAAGTGCTCTTTATAAAAAAAATTCTAAGAATAAAGACAATGGAAACCTAGATAAAAATATAAGAAAAAGAAATTCATTCCCAAGAAATTTTTTAGAAAAATAAAACATGGATATCAAAAGAACCCTGTTAAATATTTCTTATGCCAAGGAGATCATTATGCTAATAAGTGTTCTTATAAGAAGAAGGAATATAAGAAAGTAAATTTCTTAGAAAGCCATGATTTGAATGAAGATGAATATATTTTGATTTCTGATGAAGAAGCTTTATATGAATTAGATATTATTTGGGATACAAATAAATTGGACAATCAGATCAACATGAATTTTGTCAATAATGACTCTGAACTAGAATCTTTAGATTATGATTCAGAGGTAGGGTTTAGATTCATATGATTTCAAGTCCATTTCCTGATGCACTTAATTTATCCTAGCAACTTTCATATCTGAAAGACAAGTATGATCAAACACTTGTATATCTAATTTCTACATGAAAATCCATTCAACAACAAATTTTTGCATTAGAACAAAAATATCAAATGCAATTGGCCAATGAGAAAAATAAAAAAGAAGTTCTTGCAAAGAAATCTTCTCATATGTTTCCTCATGACCATTTTAATTATAAGATTGATGTAGCTTATCAGCTTGATAATTATGCTAGATTTTTTTAGTGTAAGAAAAAAATTCATCAGCTCCATAGTTTTTTAGATAAATCTTAGAGATAATTAGAAACTCTCTTAAAAGAAGAAGCTCTTGCTAATGAAGAGGAACAATTATTTGAACAAAAATTGGTCCAAGTCACAAATGAGATAGAATCTCATTTTGAGGAGGGGGAAAATAGTCATGAATTATAGAATAATAATATCCATCAGATTTCTGTACACTTCAAAAATAATCTTATTTATGAAATTTAGATTAAATGGAAAGGTTTCAAGCCTTACAGTCTAGATGTCTTCCTAGACATTGGCACAAATATTTATCTTGCTAGATTTCATCCTATTCCTTCTAACATATGGCAATCTAATTTTCATAAGTTATCATTCAATACTAAGATTGTTATATCACAATTATCTGCATTAGTTCTAATATAGTTTAGAGAATCTATTTATATGTTTAAGTTTGTTCAACATGAGATGACCTCATACGACATGATGATAGGATTAGATAATTTTTCAAGCATGTATCATGTTACTATTCGACCTCATGAAATCATTCTAGCTAATAAGTATTCTTTGTATAAAAATCCAAATATGAGTGAAGAATACCTCTTAAGGAAAAGCCAAAGAAAGCTATAGATACAAGATGGATCCAACAAAAAATAAATCTTTACAGTGATAGTATTGGTCCCATCATTGAGAAAATAAAAAAGGATTGTTGTTCAGAAAATACTTTAGCTTTTTAGTCTAAAAAAGTTCATGAATGCAGAATATAATTAAAAATGATTAAGGATAAAAATAGAAAAGATGTCGATCCTAAGTTCAAAGCTCACCACTCAGGTATGCCTCCTAGCTTACGTGAAGAATGTTTCAGAGAAATTGATCAATTAAAAAAATAAGGATTAATTATAGATTCTACTAGTCCTTGGGCATGTGAAGCTTTCTATGCAAATAAAAGATCAGAACAAGTTAGAGGAAAGAAAAGATTAGTGGTAAATTATGTACCTCTGAATAAATATGTGATCCCAATTTGACATCATATTTCTTCTAAAGATGAAATTTTTTAAGGAATCAATGGGAACAAGGTATATAGTAAGTTTGATTTAAAATCTGGATTTTGTCAGATACAAGTTGTAGAGCAGACCAAGTATAAAATATTTTTTATCACTCTATTTGGATATTATGAATAGAACGTTCTTTCTTTTGGTTTAAAAATTACTCCAAATGTATTTCAAGAGATGATGAACAAAATCTTTACATCTCATTCTGAATTCATAATTGTTTATATTGATGATATTTTGGTATTCTCTAAATCTCTAAAAGATCATATAAATCATCTTGAAAATTTTTATCAAACTTTAGATGAAAATGGTTTGGTAATTTTTGAAAAGAAGATGATGGTGTTCAAAGATGAAATTGAATTCTTAGGTGTTATCATAAAATATGGGAAAATTTATATTCAAGAACATATCTTAAAAAATATTAAGAATTTCCCTGATATTCTTATAGACAAGAAAATGCTTCAAAAATTTCTTGGTTGTGTAAATTATGTAGTCGGTTACTAATATAATATTGCTAAAGATTGATTGTTGCTCAATAAAATATTGCCCAAAAATCCTCCTGCATGAAATAATGAAATGACTAAGGTAGTTCAAAGAATTACACAAAATTGTTAGAAACTTCCTCCATTATCTTTACCTAGCAATGGTTTGAAGATTATAAAAGTTGATGCATCTAAAACCTTTTGGGGTGTAGTGTTAAAATAAAAATTGATAGATGGTATAGAAAAACCTTGTAGATTTGCTTCAGGAAGTTTCAAACAAGCACATAAGAATTATCATTCAACTCATAAATAAATTTTAGCTGCAATAAAAGCTATTCAAGCTTTTATGTTCTTTATTAGATCTGAGAAATTCTTGCTTAGATCTGATTTAAATAATTTTATGAGTATTTTAAATTCTTTTGATAATCTAAAAAAAGGTGCTGCTAGCAGGTTAACCAGGTGGGCTACATTTCTATTAGAGTTTGATTTCATAGTAGAGCATATTGCTAGAAAAAGGAATTGCTTAGTAGATTTTACATCTAGAGAAGCAAATTTAGAATATATAGTTAGTATGGTTGTGACAAAAATATGAGAAGAATTCCATGAACATATTTGGTGATCAACTCCTTCAGTGGCCAATTAGTTGAAAAATAAAGCCAATGCTTTGATAAGAAAATAAATATCCCCATACCTTTGATTTAATTTGAATTCATTGTGACATAGACAATTTAAATTATCTTATTCATCTTAACAATTGATTTTTGTGGTTATTTGTATAAGTTGATTTGGCAGAAGTTACGTATGTGTGGCTTTGATTAGATCTCTATGTATATTAATTCATATGATTATATTATGTTGGACTTTAATAAGAGATTGCACTCTTGTATATTGTTGAGTCATGGGAATTAGACCAAGCTCGATTGGGATCATCTTTATTTTATGAGTTTTTATGGTTTTTATTTTAAACCATTTAGATGGTCTGTTATCCCTTTTTCTCATATTGACCTGATTTATAATATTCAGGGATCATATGAGATCGTGAGACCTCATGATAATCTCCTAAACATTTTATATCAACCATTGGATTTCAAATCCTCTTGTTGTCTTGAATGCATGTATTATTTATTGCCTCGTTGGAACTTGTTGGCATTATTGGAAATGTAAGATGATTATGTGGACCGAGTATTTTATGTTCTTTGTTTTGTTTTTTAATTGATTATGATTTATAATCAACTGTGGTCTTGATTGATTGCTAGATTCCCTTAGTGTTGCCTTAAGATTTTGTATGGTTGAATTGTCTATATATCATGTTCGGTTGATTTTATTATTGGATCTTTATTGGTGGCATATAACGGTTGAGTTATACGCTATAATTTTATATTTGATTGCATGGAGTGTACCCTTGATGGTGTTCATGTCTTTTGTTGATGTATGCTATTTTATTATGATGTCTTTTGGTGGAATCTAACTTGTTTAGAATTTCTTCTTTGACTCTGTTTGTCGAAAACACCATTTAGCTGATGGTTAGGGTGGCAAGGGCCATTGATGGTTGGGCTCATAGGGCTAGTTGGGAGGGTTTGTCTAGTTCAGTTATTTGTTTCTCCATGCTTGGATGATATTATGAATATTTGAATTAAGTTGGTAATAAATTAATTATGTTTTTTATTCATTCTTTACTTAATTGATAATATTTAATGGTTATTTGACTTACAATCATAGTTAGTATTTTATATTGGTTAATTATGTTGATATGTTAAACTATGTTGATGAAACACAGGAAGAGGAATGCAAGATTAAATAATGATAATCTGAAATTATTATTACCTTATGGAAGGTGACTCATAGCGTATAACATGTTATTGGATGCTTAATTAGTTTCTCTTCCTATATCTATAGTATGTTGTTGATATACTAAAGTAAAATTAATCTTGATTTAATCATGTGATCTTATTAAGTTGACATAGACTTCATGTTGTCACTAATTTAGAGTAACCCATGGACTATATCATTATATTGTGGGCTTCTTGATTTAGTCATATAATCTTGTTTAGATGGATAAGATTGTTGATGGATATTTTGAGTAAAGCTACTTAGACATATACTTATGTTTATTTTATATAGAATCCTACAACTTTGTTAATAAAGTAAATTGGAGTAATGATTATCCTTGATGTATTCATTAGATCACTTTAATGTCTAGGCATATTTGAGCATGTTGGCTTAGAGCATGAGTATGCTGAAATCTTTAAATGATAGTTATTGAGAGTAATCGATTTATTTCCTTTGGATCTATACATATATACATGTGCTCATTTCCTTTTATATATATTGGAAATTACTCTTGGTATAACATGAGTAGATGGACTTAATCTTTAGTGATTTTCAATCTATGTATGGAGTATATAGACTCCTTGGATGTTTCAACTTGTATGTGGAATATGTGAACAAGTTTAGATGAGCTAGTAGCCATGCATTTATGGAAAGTGCAAATATATTTCTATTTTTATACTTGAGACTTTTTAGTTTTGCATACATATATATGCATGTTGTTGTTAACCTATCCTCTTGATGATTGATTCTCATCCTTAAACTTGATTAGTCACATTACTAAAATTAACAAGTTTTTGAGTTGATTTCCATATTAGAAGGCTACCCATTGTGAGAATAAGTTATTATGATCTTGAATGAATTGCTAACTTGGGAATGAAGAAAGTAATTTAGAACTACTTGTAATATGAAACAAAAATGTTATGTGATGCATCCTCCCTTTGCTAATATTCTTATATGACTGAATGTGACTAAATGTATATGTTGGATATCATTCTATTGAGTCATGTATGCATATTGCTATTCTCTTGTTGGCTGAAATTTACTCATTAAGGCATTGTTATGGGTATGAAATTGTGTGTGTTTTTAATTCATGTGGAACCTTGATGTTTATGAATTCTATAAAAATGGTTCATGATGAAACTTGTAGTATATTGGAGCAAACCATAATAGCTTATATGAGAAACATCTTAATCCACCATGTTTGGATATGATGGGAAATTAGTCATATGCATGTTACCTTATATTGGTTCTTATGAGAATTACATTGCGCAATCATGTTGGTACATAACTAAATGGATACCAAAGGAAGTTGGGATTACTTCCTTATCAAACCCTTAGGTTTTAGGAAATATTATGTCTTAGCTATTAATTATTGTAGTAAATTCATGATTTCTTATATGGCTAGAAATATTGAGGTTATTGTGAAAGTTGAAATGGCTATTATGCCTTATCTAAGTCATCAGTTAACAAATTAATCAATATTAGGTAATTTATTTATGTTTGTTTCCATGTACTTTGAGGTGTATTAATTCCTCTTCCAATTATTGTTTCGTATTGATTATTTGCCAATATGGAATCACTTATATCAATTCCATGAATGGCTGCCACCATATCATTATTGATTTGATGAAGAATCAACCTTATTTGTATCCTCAATCAGTTATTTTGGAGGGAAATAATGCTTGTAAGTTGATTTAAAATTATTTTTGTAAATGATATCTTCTTGTGTGCTTTAAATATGTAGCATAATTTATATGTCCTTAAATTGATAGCTGGTTGCTACATGGGTTTAGATTGCTAGATATTATCCTTAATTGTCCATTAAGACAAGGTATTATTGGTTCCCATGTCATGGGATGTTTGACCCAATGATGGCATTATATGTTAAGTATAACCTTTTATATTGTGTGTACATGGGTATCGCTCGCATTAGCAAGCAAGGTCTGGGTCTATTATGCATCCAATATGCACTCTGATATGCAACTTAAAAAAAAAAAAAGGAGTTGTTTCATCTAGTATTAGAGTAGTGTATCTACTCTAGGGAACTTTAGGATTTGTAGAATTCCTACATGATGACCAATGATTTATCTCAATTAGGTAGAATTGTGAAGCAATTCCCAAGACATTTAGCTTTTTAGGCTAAAGGTTAAGGTGTTGTGTTATTTTGCTTGCTGCTATCATATTTCATGCATCACTCAGAAGGATTGATTCTAAGAAATCTGGATTCCCTTCTATGTCATTTTCTATCATCCCCTAGCCTTGTTTGGGGTTAACCCTTCTTGAATCCAATTGCATCAGGACAAGTCTCACCTGTCAACCATTAACTTGTATGGGAGGGTCAATGGGAGTTAGGTGATATAGGCTTCACTTTCAGAATCAGGGGAATGATGTCTAGGTATCTATGGTCGACTTGTATGGATGAACCTTCCTTATATACTTGAAACATTATGATCTAGGTAAGATTAAGGGTTCAATGTAAACCTAGAGGGAATAATAGGTTGCTAAAATAATTGAATTTCTTAAGTAAGTTAGCAAAGTTTGAGCTCTCTACTCATAGAAAAGATTATCTTGAGTTTTTGATAACCTATGAACTTACATGGGTATGCTAGCTAGTATTCATACTTATATGGTTTTAGTGGAGTGGAAATGTCTCCATGATATGAGTTGTTTGTGGATATCAAGGCTGCCTTATCTCTTTTTTTGTTTATAACAATTTTGTTATGCAAAAACTTCTCACAATGTCATTACGGTAATAGTTGTCATAAACAACCTTAGATTTTGGGTTGGCCTGGGTGTCACTATAAGTGACTAGGGATAATGATCTCATAATTTTATTGCAATGGCAATGTTTAGGAGGCATTGGCTCATCTAAGGTAATGGACTTTTAAGTCAAACAAGAAAGTTTTGTTATCTAATTAATGTTTGGTTGGCTGATTGTAGCTATTATGCATCCTATAAATAGGAAAGCTTATGTAGTGCTAAAAATTTATGCATTTTAGCTAAGTTTGGCTTAATATTGTTGTCTTTTTTGGAGTTAAATTGATGAATCAAGTGACTTCATAACTCAAAAAAAGGGTAAGATTAGCTAGTTTTGGCATGTTCATTTCGATCATGGATCAGTTTTATGTCTATGACATATATTTTATTCATCAATGCACTTGATTCCATGTATATTTTGATTGATCATGTCTAGGTTATACACCCATGGGGATGTCTATTCAGACTTGACTTCATCTTAACACCTATGAAGATGTTTGTTGAGGCACTGGATATGTCCTGCATCGATGGGGATGCTTATTGCAAGTTCTTATTGAACTTATTGATTGTGAGAATTATAATTCCCACAGTAGTGATATTGTACTCTCTGAGAGCCTTGGCTAAGCTTACCTTTTCCCAAATCGATGTTGTATTATAAATAAGCATCACCATTTGACCTTTGACATGATTAGATTAAGTCAATTGGTTGAATCATGATGTAAGCTTGTTGTTGGAATTTAAGATGATGTATGGATTTTCATTGATTGCTTGCATAAGCAAGCCATCTAATGAGGCTAAGGTATGATATCTTGGGAGGACCAAGGGTATGGCTCAAGCCTAGAGGGCCTAGTGGGTTGAGTGTGATTGAATTGCATGATCGAGTTAAGAGATTTAGAGGTTGATCATGTGGTATCATTGGTGGAAATCTGATGTCTTTTGGAAGACATCTACACATCAGGTGGACCAATGTAGATTTATGGACCCTTGTGCTTCACAAATCTATATTTGACTATTATAATGTGTAAAAATAACTTGGCATAGTTACTTATGCCTGACTATGTGTTTATATTATGTTGTTCCTTCATTCATATACATTGTTATATGTCTATTGCATAAGCTTTTTAAGATATGAAAAGTGTTTAACCATGTGAATTGTGTGGACTTTTTGTATTATCCATCTAGTATCTAGGTATTCATGTTATGTGTGTGATTGTATGTTGTTAAACTATGAATTATGAATCTAAGCACTTATATTTTGTAACTCCTTGTTTGGAATCCAAATCTCTTGTTTAGACTACCAAGGTATAGTGTCGTATTGTGCTTTATAATCTTGCATCATTGATTCAGCTATGAACCTCAATGTAAGTATGAGGTTGAGGGTAAAGAAACACTATTTATATAATGGTTTAGACCAGGTATGGGCTAGAGAGTGTAGTTTCTTATATGTTAAAAATCCACTCCACCCATTTACATGAGGCATCCACCTGATTTATTCAGAGTGTGCACCATGAGAGCCACATATTGACCATGGGACCCTCCTACATAATGGTTACCATATGGTTTAGTGTTCCTTTAACTACCTCTTAGAGGTTGTTGTTAAACACCTTATGTGTAATTTCATTGTATAATCCTTATGAAGTACTAATTGGTCCTACATTGTGGATGTTTATGCAAATCAACAAGGAGGTACTTGTTAAAATGCATGTATGTGTTGACATGTGCATTTAAACATATTGTGATTGAGGTATTGCCTTGCAATAATTGGTCCTACATTGTGGATGTTTATGCAAATCAACAAGGAGGTACTTGTTAAAATGCATGTATGTGTTGACATGTGCATTTAAACATATTGTGATTGAGGTGTTGCCTTGCAATACTTAATGTATATATTTTTGTATTATTTATGCATGACTAAAAAGTATGTTGGTTTTATGTTCAGAATGAACATTATAAGTCCTGATCAGTTGGATTTTATGATCTTGGGTATCCATCTTTCTTTTTCTTTCTTGTCTTTTGCTACCATGAGGTAAGTAGAGTATGATGGTAGAACTTTGATTCCTATAATCATCATGTGAGCTCACAAAGTTGTTGGAGAGCATGTAGTAAACCTTTGGGGAGCATGTAAGTCCTAGGTTAGCTTCTCCTATTATTTAGTGTGGATAGTGTGGGATGTTGTGTTATCCCCTGAATGGTAGTTGGTTTGGAAGTAACCATTCAAAATGGGTTACTACCCTATGGTAGCATTCTATGATGAATATTGATTAAATTATGCATAAGGCATAATATGTGTCAGTAGAGACACTATTTTAGGTTTGGATATATGTTTAAAATCCTATTGAGATTGTACAATTGCAATTACAGTCATAAAATTTGTAGATTTTTTGGTATATTTTCCTCTTAATGAGAAGAATGTCTAACTAATGTTGGGTTTTCTAACAAATTTTTGATCTAAATAATCAAAATTTGTTGAAGCTATCTATCTTTCACAATCTTTTAGCTAAAAGAGGCATGTTTGGAAGGCAAAAAAAGCCTTTTGTTGGACTTTATTGAGATGAGAAAATTAATTGCCATGGCTGGTAATGTTGTTTTATTTGGTAAGTCATACCAATAGGGGTGGCTAAATTTTGATAATTTTCTTAGAATTAGGTTGAAATGGTGGTATATTGTTGGTATATGTGCCAAATAAGAATAGTTGTGGAAATATTAGACCTTTTCCATGGCTATAATTATCTATTTTGGCTGGTAATAAATGACTTGTGCATCATAAATATAGAATTGTACCCTAATTTGAGCTATGTGTTTGGACATTATTACTATATAGCTCATGATAACTCACTATTATGCTTTTAATATCATAAAATGACGCATGAATCGATAAGAATTTTTTTATGGATGTAGTTACGATTTATGTTGGGAATAATAAATGAATCTTACCGAGATGGTGTATTACATCTTCTTGCTTTATTATTATGTAAGCTGATATTTATTCTAATTAATATTATGGTGAGTAGGTGAAACCTTTGTTTAAAATATGATTAAATCCCCATGGACAACTAGATCTTTGATCATGTATGTGGTTATCACCCCACCTTTATGCACCTCAACATGACTATTTAAATATTGATACATCATATGTATAGTTGATTTCTACAGGCCCTTGCTTAGCTAGACTATGCATTGTTGTCGATGATGTGATGTTTGGCCATAGGTTGATGTATATATATACCCTGTTTTAAATTCTACATTTAGTCATATATGGATTATTTGATGTAATTGATAATTGATTACAGTTCATTACTATTTTATTATTTTATCAATTTTTGGGGTTAGATATTGTTGATGGATTCACTTGGTGTTTATAGGTGTAGATTATGAGCTAGGCTAGATGCTAACATCAGCCTTTGTAGTAGCAGAGTGGTTCTAAGCAGTTACATGAGTTCTGATAGGTAAATTGGTATTTTGGTTAGTGGCATGCCTTTGGATAGTGATTTTATTCATTATGATGTCATATTTTATTATACCTTATCTTAGTTGATTTTTATATCATGTCATATTATTGTTGTGGTTCCCTATGAGTGTGGTTGGTGTTGTGTCCCGTCCATTCAGACTTTCTCTTTTCTCACACTCTTGCTTAAATCTCACCACCTCAACCCTGTTGGACTCACCCTCACTTAACTTAGACTCTCAAAGGACCTACCTCCCCATGACACCCCCCCTTCCACATGATGTATTATCCTAGTGACATGATAGTCATTAATTATTGAGTTAATCGATCATGTGGCATTTAAACACTTAATAACCTTTAAAATAATATCACTTGTTATTATTTATTTTAATATTTTATGGATTGATTGGTATTGTAAATGATATCTAATTTATTATTTAAACTTATAATCTTTATTTTTAATAATTTTATTGGCTTAATTAGCATGTAGTTTTGAAAAGGCCACCACTGTCCATGCCTTTTGAGTTTTGATAGTGGGTCACATTAAATGGGATTGGTCAATGGATGGCGGGGGGGGGGGGTTGGCGGATGAAGGGGGAATTTTCTCTTTTTGCATTCACTTTGTGGAATGGAAAAGAGTGTGGTAATGTGATAGGGAGTATGGAAAATGGCTGGGGAGAGTGGCGGTGAGTGGCATGGAGTAAAGGAAAAGTCAAGAGGGAGAGGCGTAGGGGACAAAGTAAGGGAATGAAACACTAGTGAGAGGGGAGATAGAGAAAATACATGAGTAAAAGGATGAAAATTTTAGTAAAGAGAACATAGAGGAAAAACGCAGCAAGGGAACATGTAGGAAGGTAGGGAAGAAATATGTAAAAAGAAGAAAAATGGAGAATGCATAGGAAAAATCAAGATAATAAAATAGATGGTAGGGAAGAAGAGGGACACAGTGAAGAAAAAATAGGGAGGACATGTAGAGGGAGGAATGGCAAGGTAGAGGGGAAAAGGAATACACAAGGGGTGCTAGACTATTCTGCTTGCATGGCATAAATCATCTCAGTTTTGTGTCCCAAAGTAAGACCATTTAGACTTTGAACTGGTAATCTACCTAGAATGAATAATGATCATTGATTAAAATCCATATATTTATAATATATTCTCTTTTGGCATATAAACTATAAAAGGAAGATCGATTATAGTAATTATTTTCCATAAATTTTGATTTGGATAAAACTTTTGTTGGTAAACACGTTATTATAAATGGGTTATGTATTTCCTCTAATTTGTGTATGCCATTACCTCTCCTATCAAACATGTTGTTGCACTTTATATTGGTTGAGTTCATGTGTTTTATTGAACCCATTTTTTAAAAACACCATAGTTTGGATGGGCTTCCATTGCCATTTTTTATTGTCATTCAAAAATGTGTTCGATTCTTTTAAACTTTGCATATCAAATACAACAATTTAGACTGTTGTAATTTTTTATTATTTAACTTGTGCATATTAATGGGTCATTGTGCCCTATTCTATTGGTTTCACACTTTTTGTGGTCTGATACAAGATATAAAACTTATAAATTGCTTTCGTTTCTACTAAAAATCCGTAAGCAGATTTTGTCCAGCTATTATTTGTATTTTTCCAATGGATTATAAAATTGATTTGGGCCTAAAATGTGTAAAAGATCCAAAATTATTATGAGATCTATAGGTTTTGGATTAATTCTAATATTTAATTGATTTGATTTAGGTCTCTTAAAATTTAAAGGGGTCAAGCTTTTATTTTTGGTTAACATGTTACTTTAAAATGATTTTAGCCAAACCCTTATTCTCGAACCGACTGTGCAAGTGTACTAAATAGTATATTTTTTTGGGCCATTTAGATGTGATTTTAATGTTGACAAATCCCCATACATTTGATTTAAGATGAATTCATTATGACATAGACAATTCAAATTGGCTTATTCCTCTTAACAATTGATTTTTGTGATTCTTTGTATAAGTTGATTTGGCTGAAATTACCTCTGTGTGGCTTTGATTAGAACCTTATATGTGTGAGATTGTATGATTAAATTTTGTTGGGACTTAATAAAATATTTTACTCTTGTATATTGTTGAGTCATGGGAAGTGGACCAACCCTGATTGGGATCATCCTTGTTTTATGAGGTTTTACAATTTTTATTTTAAACCATTTAAACAGTCCGCTATCCCTTTTTCTCATACTGACCTAATTTTTAATATTTAGGGATCATATGAGGTCATGAGACCTCATGATGAACCCTTAAACCTTTTATATCAGCCATTATATTTTGAATCATTTTTTGTCTTTAATTTCAATTGTATTATTTATTACCTCTTTGGAACTTGTTGGCATTATTGAAAATTTAAGACGATTATGTAGACTGAGTGGTTTATGTTCCCTATTTCATTTTTTAATCTATTATGATTTATAATCAACTGTGGTCTTTATTGATTGTTGGAGTCCCTCAGTGTTGCCTTGGGATTGTTATATAGTTGAGTTACCTATTTATCATGTTTGGTTGATTTTATTATTGGATCTTGATTGGGTGGTATATAACGATTGAGTTATACGTTATGATTTTGTCTTTGATTACGTGGAGTATACCCTTGATGGTATTCATGCCTTTTATTGGTGTGCATTATTTTTTTGTGATGTTTTTTGGTGAATCTAACTTACTCATAAATTTCTCCTTAACCTTGTTTGTTGAAACCACCATCGAGCTGATGGTTGGGGTGGTAAAGGCCACTGATGGTTGGGATCATAGGGATGGTTGGGAGGGTTTTTTCAGTTTAGTTATTTATTTTTCCATGCTTAGATGATCTTACGAACATATGAAGTAAGTTGGTAATGAATTATTTATGTTGTTTATTAATTCTTTGCTTAATTGATAATGTTTAATGGTTATTTGACTTACGATCATAGTTAGTATTTTATCATGATTTGATATTGGTTAATTATGTTGATATGTTAACTTGTGTTGATGTAATGCAGGAAGAGGAATGCAAGCTTAAATAATGATAAGCTATAATTATTACCAGTCTAAAATTGACTCATCGTATGAAAAGTTATTGGATGCTTAATTAGTGTCTTTTTTATATCTATAATATGTTGTGGATATACTAATGTAGAATTACTCTTAATTTAATCATATGATCTTATTAAGTTGACATAGACTGCATGTTGTCACTAATTTAGAGTAACCCTTGGACTACATCATTATATTGTGGGCTTCTTCATTTAGGCATATAATCTTGTTTAGATGGATAAGATTGTGGATGGACATTTTGAGTAAAGTTACTCAAGGATATACTTATGTTTGTTTGATATAGAAGCCTACACCTTTGTTAATAAAGTAAATTGGAGTATTGATTATCCTTGATGTATTTCATTAGGTCACTTTGGTGTTTAGGCATATTTGAGAATGCTAGCTTAGATCATGAGTATGTTGAAATATTAATTAAATGATAGTTGTTGAGAGTTATTGATTTATTTCTTTTATATCTATACATATATGCATGTGCTCGTTTCCTTTTATATATGTTGGAAATTACTCTTGGTATAGCATGATTAGATGGAGTTAATATTTAATTATTTTTAGTATGTGTATGGAGTATAGAGACTCCTTAGATGCTTCAACTTATATGTGCAATATGTGAACAAGTTTAGATGAGCTGGTAGCCATGCATTTAGGGAAAGTGCAAATATATTTTTGTTTCTATACCTATGACTTGTAATATTTTCATACACAAGTATGCATGTTGTTGTTAACCTATCCTCTTGATGATTTATTCTCATCCTTAAACTTAGTTAGTCACATTACTAAAATGAATAAGTTTATGAGTTGATTTCCATATGAGAAGGTTGCCTACTGTGAGAATAAGTTATTATGAGCTTGAATGAATTGCTAACTTGGGAATGAATAAATTAATCTAGAACTACTTATAATATGAAATAGAAATGTTATGTGATGCATCCTCCCTTTGCTAAGATGTTTATATGCTTGAATGTGACTAAATGTATATTTTGGATATCATTTTATTGAGCCATGTATGCATATTGTTATTCTCTTGTTGGCCATAATTTACTCATTGAGGCATTGTTATGGGTATGAAATTATATGTATTGTTAATTCATGTGGAACCTTGATGTTTATGAGTTCTATAAAAATGGTTCATGATGAAACTTGTTTTATACTGGAGCAAACCATAATATCTTATATGAGAAACGTCCTACTCCACTATGTTTGGATATGATGGGAAATTAGTCATATGCATGTTACCTTGTACTAGTTCTTATGAGAATTGCATTGCCCAATCATGTTGGTATATAACTAAATGGATATCGAAAGAAGTTGGGATTACTTCCTTACCAAACCCCTAGGTTATAAGAAATATCATATCTCAGCTATTACTTGTTGTATAAATTTTTGATTTCTTATATGGCTAGAAACACTGAGGTTATTGTGAAAGTTGAAATGGCTATTATGTCTTCCTTACCTAAGCCATCGATTGACAAATTAATAAATTTTAAGGAATTTATTTATGTTGGTTTCCATGTACATTGAGGTGTATTAATTCCTCTTCCAATTATTGCTTTGTATTGGTTGTTTTCCAATATAGAATCATTTATATCAATTCCATGAATGGCTGCCACCATATCATTATCAGTTTGATGAAGAATCAACCTCATTTATATCTTCAATCATTTATTTTAGATTATGGAAAGCATGCTTTTAATTTGATTGAAAACTCTTTATGAAAATGATATATTGTTATGTGCTTTAAAGATGTAGCATACTTAATATGTCCTTAAACTGATACTTGGTTGCTCTATGGGTTTAGCTTGTTAGATATTGTGCCTGATTATCTATTAGGATGAGGTATTATTGGTTCCTATGTCATGGGTTTTTTGACCCAATGATGGCATTGTATGTTAAGTATAAGCCTTCATGTCACATGTACACAAGTATGCTAAGTGATTCAAGTGAGGTTTGGGTCTATTATGCATCCAATGTGTACTCTGATATGCAACTTTAAAAATGCATTGAGGTTGTTTCACAACATGAAAAAAATCAATGATACATTTGAAAATAGTATGAGGATGCATACAATCCATGGTAGATATTTTCTATGTCATCATTTTTTAGGAAATTAAAAAAAAAACAATAAAAACCTTTGGGCATTGTTGGCAGTCTTGGTTTGAAAACCAACTTGCTGGTGAACCAAGTGCCAGAACAAGAGTCTTGATTAGAAAACAAATTTTCTGGTGAGTAAAGGGCAAAAAAATAAAAATAAAAATAAATAATAGATTAACTCATGTGGTTTTTCCACTCTAGAAATATATTATATGGTTTCTTATTTTTGTCCTCTCATTTTTTGGTATAGCAGGACTGTAATTCTATTAACACTTTTATCATTATTTTTCACTTTAACTGCCATAGAAGAGGTTACAAAGACTGAAGTTATGCCAAGGTATCTTAATTTACTAATTTACATTTAAATTTACTTGTAAGTTTTGTTATTACATAAAGATCCACTTTTTCATTCCTTACAAAGTTTCAGTGTGGGGAAGAAAGAAAATAAGTTGTCATCTGATCTATGCAATCTTCTCACACTTCATTCATTTGGCATGCATGAGGACATGCATGACATCAAATGTGGGGAAGAATATCCTCAATAAATAAATAATTGAGCTTATGAAAATATATTTTGACCTTGATAAAGGCATATAGTTTTCAAAATTATTTTTGTAAAAAAATCAAGCAACAAGATTTACTTCATATTTTATGTCATTATATCAAAAGTTGCATTATAATAAAAAAAAATTATGTAGGCACATCAGAAGATTATCAACATAAGAATCTAATCTCACTTATTTATTAAAAAAAAAAGAGAAGAAGAAGAGAAACATGAGAATTCTACATAAGAACCTGTGTCAAAGAAAAACTAAGAATAGTAGAAAAACCTCCACACAAGAACATGTCCTGAAAAAATGAAGCCCATTTGAAATATGAGGAAATGAATCTAACTTATGCATATGTATCTCAAAAAAAAAATTTAGATAAAGATAGTGACATGCATGAGGATATACAAGAGATTAAGTGTGGGGGAGATGATGAGCCCAAAAAATGGCTCATTATATCCATGAAATAACATCTTTTGTTTTTACATAAGTTTATCTAAGTGTAGTTTCTAAACTTACAGCTTATTTAGAATAAAACAAAAATATATATATCATGATTATTTCTTTAGAATTCAATATTATATCTTTGTTAGCTATTTCTAATTATTATCATGAAAAATATGTCAATATGTGCATATGCATTCCATTCTAAGCTAGAAAAGATGGAGTATGAAAAGTAACCATTTCAAGAACAATATTGGAGTAGTTTTAGAGTCGTATACAATTACTCTCAAAGAAGATCTAGCATTTTTTCCAAGTTATGAACTTGACAAGTAGCTATGAACTCACCCAATCTATAGCTATGGACTCATCTAGTACTTACAAACTCACCCAGTCCACGTCTATAGACTTTTATAGGTGAGCCAAATAATTCCACAAGTGAGCTATAAAATTCCATAGGGGAGCTATGTACTTGTACAAGCAAGCTATAAACTTGATAGGTGAGCTACGAACTTCTATAGGTGAGCTACAGACTACCACAAGCAAGCTATGGACTTTCATAAAACTGATACAGACTTTGATAGACTTGATAAAGACTATGAAAAACCACCACATACTCATTTGAAAATCATTTTAAAGAATTATAATTATTGGTGGTTTATTCTAAGATGCCCAAAATCATTTTCAACTATCATAAATTTTTTTTCATTTAGAGTATTTTATATATAGATTTATATGTATAGACTTTCCATTCATAGATTGTATCTAAATATAGATTTGTATACTTTCATTCCAATAAATAGCTATCTTCATATTTTATGGAGATTGAGATTATGTTGTATTCTTATGATAAATATCTCTCTCCATATTTTTGTAGATTGAGATATGCTAGAATAATTACATTATTACTCTTCAATTAGGTGTTGGTTAGAAGCATGAGATTATAAATGCAACCTCTTGCATTTGAATGTAATCAATTAATATACTTTTCTCTCCATCATTTTGAGTAATCTACTCTGAGCTTGTGTTCTAAATAAATCCTCTTCCAAGGAATGAGTTAGCCATTCATTCCAAGGAATGAGCTAGCCATTCATTCTAAGGAAGATGGATCATGGTATTTTTATTTTTATTTTTATTTTGTAATTATCATTTCATTACAAATTATTAATTTATTTCTATATCTATAACTATTCATTTTTATAGTTTGTTGTTAACCTATAGGTGTTTTATTTGTTTATCATTTCTTTTCAATTCAACAATTTACTTTTCTGTAAGTGTGATATAATTTCATGCATATGTGATTTAATTTATGCAAGAGTGTTTTTCAATTTCTGCAAGTGTGGAGTATTGTATAAGGGACCATTTTCCAGATATATCTTTCCCCTATTGCATATTGCCTTTGAACACCAACCCTAGATTTACATTATTAAATGAAAGGGATTGACGACCCCCATCACACTTTAACACCTACTTGTAATTCATCCACAATAATTTGAGCATTCAGTCCTTGATCCAACAGCATGGGAAAATCAATCAGAGGTAATCAATCACCCATTCCCTCCATGAATGAGTTTCACCCATAATGAGTTACAAAGTCCCCTCTATAGGGGTGTAAAAAAATATCCAATTGAGAAGCCTACATGTTCAACACCATTCCTCTAGTCACCACTCTATATTCAAACCCCTTAGGAAATGATGTTGACACCCTCTTTTGAACTTCATTTATGGCTTCATCCAAGTAGTTTGGAAAATTTAGTATCCACATAAATGGTTGTAGATTTGACACAATAAAAATAACTTTCATGATGTCTTCGTACACCCTTGATAATATAAGATGACCAATCAAAGATGTCAATACCCTATAAGCTATGAACCCCTTTGTGATGGTTATAAGTTGCGTAAATCCATTAGTTATCTTAAATTCAGTTGTAATGTGTGATATGGGCCCTCTAGTGTATGATATCATCTAAAATACACTATCATTTTCCCTCACCATCACCACTTATCTCACCTTAAAATATTTACCACTTTCATGTTTTGTATGGCTTTTCCCTTCCCCACTACTTCATCATTGGTCAAGCTCACTATGGAACAGAACATCTCCTTCCCACACAACACATTGTCATATCATATGAAGAAACACAACCTTATTTTCCACCATTACATCCACCACATATATAAAAATATTGTTTCTTAACCCTTTGTACATAAAAAATGATATGGGGTCAATTGTCATACTGATTGACACTCCCTAACTTTACAAAACACTACTTTATAAAAATAAAATATCACATGAGTGAAAATGCAAATACACAAATAAATTAAAGTCAACACTCAATCAACATCTATCCATTTCATTATTGTTTTTCACTGGTTACAAAAATAATTGATTGTCATTTTTTTAATAATTAGGTAGTGTTTATCATGTGCAAATATATTGAACGTGTGCTAGTTGTTAACCCAGAAAAATGAAATCAAATTAAAATGAACATGTGCCAACTATTAACTAAAAATAATTAAAAAAATTAGTGCTCTCTCACCATTTAGCACTCCATTTTTCAATGATATATCCTAATTGTCATAATTTAATAAAATTTAAATAACAAGTGTCAAAAGTATGAACACATGAACTGTGTGTATCAAATGTTTAAATAAACTCAAATTTTAATGGTGTGTGATAATAATATACCTATTTGTGTTATTCCAAACTTAACAAAATAGAATATTTTACATTTTGATCCAATCACAATGATAGGTAAAGTCTCAAGCCAGCCAAATCAAAGTAACCTTAGCTTCCTTCATTGCTACTTTGGATAAGAAGGGAAAATGCACTAACAAAAAGTGTTTCTTTCACTAGACCCCTTTCAGCAGGAATCTATGGTGTTCCTAGAGTACAACAAATCTACCCTGGTCTTCACCATGTGTCCATGGAGAAAATTGTCATAGTGTTGTTGAACAACATAAGTAGGGTTTGATTTTCCATCAATCTCAGACACTCATGTTCTCCATGAGTATTTTGTTTCATAGGATAAGGACAAGGTAAAAGAGCACCCATACAAACCACCAAACTTATTGTGTCCTATTAAAAATAGTCTAGCAAATTTTTGAAGCAAGATTTTATCACTATTATAGTACAATCATAATAAATATCGTTGAATGGGTATGTATAATATAGATATAAAAAAATGAGAAAGGTAGTGGCATCTCGCATTAATATTTTGAGATGTATTGAAATTTTCCTGACACCATCATGCATCATCATCATTTATAGTTAATATTTTGAGATCTATTAAGATTTTACCAACTATGCATTCAATATTCATAACAAAGCAATAGATCTAATTGGCATCAAAAGATGTGGAGATGAATTTTCCAATTAAAACACCTAATAAAATGAAATATATTTATCATCTAATAAGTGTTTAGACAAAAAAATGGAAGCACTTCATCATAAAAGATGTTTCCTGCATAAATTTTTTTTAAACAAAAAATTAAAAAGGGGAATACAAATACAATTCCAAATATGGTCACAGTTACCTATCTTTTGTTTTAAAAAAAATTCCTAAAACTAAAACTTTGAAAAAAACCATATGTATCCATTTTTGTTATCTTTTGAAAATAAAAATCATACCTAAATTATTTTGAAAAATTGGATTTCAATCTCACAATAAATGTTGGTTTCCTCAGGTCTTTATATATTAAATCAATGAGAATATTCCAAATTAACTATCATCTCAACTATACCATTAGTATTATTTCAACTATAACTATTAATATATAAATGTAGTTGTTAGAAAACATATATTTTATGTAAAATAGAATGTAAGGACAATTTTATGTCTAATAATAAATATTAAACTTGTCTAAGCTTAACTCTCAAGTTACCTATTCAAAGTGAATTGTTTTATCCATAGTTACCAAAAACATGTTTTAAACATGATTAATCATGAGAAATCATCATATGTGGCCAAAAATGATTTTTTTCAAACCTAAGAATTGAGATTCATACAAAAAAATAGTGAAACACAATCAAATTTTGTTACAGTTACAAAAAATCAATAAAAATCACTGAGAATCATAAAAAAACACAAATTTAGATGCATTTTAAACACGATTTTTGGCTTCTATATAGAAAAAATGATTTTTTTTTGTCATTTTAAAATGATTTATATATATTTTTGAAGGATAATCCAATTAAAATAAGAATTTCAAGGAAAAACAAGAAGACCAGGCTAAAATCCTAACCATAACCCTAACCCTATCAAGGAATAAAATCAGTGCATAGCAATTTGGACATCATTTGCTCAAACACCAACTAGGAAAGAATCACACATAGTAATACATATTTCACATTTCTATGAGAAAAGATAACCTTAAGAAAATCATTTCATAAACACATATGTCATAAATTAAATGAGCACTTAATTAACAAAAATACAGAGCTGAAGATGACTCAGAAATGAAAAAATGGTAAAAATTGCTTTGCCAATGAAAAATTTGAGGGCTACAGAAGAGGAAAAACATGCCTAGATTCAAGGGTCGACCCCACCCTATACCACTTGAACCTGTTGGATGTTGTTTCCCCCACTTTTGAATTCTAGAGCCAAAGAATAAATCGGTAGGGGAGTTGTGTTGATAAAAAATTCTTTTTTTTTAGTTTGCCTTATGAATGCAATTCTAATGTACTTATTCCTCCTACAATAATGTTGCAAATATTACGCACGATAAAAGTGTTAAATTTTGATTGAATTGTGCATGTTACAATTTTAACAAAATCTATTTTTGTAACAAAATAGTGGGATTTCTTTGGCAAAGAAACTAAACAGCTTTAATGGATGGTAATACACATTTTGAGCTAGCCATGAAGTTTGTTTGCTTGCGAGTGTAGTTAGAGTGTGTTTGAACATGTACATCCCAAATGTTAGGTTGTGGAGCTAAAAGCTTCAACCCTTTGCAAACTATGGAACAGAAGGTTGCTGAGATCCAGGAGCACCGGCGTCCGCAGCATGACCGACGTCGGTAGAGACCAATGCAGAAGGCCACCGGTGACGGCAGGAAGTCGGCCGACGTCGGCAGAACCAGACAAGCAGGGACCGACGTCGGTCGCCTGTGTGTTCCAAAACTGCTCGTTTCACGGATAGTTAGTTAAGTGAACAAAGAGTTTGCATGTTGAGACCAGTTAGAGTCTTGGGTTGCGAGGATAATTGTCCAAATTAAGAGTCTAAGTTATTGTTTGAGTTAGGGATCTATTTATAGACCCATTGGCATGTATTGTTTAAGGCATGAGATAGAAAGGAAGAGTTCCTTCTAGTTTTAAGATCTGTGAGTTGCAGATTGTTGCAAGCTCATTGGGGATCTACATGTAAGTTTGGTCTTTGATTTGCAGGTTGCAGGTTCATGAGAGATCACCTTTAAGTGCTATAGAGTGCTTGGTGTACCGGCAGGGTTATTACTGACTGGTTGGTGAGGTGAACACCAATTCTGTGTGTGAGTTGGTTGTTGGGACCATTTTTTGTGTAGGAGAGTGTGTGTGAGAAGAATTACTGTACACTTGAGGTGTGGCGAATCTCTGTAAGGTGAAAGAGTGTGGCGGCTCTTTGTTGTATTCTTTTCTGTATAGTGTTAATACAAGATAGTGTATTGTTTCTCATATTCTGTGCTATTGGTGAATTCTAGTTACTTGTGTTTCTGGTTATTTCCGCATATTCAATTGCTTATATTTGGTAATCATACTGTGCTCTTTCTGAGGAGCAAGATCCTAACAGGTGGAATTAGAACAGGTGTGTTTGTTCTTGGATTTACCTCCACCCCCCTCCCCCAACACCAAAAAAATGTAATTGTCTCACTCAAAAATGGATGAATTATTTGGTGTTTATCCACCACAATCTTCACCTAAAGTTGAAGAAAACTCAAGGTTGAGAAATGTTTTATTTCTAATTTTCAATTCATATGAAAAGTTAATTTATATTCTTATAAAGTATTATTCGCCAAATTCACTAACATATATTATATATTTAATAATGTTAGTTAACATCTAAGAAGATCAGTCAGTTTAACTTGACAACATTGATCCAAAATTCAAATGGCTCAAAAATAATGATGAGCTTATTTATGACAAAACTAACTTTGACTTGTTGGAGAAGACCAGGCACAACACCAAGGTCACCTTTCAAATTAGGAAAGGCTCTTACTGTGGGGATTCAACATCTAGACATTTAAATCCCTAATCTACCTTATTTTCAATGGCTCCCTCCCCTTTAATGTTTCTTTGTAAGCCGCAATAGTATGCATTTTGAAATGCAAATGTATTATAATTTTAACAAGTATAAAAATTAATGGAAGATAACATATGGCTAATTTTGATGGCATATAATCTCATTTATCTTCCTCTCATTATGTGTGTGTGTGTGTACACACACACACACACATAGATATATATATATATATATATATATATATATATATATATATATATATATATATATATATATATATATATATATATATATATATATATATATATAAAAAATCTTTTTTGTCTTTAACTTTTAACATAGTAGAATTTTGAAATGCCTAATATGTATCTCTATGCAAAGGAAGTGCCTTTAAATTTAAAAAAAGTTTTTTCTCCTTTTTCCACGTCTTTTGATGGTTTAAATTTTTTCCATTTTTTCCCCAATTAATCATTATTTTTTAAAATATATTTATACTTTTAAAATAATGTTTTTTTTTCTTAAACATTTTGCTACTATGGTTTTACATTTCATATACAAACATCTTCTTTCTAAATAATTATTGTGATGTACCAACACATTATTCTCAACAATAACATCACATGTGGGTGGATGTAAAATATAATGTATGGTCAATTTTATCTCTAAATAATTATTATGATGTAATAACACATTATTCCCAACAATAATATCACATGTGGGTGGAATTAAAATAGAACGTATGGTTAATTTTATCTCTGATAACAAATAATGTGAGATATACATATAGGCACACTATTCTCCTACAAATAAAGAGTTAAGCCAAATCTCACTCTACCTATTTAAAGTGAGTTGTTTTATCAATTCACATACAAATAACTTATTTCTAAATAATTATGATAAGGTACTAACACATTATTACCAATAATAACAACACATGTGGGTGGATGTAGATAGAATGTATGGCCAATTTTATCTCTGATATAAATATTAAATTTGGTTCGAACTTATACACCAAATAATGTAAGATAAACATATAATCACTATTATCCTATAAATAAGGAGTTAATCCAAATATCAATTCATCTATTCTAAATGGGTTATTTTATCAATTCAAGTACAAACAACTTCTTCCTAAATAGTTATAATGATGTACTAACACCTTATTCCCAATAATAACATCACATGTAGATGGAGGCCCTCTCAAGCATCATCTGAGGCATCCGTCATATTCTAAAGTAAAATTCCCAACAATAACATCACGTGAGTGGAAGCCCCCTCAAGCATCATTTGAGTCATCCATCATTTCCTAATTAATATTGTGTACTTTATTTTATTATTATTCTTACTATGATGCATGTCTGCATTCACATCACATGAGCACATCACATCACATTCACATCTACAAAATACTTTGAAGCAAATGCAAAACCCAATTCAAATTAATATATATCACCAAAAATAAAATAAGTAGTTTATTTTATTTTATTTTGATTTGTATTATTAATATGACATGTCCAAGTATATAGTATATACTATTATAATTATTATTATTTTTATTGTTATTGTTATTATAGTTATTTGTAGTGTTCTACTTTAACCTCTAACTTTGTGTCATGGTTACTTTATCTTTAAAATATTTTCCTAAATTTTTATGCTTTGGTTGTAATTCCACTCAAGAAAAATAAGAAAAATATCTCCATTACCCTCGATTCACACAATCAAATAATCACTATCAATAGCGATAATTATACACAACCCTGAATGATACCCTACATCACAATTCAATAGAAATAATTGTACACAATAGAATCCTAAATAATACCACCCAATCACATAATCAATAGAAATTCATATGAATTTCATGACAACACACTAAGTAACATTAAACAACAAAAAAACATATTATTTTGAAACCCACAAATAGAAATAATAGAACCCTAGACCTTACAACCTTAAACAAAAAAAATTCATTTCATGATAAAACCTTTACCTTAAAACCCTAAATTTAATCAATAACAATGTGAAAAAACATAACCCTAACCTTAAAACCTAAATAGTAGCATACAATCATGATCAATAAACATGACAAAACCCTAAATGTGATCAATCGAACTTAATCCTAAACTTTACAACATTGTCTAGTTTTATACAGTCACGATCAATATCATACAATCATAAATGCATATTTACTTCAAAATGTAGACACTAAATCTAAATTATATAGCACCTTGGTCTGGTATACTTGGAAAATACCTACCATAGTTATACCCTTTAGTCATTAGACCTTCCTAGTTTTGAAAATATTGCATACACTCTCTCTATGCCAAATTGCTTATCTACTAATCTGACCATATGTTATTATGATAACCAAGGCCCCTGTGCTACTCAAAATGCTATTAATCTATTTATGATCATAATCTTCAAGTCTTGGGCGTGTAACTATTTTCTAACTTTCCAAACACTTGTATTCTAGCAAGATGTATGCATCGACGCAAGTGTCATGCCAACGTAAGTGTCTAGTGCCATAAACTCATCAAATTTACAAATGAAACATATACCTATTGTTGGCCTATGTGCTTAAATGTGAGATACTTTCAAAATGGATATATATATATATATATATACATATACATATATATATATATATACATATATATATATATATACATATACATATATATATATATATATATCAACCCTTATTCATTCTTCACCTAGCACAGACTTAACAACTCACAAGCCAACTTACCAAAAGCATTCAGGTGAGCAAAGCTTCCCTATTTTATCTTATTTCTATATCAATCATAGGGAAAACACATATACAGATCTAAAATACTAAAGGAACAGCCAATGAACCCTATTTACCAAGTTACAAATAGTCATTGTTATACTTCATTTCTACATATTACACCCTTGTGAACATACAAGCCAACACATTAGAGGATAACTACATTAGTTTGAGGTCATCTTCAAAGTAGTGGCTATATAGACCTCACCCACTGACAGAACAGTCTTTGGAGTTAGCTGGATAATGTGATCTCACTAACCCATTTTTTCATTGTCACTATAAACATGAAGAACTAGGGTTTTATTATTTGATAAGGAGTGATAACCCATATTCTAGATCTAAGCACACCATAACGAAGGCAATACATAACCAAAATATCCTAGGTGGTTTTATCTAGATCTAATAGGTATTCTATATTGAACACCTGCATCCAAGCTAGACAAAAGCATCAATGCAACCATCTAAGGCCATACATGTTAAATTTTCAAAAATTGTTGTTCCATCTAAGGCACTAATCCAATATATTTCCACCATGTTCTATGTTAGATTCAAATACGCACAATAAACCAAATAAGACTTTTGTTTTTATTTCATTATTATATTAATAAATAATTATAAATTTTATTTTTATCATATCTCAGTATTCAAATTTAGATTATTGTTTATCTAAATTTGTTATTAATTAACTTGTTATAGATATATTTATCACACTTGTGCTTTTTTGTTTATATATTCTTAACCCTATACTATATTGACCTGTCTACATTTGGTGAACCCGACCTCTATGTCTTTCAATAAAATACACTAAACTTTGGCTTAGGGTATCTTTTTTTTATTGTGTTAATCTACATTGAATTGTGAATTATTCATTTATAAGCAATGGAAAATCTTAATCAAAAAAATCATTTTCAAATGGAAGATAAATAATCATTAATTACTCATCTTAATAACAAGAATTTAATAGATGCATATTTGTATGTTACAAGAGATGAAATCATTAAGCATGCTAAGATTAAAACTTCCTCACCTGGTGATGGTAAATCCATAGGTGGTACTACAATTGATTCTATACCAACAACTCTTCCCTTGGGTACATCACCACTTCATACCTCTAATGGGGGCATGGGATGTGTTCACACCTTTGTTCCTTGAAATTATTGTTCGTACATCTTACATGTGAAACATAAATACTTCAACCCAATTACTCATTTTGATGCCTATATCCACTCAAACTATGGGTACACCTCCTTTAATAACTTCCTGAATTTCCAACCTCAAAGACCAAGAAGTGCATGCTCTTATCCAAACTATAAAAATTTTGCAAATTAAGATTGCAAATATTGAACAAAATTCTATAAAATCACCTTATGCTATTGATTCACAATAGGTGTTACACAACCCTTTTGCACCAGAGGTATTTTTGCACCCATTGCTAGTTGGTTTTGTTGCATCTAAATTCACATTTATGATGGCAAGGGTTATTTTGAATAACATATATGATCTTTCCATGTGACATGCATTTATTATGACTCCAATGATAAAATTTTAACTTAATTATTTCCAAGCACCTTAAAAGACTATGCTCTAATGTGGTTCTATGATTTACCAATTTAATTAGTATAAGCATTCAAACCTCTTGCAAATTAGTTTTTGACACACTTCTCTATCAATATTATTGAAAAGGTTTTCTATGCTCAAATTGAAAAAATAAAAAAGTTCCAATGAACCTATTAATGAATATATCTTAAGGTACAAGACAATGTTGACTAAAATAACCAATCCAATGGTAGATAAAGAGATACAAGACACCTTCAAGCAAAGTTTGCTTTCCCCATTACATTAGTCCATCATTTTCAAAAAATTCAAATCTTTCGATGACATATGCCATATTTTTCATGGTAGTGAAATGAAACTTATCTCAATAAACAAGCTTAAATATGTAACAAACATACTGACAACTTCCAATACCAAGTTTACTATCAAACCAAGTTACAAGGAAAAAACTCTTGAACCTAAAAAGAAAAAAATTACCATAGTTAATTTGGTGTCACTACAACCTAATCTACTTGTGTTATCTAATACACCAATGAGACAATTTATACGCTTACTTGAGACTCCAACTTCATTACTTTCAAAACTTATGGAGTGTTACCTCACATCTCTCCCTCATCTTATAGAGGTTAATATTAGTCGACCTCTACCCAAATAATATGATGAAAATGTTTATTGTGACTATCACTAAGGCCCTATATATTCTCCAAACAAATGTTCTACCTTGAAGCATAAGATCCAAAACCTCATCAATGAGCAAAATATTACATTTAATGATCCTCCAAAGGAATCAAGTTCACAACTTGGTGATCACCAAAAATAGAAAATATTTAAAAACTATTTGAAAGTTCATTATAAGAAGGATTCAAAAGTACAAATTGCATATAATGCACATCCTCTTCCATCACATTAAAACCGCCCATTGGATGAGATTATTAGTACTTATACATAGGATACACCTCATATTGTTTGAAGACTCTCTACTAATTTCGATGATAGTAAGATTGTGGATGGCGAGTATGACCTTCATTCCTTATTCATTTGAGCATACCTTGATTAACAACTTATACACACTATTATGATTGATAATTAAGCTAGCAAGAATGTTTGCACCATGAATGTACCTACACATATGGGTTATACACAATGATTTACATCCTTCAACCAAATCAGTTATAGCATTTAATGGGACATCACAACATGTTCTTGGTGGGATAGACTTGCCTTTATAGGTGGGTTCAGGGCATGTGGTTACGACCTTTTTAGTTATACCATACACATGAGTCTTTAATATATTATTGGGATGACCTTGAATACACTCTTCGCATAGTCCCTTCTACAATGCATGGGTTTGTAAAATACATTGAAGTATTTATAGTTTATGGTATTCCTTATGAGCATCCACTCAAACAAGATAAGTTCATACCTAGACAATTAATTATTAGACCTACTAAGGTTAATCGTCCACTAAAGGGTAAGAAACAAACAATCCCATTTCATAGACTACCAATACTTAAGAGACCATTGCATCATAGACACACAATGAATTCCACATAATCCTTATCTACTATGCATCATATTCAAATATCTAGAGAACCTAAACATGATTTTATTATTACTACTTCAAAGAGACCACAGAACACTCCACGATGGATTCCACAAACCCCCATTCATTCTATTTTTTCTTCATGACCACATAGTCCTATTATACATACACAAAGCATTATAGATACTACAATGCCATATATTACACATATGTATGTTCCTTGATAGTATCATCATTTTATTGTACTAGATTCATAGTGGGTATATATATATATATATATATATATATATATATATATATATATATATATATATATATATATATATATATATATATATATATATGAGCATCTATTGGATGAGATCATAAGATAGTTCTTTGAAAATATTCTAAAATTACCAAAAAAATAAAAAAAAAATCTAAATTTCAAAAATATTTTTATCATTTACATGTTTTTATCGAATCCTTGGCATCTATATTATTGGTTTTACGTTGGCAAATGGCATATCAATGCTTTCCATATACATGGGTTTAAAACATTATTTGAGTGTGATACATACATACACAAATAAATGATTTATTCCTATATAGATGTTGAATCTTCCTTATACTCATGTCACATAGACATTGGAGGCATTTGATTTTTTGATCTTGATACATAGGTTATATGATTATATAATAAATTTATTTTATCATGTTTGAGCTTATGTATTTACACATGCCTTTATTCATGTTTATATCTTTCACAGTGTACTTGATATGATATGTACTTGACATTTTTTTCTAACACATATATTTAGGGGTTAGTATGTTATGTTTATGTTGGTTGCTTACATTTTTTTATGCACTTCCTTAAGTGTCTTGTCTTGTTTGTTGAGCATTTGAATATGATCCATTATTTGCAACCCTTGTACCTTTGTTTAATTTGACATTTGCATGGCATTGCTTGTTATATGGATATTTGAATATGTCATCCCTTATTTTGTGGACATTTGACTAAGTCATATCCTATCGATTGTGTGGCATTTGAACATGCCCCTTGTTTGAGGTTTCCTTGGACCATTTTTTTTATAATTTACTTTTGATTGATCTTATGTGTATACTTAATTGCTTGTTGAGTTTGTATTTTTATTATCTAAATGGCATCATGATCTATATCATGCATTGTAGGGCTTTATGTGATCATATTTTTCACATTTCAATGATATATCTACCTAGACATGTTTGTCTTATATGCTAAATAGTTCATACATAGATAATACAATTATCTTATCCTTTTAAGGTGAGGTAACTCCTAGTTTCTACTTTGCCTCACCTCAAAAGGGAGAACATATTAATGGGGAGCATGTCATAGTGACATTAGCTTCCCTATTTTTTTCACAGTTCACCAGATTAAGACATATATTATGGGCATGCTATGGAAACATGTTCTCCAAATTTATCATAGTTCATCATATTCAAATATATAGTGGAGGTATATTATAAAAACATGTTCTCAACATTTGTCACAATTCATAGGTTCAGATACATAGTGGAGGCATGTTATGAAAACATGTTATCCACACTTTTACCAACTCTTAGTTTCAAATTTTAATGGGAGCATGTTTTGAAAACATATTCTCCACACTTACATAGTTGTAAATTGGTCAAATTGCATAATTATATAATTTAGATACACATTTGTGACTTAATTCTATACATTGGTGTCATTGTTATACCTAGAATTTAGCATGAGACATATATAAGGTGCATATGTTATGCAAAAAGTACCTAAAATGTAAAATCAAAATTAGTTTTAAATTTCAAAATACTTCTACGAATTTTAGTTCACCAGGTTAGATTATTATAAACTGTTATTGAGCCAATCTACTATAATAATCGGTTTACTTTTTATATAGTTACAGTGATTGAATAACTCAATCTTGATAAGTTTATAGGTTGGACTTGATTACATCATCCAAGCTCACCAAAGTTATAGTGTGGGTTGACTTGGATCAACTCACACTCACTAGGTTATAAGTATGATTAGAGTACACAATTAACCTAATCTCAAATGCCAGATGCCAACTCACTTTTTCTCTGAGGTTGAGGGAACTTTTGTCCTTTAAAATCTATATATATACACTTCCAAATTTACATTTGTCCTAATCTCAAGTTAAATAGTTCATAACAATATATCTTTTTAAATCAAATGGCTAAAAGGCAAGATGATTTCATCGATACACATGTACTCCTAAACCTTGATCTTTCTATTTTAAATCATTTCATTACTTTTGATTTTAGAATAAATGCACTTATTATATAGTGTAACATGCTCTTGATTACAAGTTAGTTTCTAGTAAAGTACTCAAGTGGGACCCACACAAAGGCAAGGTGTGTTATACACACACAAGTACATGTTTATTTTCCTTTAAACTATAAATTTCAATATTAAATTAAAGGAGACAAAAATTTAAACACTATATCTAAATTATATAGCAACTCAATCTTGTACACTTGGAAAATACCTACCATGGCTATGCCCTTCATCCTAAGACCTTCCAGGTGTCGAAAGGTTCACATACACTATCTCTAGTGCCAAGTTACTTATCTATTAGGCCAACTATATGTTATTATGATAGCCAAGCTCCTTATACTGCTCAAAATGATATTAACTTTGTTATTAGCATCCCCTACAAGTCTTGAACCTATCCCTTTTTTCTAACTTCCTAGACATTTGCGTCCCAGTAAGATGCCTACATCAATGCAAGTGTCTTGTGCCAATGCAAGTGTTCATTACCCTAAAGTCATCAAATTTATAAATGAAATGTATACATATGGTCAACATAAGTGTTTTAATATGAGATAATCCAAAAGGTATTGATATATATACAAGATCAACACTCATTAATTCATCACCTAACACAGACTTAACAACTCAAGACAACTTACTAAAAGTATTCAATCAAACATTCAAGTGAGTAAAGTTTTTTTTTTTTTTTCTCATATTTCCATATCAATGACAAGGGAAACACATGTACTGGTATGAAGTACTGAAAGAACAGTCCATAAGCCATATTTATCAAGTTACAAGTTAGGTGATTATTATACTTGATTTCTATATATTGCACTCTTGTGCACACACAAGCCAACACATTATGGGATAACTACATTAGTGTCAATCCCTCTTCATAGTAGTGGTTATGTAGGTAACACCCACTAACATATGAGTCTTTGACATTAACTCGACACCTTGAGTCCACTAACCCATTTTTTCAAGGTCACTATGAAGATGAATAAATAGGATTTTGCTATTTTGCAAGGATCAATAGTCCATAACCCATATCTGAGCACACCAGAATGAAAGTGACATAGAACTTATAATATCCTAAGAGGTTGCATCTAGATCCAATAGGTATTTTTTAATATACATATGTGTCTAAGCTAGACAAAAGCATTGAGACAACCATTTTCGGTTGATGCAAATGTTCGAAGAAACAAGGGTCAAATTTTTAGAATTTAATGATTGAACCAAGGCACTGATCTAGCGTATTTCCAACATGTTTCACATATCAGATCTACATATTCACAATAAACTGACTAAGTACTCTTATTTTCATTTCATTGATTATATCAATCAATATTTGTACTTACTATTTTTAGCATTTCTCAATATTTAAATTCAAATTATTGTTTCTCTAAGTTTACAATTAACTAACCTACTATAGATCTATTTATCACCCTTATACTTATTCATTTATATATTCTTAACCCTATATTATATTGACCTATCTCAATTTAGGGTTAAATACATAACAAAACCTTGAATAACATCCATAAATACTAATAAAACATTTTATTGAGATATCTACAATTACAAAAATATAAATAAAAACTTTTATTTTGTATATACTCACATTGCACATGAGGCAACCAAGTAACAGTTATAACAAACTAGGAAAATTTATGATACCTATGCCATACTGAATAAATTATAATAGGAAAAAGAGTCTTTCAAATCTACACATTCATGTTACTGCATGATATATTCACTTCACCTACCGCTATGCCTAAATGACATGATGATAATGCCCTAGCCAACATCAAACAAAAATAGACTCCACACTAGTGATCTAATAAATAAACAAACTTTATAGTAGTTTTGCATATTCCACCACAACAACATAAACATATATAACTCTTCATCATCTACAAGGCTACATAATGGATGGAACATTAAGTGTTATTTTGCTTTTTGAAACCCCAAATGAAATGCTAACCCTAACTCTAACCACCCTTTCCTTCCAGCACATGTACATTTGACCACCATGATTATATTTTATTATTATATTCTATCACTCTAAATCAATGTTAATAACTAGCAAGGGGTTCAAACCCTCATATCTATATTATAAATTAAATATGACATTTGTTGAAAGGCTTGGTCTATTGCAAGTTGTAGACACCTAAATCTGGTCACCATTGACCTCCAATCAGGCTTTTGACCAATTTCTCCCAAAATACACAATTTGGCCTAAAAATTCTAAAACATGTTAAATGATGTGAAACTAACATATTCAAGTATCAATTTTGGCCAGGGTATCCCTAAATGGGGCAATGTAATTTATGGGCCATCAAACTTTAATCAGATCATTCTGAGTTAAAATGTCAAATTTGCACCTGGGTGCTCTAGATTGCTCGTTCCTATCAAATATTTTTCACAATATGCATGCCTTTGTTATTTTGTTTTAGTAACATCCTAAATGGTAATATGTTTCTAACACATCTAACAGTGACTTCCAATTTCAATCCAGTCAAATTTTGGACCAATAACAAGGCATTCTGATCAATTTGAGTAATTTGTGCACAAAGTGCTTAATCATGCTTAAGAGCTAATTAACCCAAATCAAAGCCTAAGTAATAATTCCATGGAAACTTGTTGAAAATTTGTTTTGAGAAATGAATATTGAATATATGCATCATCAAGTGACCTCATTTCTTGGGAAGACATCCCTAGACCATAAATACCACAACTATCAAGATTCATGCCCTCCATGCCTCATCAATGCCTTCCACAATGCCCTCCATGACTATTAATTGCCCCTTATTCCAATGTCATGATGAGGATAATTACAAACTTAATTCTAAAAATTAAATTAATCCTCAACCACACATCTCAATCTCAAGATGGATTGTTTAGGTTGATTCTAGACATTTGCAAAAATCTATAAATAGAGAGGCCATGAACATCATTTCTAAGCTATTTTGGTGGAAAGTTATTATACTCAAATATCTTCAAAGGACTTGATAAAGCAAAGTTATAATTACAAATTAACTTCAAGCCAATCCAAGCTAAAGCCATACAGTGCCAAGGAGAGATGGAGGTATCCAAGCTTCCATTGCCAAGGACTTCATGAGCACAAGTCGAGCAAGCCACTACTACAAAGGCATTTGGAGCATCCAAGGAAGGTGAAATAATTCTTGTGTTTTATTTCTTACTTTTTAGTTGTGTTTGTCATTTGTTTTTGATAACTAAGCTTTCCCTAGTGTCTAGGCTTAGAGATGTTATGCTAGTTAGTGTGTTTTTTTATTTTGTTTTCATTTTAGAACTAACATGATATGAACCATCCTCTCTTGAGTCTAATTCCTAGATCACATAATGGCACACTTGGTGGGATAAAATGCATCTCACACCTGAACAAGATCATTTTGCATCTCTAAAATAGTTATTTGAGCCTTTAAAACTCTTGTAAATTAATTTTTTAACTTTATTTTATCATTTTTGTGTGCCATGGTTTTACACAGTAACTGACATTAGCAAGTAATACCGACATTGGTTATCTAATTAACAGACATAAATTAGCAAAAATGATATCATTTAGATCTTAATTAGTCAAAGTAACTAATGTCAGTGGTAATAATCGACGTCGATCACTATGTTTTTCCAAAAACACAGACTCGAGAGCTACTTTTTTAAAGTTCATTGTTTCAAGTTAAAAAGAGCTTTAAAAGCTAAAGGACATGCTAATAATTTTGCTGCAAGACCAAGTTTGATATTTGTTCAAAACATGTTTAAATCACCTTTGCATGCTTAAAAAAAAATCAATTAAGAACCTTGTTTTGGTGTTTAACAAATAATTTAGGTGTTTTTGGTAAATTTTTTTCAAAGTTTGCAACTAAGACCAAGGGGTCAAATGAACACCACCAAATATTTCATTTTGGGCTTAAAATTGAATACACTTTTCAATTCTTGTTTGCAATAGTTGTTTAATCAAATTTTTATTTGGCAAAAAGAGGAATGTTGTGTGTATGCTCTTTTATTTGTCCCCTATATGGAACCCTTGGAATCAAAAGTGTCATTCCTATTGCAAGTAGCCTAGTCCAAGGCTTAGAAATAAATTCATATAAATCACTCCCCAAAAATTCATCAAAGTTTGGGTGACCTTGAAAATGACCCTAAAGTCTTCTACTTTCATGTTTTTTTAATTTTTATGTATTTTGGCTTGCGAGGGGGACTTCATCACCTCCTGCAAGCTCTTTAGGGAAGCTTTGACCTGAGGTTTCATATCTCAGAATTGAATTCATTTGAATCTTTTAGAGTTGAAAATGAGACATAGCGACACTTTGGACATCGCACTACACTGAGTGAACAGCAAGATGTAGTGGTTGAAAAAAGGACTAGACCTTTTTGCAACAAGCCAAGTGATAAGGACCCAAAATATATAATTTTTTTTTGCATTGTTTGGCGTGAAAGTCATTATGCAATTGATTCCCTTAGATCATTCAAAAACTTGTTAGATCTTAGACAAATCCCCACTTGCCATAGAAGTATTATTGGTGTAAGGTGTGCTTCAAGGTCTATGTCGCAATACTATCATTTGAGAGAAGGGGGGTGTAAAAACCCTACTATATAATGTGCATTTACTTTTGGATGAACACTTAAATCCTCTCAAATGATGTATATTGACAAATCCAACAATACCAAGAAACCTTATCAGTTTAGGATCTAAGAACAATTAATTAGTTGGTATTACCCTAGTTTAAAGTATTGTTTGGAGTCAAAACTTGGTGTAAACAAACAATCCAAACCAAACACATAGTCCAAATTTTTCTTTGAACAAAGAGGTGTTATGTTGTCTACATGAGATCATCAATTTTCCTTATTCAAAATCTCATCAAAAGCTTGAGAGGCATATCACCCACTTTGGCACAGTTATGTTACCCAATTGAGTCTAAACCTTTACCAAAGTTGTTTAAGTCTTTCACTTATAATATAAATTTGGAATTACACCTTTACAAGTTCATAGGTTTGATGTGTTAAGTGGGTTCACCATTTTCAATAAACTTGAGGGAACTTAGGTTTAATTTCTAATTTGGGTTGAAGGTCATTTAAGACTCATAATATTTATCAACATTTAATAGGACTTAAGTTATTTTGTGCTAAACACTTGCACTTTAAGTCTATGTATCACAACATTTTGAGTCAAGAAAGTAGTGTTATGCTAAAAAATTATAGGAAACATCTTTGCCTTAGAGAGTTTTTGAAAAAAACCTTTTAATCACACCTTTTTGGGTAGTATAGTGTTATTACATTTCCCAATACATTTCAAATATTTTTTCATAGACCTTTTTATATAGAATTCCAAATTTGTTCCTACAATTTTAGACCAATCCGAGTGTAATTTTGTGATCTTTTATCTAAAATAGTTATAATGTTCACTTCTATCTAGCTTGTTTGTCAAAAAGAACCAAGTTTTATACCATGTTTTGTGAGAAAATAAACTATTTTTAAAAGTGCCTTTTGTTTCATACCTATACTTAGTTGATCAAGTTCATGTCCAAGAATCAAACTGCTAGTGTTTGTTAAAAGTGTTTCAAATTCATTTGATTAAAACTTTCATCTATTTTCAAAGTCTAGCTTTTGATGCCATTTGACCAAGAGTCTTAGCACATTCCTTGTTTGAGCCTAACTTTTGACGCCATGTTTGGCCAAAAGACCTAGCAACTTTTAAATTCCTAGATTAGACTGATTTTAAATACTTCAACCTTAAAGTTTGGCATTTTGATTTTTAGGACCATTTACTTGCTTATCTTTGTGTGAGCAGTGAAACGTTAGATACTTCACACTAGCTTATTTCCTCATAAAACTTTGCATAAACCTTTCAATCATTTTGACAAATCTAGACCAAGTTAGGACATCATCTATTTTAGACATTGTCCTTTTTAGAGTTTGTAGAAATATTTGACCTTTTGTCACAAAAACATTGACTATGGATCCCAACATGTATTCCTACACTCGTAGTGGACTCATGTACAATAAGGGGATTAGTAATGTGGTTGCATAGGAAGAAATGGTAAAAGACCCCTATGCAGATAATATTTATTATGAGATGGATTCTTATCCCTCTTCTAATACTAAATCAAGGGTATAAAGCCAAGATCCACTAGATAACTATCTAGTTAACACACCATCTTATTCAGAATAGGACCAAGAGTAAACCACATAATATCTAGCTACAATACCTGTAGTGTATGAGATAGTACTCCAATAGTCATATTCTACTAATATAGCTTCTACATATGATCCATTTATGTTTGAGAGACATTTTTTAGAGAACAAAGATGAGATTTTGGTTAGAGCCATAGAGGTAGGGGCTAAGTTTCCAACAGACTTCCCCCATAAAAATTTATCAAGTCTAGTAAGAGTGCCCCATAATATCATTTACGATCAATAGGTTTCTTCTAGTAATCCTATGGCCCTAGTCCAAATAACTTACCAAGATCCTAATATATCTAATCGAGGAAAAAACATCATGGAAGATCACTTTAACCTACCTGAATCTAGCACATGATTTCAATCAGATGAACATGGTGAGTAAGCCTCTTATTGACCTAGTTCCTTCAATAAGAATGTTGATAGAGTTAAATGCACAAGAGAATATGAGTTTTGACCCATTCATATAAATTGATTCAATAGATAACTTGATGCATATGCTCATTATTGAAGAAGTGTCTTCGACCTCTACATTGAATAGTGAGCCAAACGTAGTGGACAATGTGAAAATAACATTCAATCCTGACCAAAGTGGTACTCAACTAGTTGCTTCCTCAAGCGTACAACCTATGGGATTAGATAATCAAACAATATCCAATATCACACCTCAATGACAGAATGTGATGAATCTTATTCCTCCTCAATAGGTAATGACTAGTATTCTATAACAACAGGTGCAATCTAGTGTATCAATGCAATAGAAGACAAATAAATTGCCACCTTAATTAGGAGCAACAAATGTTCTACCTCACCAAGTAACAATGAACATACCTCTTTAGTCATAAACTAATATGAAAATCCAAAACCAAGCAATGACTAGTCAACAACATGTAAATATTAGTCAATGATAGATGTCAAATCTATAACTCACTTTCACTTCCTCACAAAAATTCATGCAACAAAGAGGTCCCCATGTTTCTTAGGTACCTATTAGACAACCATTGGTTCAAAATATGTCACAAGTCTAGAGACAGGGTCTTGGTCCACAAGTTCCCACTCAACAGCAAGGTTTGATTAGTTAGAAGCATGTCCCTTTTCAACCTTAATAGGCATAGTATAGTTTTATCCCTCCATCCCAACCATAAAATCCTCCAATTCAAACCTTTATCACTAACCCAAACCATAATATCCTACAATAAAATGTACAATTTCAAGTACATCCTAATCCACGTATGCGTATTCTTGGTCCATTCCCCAACCAAGCCAATGTACCCCAATAGGTATCTCCATCGTACCTTAGTCAAAGTGTTCCACTTGTGACCTCCCAACCATTTATCTAAACCAATGTTATCCCTCAAACCAATATTCTTTTCAGTTTCTTATCTCAAGAATTACAACAGATGAAGGATGCAATTGTTATCATTCAAGCTGGTAAACAAACTAAAAATTTCAAATTGGATGATGTATGTTCCTATCCATTAAACATAGATTATTTGTATATATCATTTCATCCAAGATACGAACCACTAAAATTTGATAAATATAAAGGGAAAGGTGATCTTAAGGCTCATTTGACTGAATTCTTTGTTGCATGTCAACCAGTGGCATATAGTGACATATACCTTTTGTTGTTATTTCCAAGGAGCTTAGTCAAACAAGCATTGGAGTGTTTTTTAAAGTTTTCCAAGAACTCAGTATTAGATTTTGATTATCTTTTTGATAAGTTTATGCAACACTTTTCCTATAATCTCGAGCATGAGATTTCATTAGTGGACTTAACGCAAGCAAAGCAAAAAACTGGTGAGAGTTTTGAAAATTATTTATAGAGATGGAGAGCCCTTGAAATCTATTTCACCCACAATTTACCAAATAAATAATTATCCATTGTGTTTACCAAAAATTTGCATAGTGAGATAGCTTACCATCTAGAACTACAATGTGCACATACGTTCAAGGAAATCATTGATAAAAGTTTGTTGATCGAGCGAGTGCTCATGAATAAAGGATTCATAAAGCTTAATTCAACTAATCAAAATCAAGGTACCAATCATGAAAATGACCAACATCCCATCCAAGTGCAAGCATCACAACTGGTACAGGAAAATAACCATGAAAGATTGAATCAATTCAACTGTAATAGGAATGTTATGGGAAATAGAGTAACTAAATATTGTCATATGAAAACGGTGAAAACATCATCTATACCACCCTTTCATCTTACTCCTACTTGGCAACCTCTTCAACTAGTGTTGCAAGCACAACAACTAAAACCTACACAACAAATACAGTAGTCGTTACCATTGCAAATCCCTCCTTCTAGAAGAACCGTGCATACATGTCATGTCTTTAGTGACCTAGGAGAACCTATTAAGTTTGTATTTCACAATCTTACTAATTCTAATCTAATTATTTGGCCCACACCAAAGCATTATCTACAAGGCATTCCTTATCTTTATTGGTACCATGAAAATGAATTTTATGACTATCATCTGGTCAATGGGCATAATCTATGAATATGTGTCTAAATTAAGCATTTAATTAAGAATATGTTGAAGAATGGGGAAATAACATTGGATAATGGTTCTTTCACTTCCAATCAAACTCTTGGGATCTATCCAAACCCCTTTCCCTGACATAACAATCAATAGCAATAGAATAATCAATAGCAATAACAACAACAATCAGTACAATAGAAAAACTAACAGTATCAAAATCAAAGGTTGAACTAGTAGAACCAACAAAATCAATAGAATAACCCATAATGATAGAACAATGAATAAAACCAAGGTCAAAATGGTAACAACCAACAAACCTACCATGCAGTTGTACATGACTACAATAGGGTTGTAGGTCATATTGTAGGGGGTAGCGTTAATACCATCACCATTAATCCTAGACCAAGTACTAATCATCCTAGACCATTGATAAACAACAATATTCAGCCAAATCACATGGATAATCCTTCTTTGACCTGGGAGTGCATATAGGTAAACCAACAAACTAGGACTTCCCCTTTTGGATCTTATAGTGATAATGTATTCTTGCCACATGACCACATGCAAGTGCACCGATAACTGAGACATGCCATGTCTGGTCCCACACCATTTTCAACATCAGTTAGCAATAATGGTCTAGTATTTAATCTCGATTGTATAATCACAACTCAGAGGTAAAAGATTACTATTCCAAGCCCAAAACCATCTACCACTTTACCTGTCATCCAACCAACCGTTTAGCCTCAAAATAAACCATTCACTACTGACCAAGATAGAAAATTTGATACTGTGGAACAATTGTAGAAGACACCAGCACAAATTTTATTTTAGATTTGATATGAACATCAATAATCACAACTCAGAGGTCAAAGATTACTATCCCAAGCCCACAACCATCTACCACTCTACCTGTCATCCAACCAACCATTCAGCCTCGAAATAAACCATTCACTACTAACCAAGATAGAAAATTTGATATTGTGGAACAATTGTAGAAGACACCAGCACAAATTTTTATTTTAGATTTTCTATGAACATCAATAATCCATAAAAATATCTTGAATGATTTTTTGACCCAATCCACTGTTGCTAGTGACATATCCCCTGATCAATTACAAGCTTTGGTTGGACACCTAGCTTCAGCCCAACAAGTCACATTCAACCAAAGTGATATGTCTTTCCTTGGCCCGCTCCATAATAACCCATTGTACATAAAAGTTTGTATTAGATGGCATAAAGTGAAATGTGTCCTTATAGACAATGGATTAGGCCTGAACATAGTGTCTCTAAATCTCATCAAGCTTCTTGCATACACAATGGCAGATCTCTAACTAGAAACAATAACCATCAAAGTTTATGATAATCAAAAAAGAGAATCACAAGGCACCATTAGTTTTCCAGTTATCATTGGGCCTTTGACCCATGATACACTTTTCCATGTGCTTGATCTTGAGTTATCATACAATATGCTTCTCGGGAGGCCTTGGTTACATGAGATTCATGCAGTCCCGTCAATGCTACACCAATGCATCAAGTTTTTCTACTCAGGGATGGAAGTGAATATTCTAGGAGATTTACACCCATATGAACACTACAATCATCTTGAATTCAAATTTCAAAGATATAATTATCAGTACAGTATGAATCCAAGTTCCAAATAGGAGACAAGAAAGGCCATACTTATTGATCCTTCACGGGATAATTGCATAGATCCTAATACCTTGGATTTCCTTTCCCACATGCCACCTCCTAAAGCTTATATTAATTTTACCATTTTAGATAATAGATCAGGAGAGTATGTGACCCATGATACATTTCATATTGCCAATCTTCCTTAAAATCTGAAAACCTTTGGGTGACCTAAAGTCATCCCACATATGCATTGGCAACAAAAGAACAAAGATAAGGGGCCTGTCACATTTGTACCAGAATCTGGCCTAGACCCTGACCCTCTTAAAGGGGATGAATCATGGTTATATAATGACAACCAAGCTGATTTTTATAAAAATGCCAAGTATCCTATTCGTAATAGGATCATGAGTGTCACAATTATGAATAGGCCTCGAACCGAATCAGTAAGAAACCATCGAGTCAATTTCCATGACTAAACATGAAAGACTTATGGAATTAGATTTAAACCACCTGGGAGTGACCCCACATATCTTATTCAAACTCCATCAGCAATGACTAGTGATGATGATGTCGACAATGAAATAGAATCTGATCATAGCCTCACTTTTGATAACCTAGTTGAAACCAACTTGTTTGATAACAATGCTATTTGTACCCTTACCCTAGCCAATCATCATAATCCATTGCCATTATATTATCCTTGACTGATAGATTGGGACCAAAAAGAATCTAGTTTGTCGATTGATGAGTTCCAGAATGATGAGGCATTATGTGATTTCTTAGGCCTTAGAGACAATGTTTTGTTGGAAGATCACAAATCAAGATTCTCAATCACATTGGATCTTATAGCCTATTTTGGAGAGCGAGTGAACACCCTTAGCCAAAAGCAAATAAGTAAAATATTGAGGTCCCAAAGTGAAAACCTCTTTGAGGTACTTTCTAACCAAAGAAAAAGTAAAGATAAAGGCCAGTATAGTGGTAAAAACCTGTTTCAAGCACCATTAGATGGGGGTGTTCTTTCTTCTTTGAATTTAGATAAGGAGACCACCAATGATGAACTTGCCTGTGGATCTAAGTTCAGCTTTGAGCAACAACAAGATTTGATCAAATTCTTTAAGAATTTTTAACTATATTTGTCACATCCCCAGATCTCCCATTAGGGGACTCAGATTCATCATGCCTAGGAGAAGTTGAAGACTAAGTCCTAACAAAAGACCCTGACATAATCCAATAGTTCAAGTCATTACCTACTATCCTAGAAGAAGGTTCAACCCTTCTAGTTGAAGATACAATAGAGGTAAATATCGATACTCCATCAGACTTGAAATGGATAAAATTAGGTGCATCCCTCATTGAGGAATGTAATGTCTTTGCAGCTCTGTTGAGAGAGTTTGTGGATATTTTTGCATGGACCTATTTTGACATGCCAGGTTTAGATCCTACATTGGTTCTGCACCACCTTGTGGTTAATGCTGATGCCAAATCAGTAAAACAAAAGTTACATAAGATGCATCCTCGCATTGTTTATTGGTAAAGAAAAAGTTGGAAAAACTCTTAGAAGTAGGATGTATCTGATCCATTGACTACTCTGAATGGATCTCTAATGTTGTACCTATTAGTAAAAACCCTGAAGGGATTAGAATTTGTACTGATTTTCAAGACACTAATAAAGCTTGTCTTAAAGATGATTTTATCTTGCCTAATATCAACATGATCGTCGACTCCATGACCGGTTATGAAATGTTTTCACTCATGGATGGCTTTTCAGGATACAACCAAATCAGAATAACACTAGAAGACCAACATAAATTAGCATTCACCACTCCATGGATAACATTTTATTATCAGGGGATGCCATTTGATCTTAAGAATGCTACAACTATATATCAAAGGGTCATGACTATCATATTCCATGATATGATGCATGATATTGTTGAAGACTATATCGATGACATATTAGGAAAATCCAAAACTAGGGCTGACCATCTAACAATACTATGTAAGATAGTTATAAGATTATGAGAGTACAAAGTCAAACTCAATCCAAAAAAATGTGTGGTTGGTGTATCTTCAGGTAAACTACTTGGCTTATTGTGTCTCATAGAGGTATTGAAGTCGATCTGGCTAAAGTCCATGCTATAACCAAGATACTGCCACTAACCAATTTAAAGCAACTCCATAGTTTACAGGGTAAGATCCAATCAATCTAATGCTTCATCTCTTAGTTAGAAAAAAAGTGTCATCCATTTACACACCTTTTGAAAAAGGGATTTGCATTTCACTGGGAAGATCACTACCAAACAAATTTTTAACAACTCAAAGACTATCTTGTTAATCCACCTATTTTATTACCTCCTATGCCAAAAAAGCCATTCTTGTTATACCTATCAGCTATCGACCACGCTCTAGGGGCACTCTTGGCTCAACATGATGACAATGGAAAGGAGCACGTTGTATACTACCTAAGTCATACCTTGGTTACATGTGAACATAACTAAGCACCTATTGAAAAATCTTGTCTGGCCATGGTTTTCGTAGCTCAGAAACTATGCCATTACATGTTGAATAATAAGACCATGATCATTTCAAAAGTAGATCCGCTCAAGTATCTACTATCTACAACAACTTTGTAAGGTAGAATGGCTAAATGGATCATGCTTCTCAGTGAGTTTGACATACATTATGTCAATCAAAAGGTAATCAAAGGACAAGTTCTTATAGATCAACTTGTTGAAGCACCTCGCATAGACACACAACCACTCACATTTCAATTTCTTGATGAATCCATCATTATTGTCATTGACACACCCCTTGAAGAGCAGCCTTGGAAGCTATATTTTGATGGTTCATTTACTGCATATAAATCAGAGGCAGGTCTATTGTTTATTACACCACAGGGGGATCTAATCCCTAAATCATTTAGAATCAGCTTTCCTTGTACAAACAACATAGACGAGTATGAAGCACTTGTTGCAGGACTTTGACAAGCATTGCAGTGAAATATATCTCATCTCCAAGTTTATGGTGATTTTTAGTTAATCATCAATCAGGTCAAAGATCATTTTCAGACCAAAGATGACAAATTGGTTCCATATAAATCCATGGTCGACATTCTTAAGCAATAAATTGCCAACATTTAGTTTGAGCATATACCAAGGGCTAGTAACATGTTGATGTCTTAAAATTGTGCTATATCTTAATCAACAACAATGGGAAGTTTCAAGTTGTGGGACAATGCAGCTTGAAAACAACCTTCAAATTTTAAAGAAGCTGGTCTCTTCTTTTGTATTGGGTGTTGGGGAAAAGGGATAGGAGACTAAATAGAAATGCAAAATGCAGGAATTGAAACCTAACTATGGTGATGCGCCTGAGAGTAATCCTAATCCTAACCTGAGCACAGTGAAACTATTATGTGATTCTATTACATTTAAGAGCAGACAAGTGCATGATCAATGTAAAAGATTGGAATAACAGAAACAGAGGCTCACAACAGGGGAGTCTTTTGCTGAGATACAGGAATTGTCAACAAAGGCATAGTGTTCAATCTTCTTAATAGAATCTTCCAATCACATAGGAGGCACAGAAGTCACGTACATTCATGTAAATCTTTAGATTCAAGAAAACGAGACAAAAGCAAATAACATTTCCAAGCACCGCACTAGAAAATCTACAGTATAGACTACTTTGCAAACAACACAGATAACATCAACAAAGGCATGGATCTCAAATTTACTCAATTCATTCAGCCACATAAGGGGCACATAAACATGCACAATTACATAAACTTTACAACTCAAGAAAATTGAGACAAGAGCAAATGATATTATTAGCCACAAACTTTAGATAGTCTAAAAATATGAGAATTCCCCCCTCCTTAGATTTTACAATTCTTCTTCTTTTATAGCCCCGAATACGTAAATAAAAAATAATAATTTGAACTTTGGCGTATTCAATGCTTTGAAAAGCCATGTTGAAGAAGAACGGCTGCCCTTAACTGCGGCATGGCGATTCCTGACTAGTTCCTCTCTTCGCTCCTGAATTTCAAATTTCATCACCTACTAGGCCACTCAATAGTATATTCTGCCTCCACTATTAGGAGACAAACGGATGGCATCTTCAATGCTTGCAAGCCCCAAAAAAAACTACCTGGTGCACTGCTCCATCTACTCGAATTAACTCTTGTTGATTTTCCCTCCATTTTTGCTGTAACAGGTAGACGGGCACTCTATTCTGTTTGTAATGGGAGAGGACCCTTAGCCAATTTATGAAAAACTCTCCTTTAGGCATCGAAAAATGACATTTGGAACTCTCCATCGGGTTCATCGAAGACACGTGGCCCTCTCCCTTTCCTTGGCTATGCTATAGATTTATTCAGGACTCATAATAGGCTCTTACGAATGGCAACACCTGGCAACTTCCATGGATTTTGAAGTAACACCCGAGGCCCACCACAACCTTTATTTAGTAATGAAACTTGAGGATGATCCCTCAGATGTTGACACATGGAAATCTCCGCTGCTCCTGGGAAGATATGTGGCATCTTCTGCTTCTTCGTCTAAAGGTATGTGGCGCCTTCCGCTGCCTTTTGGGGATGGGGTAGAAAGGGACTAGAGAGTGACACTTGGCAGCCTCCGCTGTTCTTAGCACTTAAGCAAAATGAAAGGATGCCTTTATGTGTTGAACGAAATCATTGGACCAAAGTCTCCCAGATGATGACACGTGGTGGCTTGCGATTTTTCTCCAAAAAGGTATTTCAAGGCCTCTGCAACTGCCACTTGGCACTTTCTGCCTTCTTTGCTAATTTATGTTGAAAGTCTTTGAATGAAGTGCGGACGCTGATATGAGATGCAGATGCTAACACGTGGTGCATTTTGCTTAACTACTACTGGGTATGTGGCACGGTCCGTGGTTCTCGAAGGTTACAAAAAGGGGACTCGGGGAACGCCAACTGTCGGCTTTGTCTCCCGAAAAGTGACACTTGGTAGCATCCGCTTGAACTAATACTCAGGAAAAAATGAGACGAAGGAAACAAGAAGGGGAAAAAGACCTACTCGGATGGTGACACTTGGCAGCTTCAGCTGCATCTCAACACTTAAGCAAAACGAACCAGCCCTCTGCTTCAAAATTTTGCCGCTTCGCTCGAAGAACCAAAATTGCAGTGCTCGATTGAAAATAATTGAATACGACGTAGAGTAGGAAATTACTCTACATAACAAAACTACAAATGCCAAGGCTACTATTGGCTCTCTGATTCGACAAATAGATAAAACTAGAGAGTATCAGTTCCTCATCAAGAATTTTTTTGCACCAGCTCATGAACCTTCAACCATTGTCATGATTTGTGATATTATTTGTCCTAATTCTATCTGGTACTCAGACCTTTACAACTACCTTCATGACCAAGTTATATCACCTAACCTATCTTAAAAACAAACCAAAGCCTTCATTCATCATTCCACTCATTATACTTTACTTGGATCCACCCTTTATCATCATAGTTTTGATGGAACTCTACTTTATTGTTTAACTTTGACAAAGTCTACATTAGCATTAAGAGAAGTTCATGAAGGAGTATGTGGTGCTCATTCTAGCAAGGCATTCTTATCCAAAAAGCTTTTACGTACTAGTTATTATTGGTCCATAATGGACGTAGATGCCACTACCTACATAAAAAAGTGTGACAAATATCAATGGCATGCTAATCTGATTCATGCCCCAGTAAAAACTCTAAAACTAATGTTGACACCATGGCCATTTTCTACATGGAGACTTGACCTCATTGGGAAGATCAACCCCACTTCATCTGATGGCCATAAACATATCCTTACTACCACCAAGTATTTCACTAAGTGGGTTGAAGCTATACCCCTCACATGACTGGAAAGCAAAATTTTAAATTCATCTTTAACCATCTCATTTGCCGCTACAATATCCCCTCTGACATTATATCTGATAATGGAAGATTATTCATGAACAAAGATGTGGATCAACTATGTACTGAATATAACATCACACAACATTTTTTTATAGTATATTAGCCTCAAGGTAATGGCTAAGCCAAGGCATCCAACAAAACTATTGTCAATATTCTCAAAAAGATTATCAGTGATGCCGATTGTGATTAGCACCTCCAGATATACCCTATCCTTTGGGCATACCATACCAATCATTGTACCCCCATAAAAGCCACTCCATACTTTTTTATGGTATTGAAGCCATCCTTCTCATTGAGGTAGAATTGCCTTCACTATGCATCTCTTTCAAGCATGTCCTAGATGATCATGACTACTGAGTAGCTCACCTGTAAGAGTTAGATCTACTTGATGAAATATGCACAGTCGTGCTCAATAATCTTCAAGCATATCAAAACTTACTCAAAGGCCACTATAATCGATGTATTAAGTATAGAACATTTGAACTTTATGATCTTATTCTTAAAGAAAACCAAAAGAATACCATGCCTGAGAAGAAGCATAAATGAAAATTCAAACCAAACTAGATAGAGCCTTTCATCATTACCATAAATTATGGAATAGGATCATATAGGCTCGCCACACCAAATGGAGATAAACTTCCTGAGTCGATGAATATTATTCATCTTAAGCGGTACTATGCTTGATCACTAAGGTGTATTATCTATAAGGACCATTTCAGTTATGCCATTTTATCACTATTCTTCTTTGTGTAAGTACCATCCTTATCCATCCTCTTCGTCGTATCCACTTTCTACTTTTGTTCTATCAACCTAGTGTGTTCTAAAGCCTAACTTGTTTGACCTTGGTTTTTTGCTATTCATTACATAGTTTTAGCATCAAGGTCTGATTAGTTCATCAATTAGTTCAAGTACTTCAGACAGAGAGCATATTTTGGGATAGTGTGATAGAAGTTTCGACAGTTGCATCCTTCGTTTGTTATTCATTTCTTATCACCGGTCTTGCTACTAATTATAACCACCTTTGGGAAAATTAGTACCATTAATCTATGTCATTGTATCATAGTTATAACTGCTTATGGGCAAACTAGGGGTAACATTAAGCCTTGATATACTAACTTGCCCCTTCCTATGTCATCATGTGCCTTCTTACCAACTATGCCTGTTTTGTTTAAATTCGCTGGTACACTAGTCAAATTCTTCCATTGTAAGGGTGGAACTATACTGACTTGAGGTCCTACTCTGGGACTATGTAGGAAGCACTCAATACTTTTTTAGGTTAGCTCTATCACCCTAAGCCATCTCTTACCATTTTGTGAGCAACCTAATTTTGAACTCTCACCATTTTGCGAGCAACCTAAGCCACGATCTCACCATTTTGAGAGATTGAACCATTTTAGTGTATCATCATTACTTGATCAAGTTGAGATACTTCAAAAAATTCCAAAAACATTTGAAAATTGTTGGAAAAGAACAAAAACATTGACCACTTCTTTGCTTTAAGGATTCTAGGAACCCTTACTAAGTTACAAGCAAATTACTTGTCATTTAGTTTCCCCATCTTTTTTAGCCTTTTTCTCTCACACACTTGCCATTTTGAAAGACCATTCCTATTATTCTATCACATATATTCTGTTTATTTTCCTCAGTTATCACATTCTTTCCATTCTCTAGGAGAACTACATTTGGTTTAAAGTTTTTTATTGGATATTACATCCATGGAACTATGTAGGTAGCATCCACTTACCCAGTACATATGGAGACAGCTCAGCCGCCCCTTCCTTTTTCTTTAATTCCCCCCTTTTATTCATTTGTTAAGTTATCACCTATTTTCTAGAGGAAATGTTCATAGGATTTTTATTGCATTGTTTGCTTGTTTTTTTCTGCTTATTTTATTTTGTTTGTGTGCCTATTTATTTGTTTTTAACACTATTGCCTTGATTCAGTCTATATGTGTTCATTGGGTGATTCTTTGTCCACACTTACACTTGAATACATCCATATTCATATGTTTACATTGTCCTCATGGTTTCTATCATTGATGCATTGTTTTTTATTGAGTATTGGATTACGGGAGTCAGTCCTCATGCATATTTTGACTAAGTCCTCATGATGTTATATCATGATGCCTACCAACACGTGCTATTACAAACATCAATTTCAAGAAGTCTATTCAATAATGGTGGCCTCTCTTTAACACCGACATCTCTATTTCATCCCAATCATATCCCAAATAGATTAATTAACCATAAAAGAATTTCAACCTTTATTAGTTTGGATGAGCATCTCCCTTCTAGTAAGTTGCTCCAATTCATCATTGCCCTTTGTGTTCAGTTATCATCATTCTTGGCCAAGTTTATCATGTTTGCCATAATTAGGGTCCAATGATTATAACCGCTTATGGGCAAATCATTGCACACCGTTCCACCTGCATTTCTCAATGATTATAACTACCTTTGGGCAAATCATTGTGTTGTCACCACTTTAATTTTTTTGCCTATATAGGGGCATGTTATTATCTTATTTATCTGTCCTAACTGGGATAGCTCCATCTTCTCAATGATTATAACTATTTTTGGACAAATCATTGTGTTATCATACCATGTTACCACTATCGGGGTACAATGCTTATAACCGCCTTTGGGTAAATCATTGTACACCGTCCCACTTGCATTCTCAATGATTTTGACTACTTTTTCAATATCATTGTGTTTTCACCCCATCATATTTCTTTTCTTTGGTATCCTCATTTTCTTTCTTTCTTTTTGAGGGACCATTTTATGACCTACTTGTGCCAACCGTTCCCTCAATGGGACATCATTCAATTAGTTTATCATCGTTACAGTTGTAGGCATCTATGACCTTTTCATTATTTGAGAAGACATTATTGTGTTTATATCTTGCAATGCCTTCCCAAACAGGAGCAAATTGTAGACACCTAAATGTAGTCACCAATGACCTCCAATCAGGGTTTTGACCAATTTCTCTCAAAATACATAATTTTGCCTAAAATGCTAAAACATGCTAAATGATATGAAACTGACATATTCAAGTGCTGATTTTGGCCAGGGTATCCCTAAATGGGGCAATATAATTTATGGGCTAGCTAACTTTGATCAGATCATTCCAAGTCAAAATGCCAAATTTGCACTCGGGTGCTCTGAATTGCTCTTTCCTATCAAATCTTCTACACAAGATGTGTGCCTTTGTTATTTGTTGTTGGTAATATCCTAAATGGAAATATGGTTCCAATGCATCTGACAGTGACTTCCAATTCTAATCTAGTCAAAATTTAGACCAATAACAAGGCATTTTGATCAATTTGAGTAATTTATGCACAAAGTGTTTAATCATGCTTAAGAGCTAATTAACCCAAATCAAGGCTTAATTAATAATTCTATGGAAACTTGTTGAAAACTTATTTTTTAAAATGAATATTAAATATTTGCATCGTCAAGTGACCTCATTTCTTGGGAAAACATCCCTAGGCTATAAATGCCACAAATATCAAGATTCATGCCCTCCATGCCTCATCAATGCCTTCCATGATGCCCTCCATGCCTCTTAATTGCCCCTTTTCCAATGTCATGATGAGGATAATTACAAACTTAATTTCAAAAATTGAATTAATCCTCAACCACACATCTCAATCTCAAGATGGACGGTTCAAGTTGATTCTAGACATTTTCAAAAATCTATAAATAGAAAGGCCATGAACATCATTTCTAAGCTATTTTGGTGCAAATTTATTATGGTCAAACATATTCAAAGGACTTGATAATGCAAAGTTATAATGTCAAATTGATTCCAAGCCAAGCCAAGCCAAAGCCACAAGGTGTCAAGGAGAGATGGAGGTAGCTGAGCTTCCATTGCCAAGGACTTCATGAGCACAAGCCGAGCAAGCCACTACTACAAAGGCATTTGGAGCATCCAAAGAAGGTGAAGGAATTCTTGTGTTTTATTCCTTAATTTTTAGTTGTGTTTGTCATTTATTTTTGTTAACTAAGCTCTCCCTAGTGTCTAGGCCTAGAGATGTTATGCTAGTTAGTGTGTTTCTTTTATTTTATTTTTATTTTGGAACTAACATGATACTAACAATCCTCTCTTGAGTCAAATTCCTAGATCACACAAGTTATATAAACCCAATATCTCATCATCCTTTTGCCAATAAAAGTAATGCCACAATGAAGCCATCCTATTAACATAATGGTTAAATGTTTGAGTATGCTTGCATGTTCATCTTGCCCCAGCCTCTCCCCTGCCCCATCCTCGTTCCTCTTATGTGGCATAAAATATCCAAAAAATATCGCATTACAGCATGTAAGTTTTATCCCATCTCTGGAGAGAGCCAAAGTTCAGGGGTGCAAACACAACTTTTTTGTAAATCAATCACTTGATATTCATTTTACATTTATAGGCGAGAATATCCTATAAACAAGAAGATCTTCATCATCTGAAATCTATAAAATCTCTCCCTAAATCTCTTCCACTTATCACTATTATTTCTCACCCTATCCCCTAATTCTCTCCGAAAATACCACATCACACATCTCTTACATTATTGAATAAATCACTCCACATAGTAAATATACACACTAATTAATATTTAATAATGTAAAGTACTAACTTGAATTCACTAATGCATCTATGTGAAAACTGATTCTTAGCATTTCTTCCCTTAATGGTCACATGAGAGAAAACATTAGAAAAACATCTTTTTAACACTGCAACGATAGTTAAACTTGTTGCTTTTTGGCCCTTGTTGCTTTTTGGCGATGTCTTCTAAGTTACCGTTGACATTCAATGTTCCCCTTGCTTTGTATTTGCCTCCCCCCCTCAATGTAAAGTTTCCTTCGATATCAATTTTCACTGAAATTGCATTCATTTACAATAATATAATAACTTAAAAAAATTGTCGAAAAACATTTATATCACCTTTACAATATTTTCCCGACTTAAAACACTCCAACACAATTGTCGAAAGGCCTTATATCTTCTTTAAAAATGTATTTCGACAATATACCTCTTTTTACAAAATAATAATTAAACCCAAATGCGAAGAGAATTTGTTCAGAATCAGGGGCACATGTGACCTAGATGCGAAGAGATTGATGGAATATAATTTTTGGAATAATCATCGTGGTTACCAGTTTACCCATAGATTTACACCAACCACATGCCCACGGCAGTCATATTGTTTTTGTTGCATTGTCACTGCGTTCAACATAATACCACACCCACATTGGATGTCTAGAGCAAGTTTTAGATTGGACTAGTCGTTGACGATAGCTACAATTCATTGCACCAGAATCACATCAGAATACCAGATGCTAGTCATCATGACGAAATAGCAAACCGCTAAGAGCACCATTAATGACCCTACAAATCGGTCATAAATCCCCAACCATGTATAGGGAGAAAGTAAAAAGTTCTAGCTAGAAATTATAGATTGGGCCAGCCACAAACAATAGCAAAGCCTCGAAAACTGAGTGTGAATCAAAGAAAATGTAGGGGTCGATGGGTGGGTCTATATGATTGCCCTAAAACTACAAAAAAATAGAACCTATATAAAAGCTCCAAAAATGCTAAGCACTATAAAAATATATATATTATTTTTTGATTGAAACCTTATTGTTGACATGGATTAGGTGTACAAAATACTTCTTCAGCATAGTTTCAAGGACTAAAGGGTATCTGTTATGCCAAATTCATCCAGAACATGATCTCAACCTCATCTCTTTTTGATATCTCATGAAATTTGTACCTTGGTGGAGGCTAGGCAACACCTTTTACACCATCATCCTCATGTTGGTCCCACTTGATGCATATATATTATTTTGATTTGTAAATCAACATGAGAATGATGGTGTAAAAGGTGTTGCCTAGCCTCCACCAAAGTACAAATTTCATGATATATATATATATATATATATATATATATATATATATATATATATATATATATATATCTCATGAAATTTGTACCTTGGTGGAGGCTAGGCAACACCTTTTACACCATCATCCTCATATATATCTCATGAAATTTGTACCTTGGTGGAGGCTAGGCAACACCTTTTACACCATCATCCTCATATATATATATATATATATATATATATATATATATGAGGATGATGGTGTAAAAGGTGTTGCCTAGCCGGATGATGGTGTAAAAGGTGTTGCCTAGCCTCCACCAAGGTACAAATTTCATGAGATATATATATATATATATATATATATATATATATATATATATATATATATATATATATATATATATAAAGGTGTTGCCTAGCCTCCACCAAAGTACAAATTTCAAAAGATATCAAAAAGATATATATATAAACTAGCATAGATATCTTAAATACGTATATCTAAAAGACATCGAGAGATATCAATCTTGAGGCATCTATATTTGTACTTTGGTGGAGGCTAGGCAACACCTTTTACACCATCATCCTCATATATATATATATATATATATATATATATATATATATATATATATTGATATCTCATGAAATTTGTACCTTGGTGGAGGCTAGGCAACACCTTTTACACCATCATCTTCATGTTGGTTTACAACCCACTTGATACATATATATTATTTTGATTTGTAAACCAACATGAGGATGATGGTGTAAAAGGTGTTGTCTAGCCTCCACCAAGGTACAAATTTCATGAGATATCAAAAAGATATATATATATATATATATATATATATATATATATATATATATATATATATATATATATATATAAAGGTGTTGCCTAGCCTCCACCAAAGTACAAATTTCAAAAGATATCAAAAAGATATATATATAAACTAGCATAGATATCTTAAATACGTATATCTAAAAGACATCGAGAGATATCAATCTTGAGGCATCTATATTGGTCTTGTGAGATAGGTAAAATAGGCACCTCGAGATTGATATCTCTCAACGCTTTTTAGATAAATGTATTTAAGATATCTATACTAGTAGCATTTTCAGGGTGGCATGCACAATTCACACTAAATATCAATTAATACAACCGTTCACGTACATCCAATAAGAAATATATATCACATTAAATGATAATTATTGAAGCATTTAATATTTATTTAAATGGGTAATATACATCACATTAAGAAATACATAATGCACAATTCACACTAAATATCAATAAATGCAGCGTTTCACGTTCATCCAAATAACAAATATGTCACATTAAATGATAATTAATGAAGCATCTAATATTATCCAAATGGGTAATATGCATCCCATTAAATTTGAATTAAAGAAAATAATTTCATATACATCAATATGTGAAAAGGAGTATAAGATATGTGAAAGAAAAAATTGTTATGGAAAGATATTAAATATGTACCATCATTGTAGTTCCAAAGACTTGAGTCTCTCTTCATTAGATTTATGTTTGAAAAATTGTCTTATTTTCAATTGTTCATATTGGTCATATGATAATGGAGACAAAATTATGAGACCTTACAAATATTTACAAGCGAGATCGCCATAAATGTTAATCCTAGTCTTTCTTTATGCCCTATATCAATTATTGCTTTAGAAAAAGCCAACCCTTGTGATTTGTGTATTGATAATCCACAAACCAATCTTAAGGGTAGTTGTCGTGTTCGTCCCCTTTGTATTGGTGTAATTAGAATTGTACACAGTGTTGCATCTGCAAATGGCATTCCAGAGTAACTATCAAATTTCACCATAACATATGTAGGTGGTTCTGATGGGGCACTTCCAAGTTTGTATAATATACTTCGAATATATCCTAGATATCCATTTACAAGTCTTGCTTCTAACATCACCCTTGCATCCTTAGCAATTAATAACTCCACATCCAATTCATCATTTTGACGTGTTCTAATTGCAATGCTTCATGCAATTGATCATTTTAATGATTGCAATTTCATTATGTTATAGTTTTTCACATTATCATTTATTGCAAATAAATGAATAGCATTGTCAAAATATTCCCTGATGCTTGGATGCAATGCACTATTGGTTCTTGACATCAATAATTTCCAATCATCAATACTTAGATGTGCATCTCTAAGATTTGTGAGCAGCTGACGAAACTTTAGTTGGTCCTCACTTTCTCCTTGTCTAAATACCTTACCCAGAGTAACAACAATTTTGAATTCTTCCCATAATATTTTGTGTCTGTTACTATTTTAGGGTGATTTACCACTCACAGGTGGTAGCTAGCCCAAATCTCCTACTAATATGATTGATCTCCCTCCAAAACTAATGTTTGCATTTTCTAGAAATGTCGGACGAAGTCGTACATCTATTTTTTGTATCATTTTTTCTCCAATGAAGCTCATTTTATCAATCAAAGTGTATTTTATATGTCAATTTTTTTCTTGGAAACTTATGAGTCTTGCTCCTTCTAATTTAGTAAAATCTGCAATTGATGTTCGCAATGTTGAGTGAATTACTGAAGTACCAATATTAAATGCTACAACTTTTGCTACAAGTAATAAAAGTGAACGATGTTGCATAGTTGATGATTAATTTTGAAAAGCTTCACAAATGACACCAATTAGATATGATTTTTTTGTTCCTATTGTTCCTTGAACTATCATACATAGTGGTGCAACAATTTGAGTTTGAAGAAAATGTCTCTTTGATTATATCAAGTGCCTTTTTTTGTTTGGAACCTAAGGTTCCACATGGAATATTTCTTAGTATATCATCTGGTATGAATAACCCATTCTCTTTCATTGTGCTTATGAATTTTATAACTAAAACTATGTATTCTTCTCCTTGATATTCATGATTCCACGGTGCATGTATATCAAGATCTCTTATGCCCAACATATCTATTTTAGATACTTCTATAATTTGTCCGCAATGTAGCCTTGAGATGATTTCTCACTCATGTTTCATTGTATTTTGATGAATGACTTGAACATCCTCATCTTCAATATCACTTTGATTTTCACAATCATCCAACATAGTCCTCCACTCTACATGCCAAGGATTATAATTGAATTATTCTAATTTTGATGTTATTATATCATCATCAAGTTTGATATATCTTTGTATATTGCAAAATGGATTGCAAAGCAATAACTCTAACCAACAAAAATCAACCTTTTTTTTAATTCTTGCATAGGTATTATGGTAAACCTCATGAATACTCTCACAATAGTTGTCGTACTCTAGCTTCCCATTTATTATCTTGCCTTAACTTGGGATTATATGACCATGATTTAGATGTGTCAATAAGTGAAATACTTTTCATTGCATAAGATTTGTTTATGTATCCATCAATGAAAAATTTTAAATGTTTTTCATTTTCTTATTTTTTAGTTTGTCACCAGTTTGAACACCTCATGTGAAATATTCAAAGTGACAAACACTCTACTGCTTTCTACCAACAGAAGCTCCAACATAGGACATGTTTCCTATGCCCCGATGTCTCTTTCTATAAGGGTTTAAGTTAAGAGTCTTCTATATGCTCTAACTACTAATTCATTAGGTTTTTCAATTTTTGTAAAATGCATTAACATATGATAATATGTTTCAAAACTCTTCTCAGCGTTTGCTACATATTTGGCAATGTAATTGATTATTGTATGTTTTGAAAGCACAAGTTGCCAATCTACATTTGATCTCCACAATTGTAGTATGTTGTGGTTATGTGTATTTACATGATCATCATTTCTATTAAGCTCATATTTTTTATCCCCTATTTTTGTCTTGAAATAATTTTGATCTTCTCAGATTTAGTAGCCATGGTGCATTGTACCTATAAGAAATCATAAATTGTTCTTAGTTTCTGTAAGCATATCATGTTATATTTTTATATTGAAGAAAATGAATGTATGAATATATTACCTACAACCCATATTTTATTTTTTCTTACATAAGAAACACCCTCTCTACACATTGTTTGACATTCTACACAATTGAGCAACTCTTCATAGTCATGATCGAGATCTACTTGTGCCAATTGATGTGTATTTTGAAGACATGGATGTTATGTAAAAAAATTTAATACATATATTGTATCATATATAAAATTTTATCTATAATTAGTACGAGATAACTTAATTATTATGTAAACATAGTCTTGAAAAGGCTTGATATCATACCTATATGTTTCATTGATGTGGATCGCCACATGGATTCCATGCATGGACAATAGAATCAAAGTATTTTTTAGCATTTTGTATAACTTTATTATTTTTCCAATCAAGGTTCTCAATGTTTGGTGCTCCCTCTAACCATATGAACCCATGCACATGTGGTGAATCTCTATGTTTCCATTCATATCTAGACCAGTGATCTTTCACTTTCATTCCTTTTTGCAGTATCTCCTTCCAAAAAATTGTATGTCACAAGGGCATGTAATATGCCACTATATGAGGATAGTCAATAATATTTTGTTGAAGTCATTTTTGAGATTCTTGGGGATTTGTTGGAGGTGTTCCTAGCATTAGCGTAAGAAAATTAGGGAAATACATATTAGTTGTACTCAAAGTGTAAAAAAGTATCAATGTTCTAATTTAATGCAACATGTCACTTAATCCTGCACAAATTTTTGCCCAATAAGACCTTGTACCCCTCAATGTGGTACCAAAATGCATCAAACGATCAGCTAGATGTGAGTGGGGAATGTTGTCCATATGATCACGTAATTCGTTGATGATGATTGACATGTCTTGAAGACTCTTTTTCACAAACATTACAGATGAATTTTGTGCACGATGTCTCATAATCATGATCATCATATAATATATGAATCGCCGGTGTCATCCAAAATAGTGATCCCTATACCGAATCAAATGTTTAACAAATTCATGTAGATGTAATCTTTTCACATGAACATTCTAACCAATCACATCTTCCATCTAGAAATAATTTGGGGAACGCCATATCAAATAACCCTTCTGTGACATAATCATTTATAGGAGATGTACCAATCCCTGCGCAATCTATCAGATCTCTAGGTTCTGCATTAGAGTTATTTACCCATGCTTAGATTAATTACATCTCTATCATGACATTGGGGGGGGGGGGGTTGGAGGCCATTGAATTCATGTGATTGATGATATTTACTTCATCTATTTCCATCATCAGAACTTGAAATACATACTCATTCACATCTAAATCAAACTCCATGTGTACAAAGTTCAATTAGTCAAATATATTTTTATTAGAAATGGATAACAGTTTAGTAAGTGCATTTTCATCAATATAAACATCTCTATAAAACTTGTCATTTCCTATTTTATATTTTAGTGCCCCATAGACCCTCTCTATATTAACTACAAAGTTGTAATTTGTTCTATGTTGGTCTCTTCTTTGAACAATAATGATTAATAAATATTTTATTTGATGTGGTAAAACCCTAAAAAAAAATTAACCTTATATTATTCAAACTTTTATAAATTCATAAAAATCATAATAATATAAGGTTAATAGAAAATAAAAATATTACATATATATTAAAAAATAATAAATACTATACTATTGAACATCATTGTTATCGTTTGACAGCATGTCATCATTCAACAACATGTCGTTTGGCAACATTGCCACCAAATAATAGTTACTTGTTATTCAACAACATACTATCATTTGATGACAACATGATATCATCTGATGACATGTAACAACAAAATGACAAAAATATAATTTGAGCATAAATATAATTCAAGTGACAAAATTACGTAATGTTGTAGAGCCTCGAGAGCATATTGTCATTCAATTGTAACAATTCCATCGCTCAACCACATATAATTGTCGTTACCATGTTGTCATTGTTATATATTATCAACGATAACATTACTACTCCCAAATGATGGTAGCATAACTATCTTTCGATAGCATAACCGTTGAATGACAACTATGCTATCAAAGCTTCAAAATGACAACATTGTTATTGAAAGATAGCAGTCCAAACAATAGTAAAGAAATATCTTACAAACTTGATTTATGCCTAAAAATGAGTGTGTTCACAATTTATTTTGCTATCTGCACTACCTTGTTCACTGTTGGGTTCATTTAGTTAGTTCTACCATGGCGCTGAAGCTTCTCGCCAACAGGTTGGCACACTATCCCTATCACACGAGAGGTAAGTCTCACATGCACACCCGAAGCACACAATGAAAGATCGGTTCCCAAAGGTTTTGAAGCACAATGTTATATGTTTGTTCATCTCTTGTAACATAAATCGTAAGATATTCAATACCATAAATATACCACTATTACTCTCATTGTCCCAGACTTAAATACTATCATAACTAGGATCACCATTATTATTCAACAGTAGCAATAAAATGAAAAGATACCCAAGACTTAGAAATAAAAAATATTAATTATTCAACACTTCGAATGTTCACGAATCATCACATGTTATGGAAAATACTAACTATTTATTGATTGCTTAATAGATTACAAGATAGAATGTTGTATCTATTCTCCAAAGGTCCACACATGAAAATGATTACAAAAGGGGTGTTTATACTTGTTTTGCCCTAACCAAGTGTCAAGATTATAGTTATTATGGACAAATGACACACGGACTCCCAACAAGATGAGAGTCATGGCTCTTACAATTGTTTGTTCCTATAGAATCGAGGCTCTGTGCCCCTACATGCTTGCTCTATGATATGTTTTGACGGTCTAAGTATTATGTTCCTCACGGGCTAGTACATAACCTTCGATTGGTGAGGTTGAAGTGTCCTACTCGAATTGCTCTTCTAACTACTATTGTGTCCCTCACACTTTGCATCTTTCACATTCCCCTAGTCTTTTTCTTCTTATTCTGAGTCCTCTGTTCTTGGGTCCCTCATGACACGTTCTTCTTTGATAGGGTCCTCTCGTGCTAGGTCTCTTGCACCATTGTCCTTCCATGATTGGAAATTTTTGTGCCATAATACTCATGCGCACCATGTTCTTCCCGCACCATGGTCCTCCCATGCCATGTTGGTTCTTGTGTCAAAATGGACAATGGTCCTTCTGTATCACGCATAAAAAATGGAACAATACTTGTAAAAAATTTAGGGGTCAACATCACCCAACACTAAGTCTTTAGTCCATCTGGGACTAAACCGCACTAGCGTCTTCCAAAAATTTTGGCCCCTTCTGCTCAAGTTCCTTCTTTAGCCCGTCCCAATGGGATAATGCATCAAGGACTTTGGCAATTATTTGTTCAACAGCCTCCTTTGCTTCTTTCATCCCCTCAAGCTGAGTTAGAGCCTCAGTCTTTTTCACCTGTTCATCTAAAGTTGCATTGGCTTTCTTCTAGACATCTTCTAATTCGGAGACCTCGTTGTCAACCTATCCTTGGAGTATGGCAAAACTTACATTTATTTGTTGATGATTTTTATAAATGGAATCTTCCATTGTCTCAACGTCCTTAAATTCTCTTGTATGATCGGTGCAGTATTTTATTAATAGGGAAACATCAACCGCTTGCTACCTCAGAACCTCCTCATCATTGAGTCAGGGTTCTTTTATTTTATTTGGGCATGCCAAACATGCAAAAATCCCATCCAAAATTGGGATAACCTCCTCGACTCTCTCCAAAATATTTATACAAATATATGTCACCGTGGTGAAATTTTCAAGTATTTCTTGGGCCTCATCTCTGGGTATGAGGCACTCCTTATTTTTCTTGAGCAATAGCTCAACCAATGTTTTCAAAATTTTGATGGCATCCCCATCCAATGGTACACCATCTACAAGTGTCAGCTCTTCTTTCAAAATTGTCTTGCAAAAGTGTATAACCCTTACTTTAGCCTCAGTGGCCTCTTGAGTTTGTTGCTTCAAGAAGGCCACTTCTTTGACTAATGCTTGTTTTTTTGCATATGCTTTATTATACATTTCCACAACTCTACCATGTTTCTTTTCTGTCGTGCGTGCATCTGAATTTGACAAAATGTTTTGGCACATCATTTCCATGGCTAGTTTCAAAAATGTGGCACTTGTCATTATTGGTGAGAGCCATTGTGCATCAATCCTCATAAGGTTTGGCAGCCCTAGAGCATCTAGGCCATAAAAATGCAATCCAAAGGAATATCAAACTAAGGCTCTTCGCTATACATTTCCAAAAGGAAGGATAATTATTTTCTTGTTTCTGGGGTTGCATCTTTGGAGTAGAAATGCTTCCAAAGATAGAGGTTCTTGTCTTCTACATCAAACTAGTATCATTCACACAAAGTGGACAACCCTCTCTGTTCTTTTTCCCCCTCAGGTAGCCCCTTTCCCCTTTTTGAGTCTTGCTCATGTTCTCCTTATTGATGTCTTTCAGTGGACATCTCATCCACTCCCATTCCATCAGTATCAACTTGATCACCATATATGACCTATTATGTTGGGGATGGAGTCTTCTCTGAGTATGATTCCAAATTATGAATTTGTACCTGAGTGGGGTCCCTTTGGGGAACTTGACTTGGAGAGTGTTGTGGCATTGATCTGGTGGTAGTTTTTGGAGAAGGTGGAGGTGAAGGTGGTCATGGAGGAGGAGAAGGTGGGTAATTTGGATGAGGAGATGAAGGGATAGGGGTAGGTGAGTGGGAAGGAGTGGAATGAGAAGATGAAGATAAAGAAGATGGTGATGAAATGTGAGAAGGAGATGGAGACGGTCGAGGTGGTGAAGGTGAAGGACGGGGTGGAGAGGGTGAGGGGTGAGTTGGCATTGGACATGGAATGGATGGTTGAGAAGTAGTGGGTTAGGAGGGTTGTGCCTCCACCGTCTTCTATCATTTTTGAGGGGCCTACTGCCCACTTGTGCTAGCGCTTGGTTCTATTTGCTTCCCTTTTACTTATGGTGCTTGGGGGAGCCTCTCTTTGGGGTCTCCATCATGAGGGTACTAGCATGGGCATAAAATGTAAAATATCTTGTGGACCTCCTCCCCGAATAGAATAATATTAACCTTAATGTCGATTAAGTATGTTTCCCCTCTCTCTAAAAAGGCCTTTTTGCATGGATATATGAACATTTTTCAAAGGGTGTGGCACTCTGCATCGATCCGTTCTGCTTGTATATTGATTGGCTATGTATCATAAATCTTGTTGATGGAATAGATGAAGTATCATGTAGAAAATTCATATGAAAGTTTAAGCCATGATGAAAGTTCACCTGAAGGGTTCATTTAAATGTGCACCAGGGAGTAGTGTTGTTTCACAGTGAATTCTACTTGATCTATGGTCAGGGGGCAAATCCTTGGGAATGTGCCACTCATTCCCAAAAGTTGCCTTCATCCTATCAAACCAATACCTCATCTTCAATTTGTATGTTGGGGTGATGTGTTGGGGGTAGGTGGAATCTTTGAAGCACTCGATGGGGGACTTGTGAGTGGGGGGTACAACCACTTCAATAATCTTGAACTGTAGTCAGGCACCCCAATCTCATAAAAAACTAGCAATAAGAGGATTTGCCCCAAGAAAATTTGTACTTAGACATCTTATGCACCTTCTTTGCATCTTTAGCTATCTTCTGGGAAAAATACAATGCCCAGTTGTATTGTGCTCCCTGAACCACTTGGTGAGCAATGTGCAGGTGGGCCATAGCCACCTCCTTCCATCGATCGGTCCCTCTGACCTTGACAGAAATGATCCATGCTGTGAATATAAGGGTGGGATCTTGTAGGTTTATTATATGCATTTCATGCCATTATTTTGGGTACATCAGTGTGATAGCAGTCTATTGGATCTCCTCCATATCTGCCAAGTCATCCAACACATTGACCCCTGAGCACTAAATCCCCATGACTTTGCTTATCCTCTCCATTTTGATCTTCATATTGCACCCTGTGAAGTGGATGTAGTCCTCATGAACGTGTGAGAAGAGGAACTGAACTACCTTAGTAGGCTTGCCAAAATATGGCAATTCAAAGAGTTGGAAGAGGTCAACCTTGTCCAATTGGTTCTTGATGGACAAGTCATAGACCACTTGGTTTTGTGTGTTGGTGGTATGGACCTGATAGTCATTTTTCAACTCTACTTCATTACCCAACTGACGGTGGTTGTAGTAAAAAATTATTGCAGTTGACACCTTGGAGACCTAGTTCTTCATGCACAAGACCAACTTTGGGTACTACATCTCTTCTATTAACAAGGATAGAGGGGGGATGCTAGGACATTTTATGATGAAGAGGCCCACCCCTACTATCCCTTCTTCACCATTTATGCTTCTGCACTCTTGCTCACTTCTTCCATACTCTCTCTCAAGACTCTCACACGCTGCACTTCTGGTCTTTCTTTTGATCTTCCTGAAACTTCTTCTCTTATAGGAAACTAGGGTCCTTCGCTCACCTCTTCTTCCTCTGGTATGGTTGGAAGGTTCTCAAGTCTCTTAGCCTTTTTTTCAACTGCATTACCCTCTATGGTGCTCAAAGGTTAACCCATGGCCTCCCACATTTCCAAAAGAGTTCATGGTGGCGATCCAACTTGCCTCAGCTCTCAAGCTTCACACTTTAACAATGGTGGAACCTACAATCTACAACTTTAACAATCTCCACTCCTACACACAAGTCCAAACTTAGCAACCTCTCTTTGCCTAGAAACCACTGTCATGTCTTTGTCAACTTTACAATCACTTTGTTCTGCAAGAAAATTGGTCTCATCGATCTCTAGTTCTCTAGTTCATCGTTCGCACTTTGCGCTCAAATATTTAAGGAAGGTAAAGTATAAAATGGCTTTAGCAAGCTTATTTATAGGCCATGTGGGGGGAATTACCTCCATTAATTCTTTCCCTCCCCTTGTCACTTCTAGTCGTTAATGTATATCTTTTAATGGCTTTCGTACTTTGATTCTTGTAGTGAGCATTAAGTGCCTTAACCAATTTGCCCCATCATTCCACTCACATGCTTCTCATCATAACTAACCTTGTCACATTAATGGTCCATTCTTTCCCACACCTTTCTTGGAAGTGGACGACAATTGTTCTACCTTTCCGATGAAGTGGAAGACAGTTGTCACCCAAATGATGGGAACCTTTCAAAATGCTTTCAAGGTGCATTAAATGACTCACGCACCCTTGATCACTTGCATGTCATAGATGACTTTCATGCCTTATGATGTTTGTGTACTACCTTATCTTATGTCATATTCATATGCATGATGCCTTACCTCAGACTAAAAGAGTTCATGGTCCTCCATGAAAACACACACAAACTCAAAGTATAATAAAGGGTCACATGCCTCAATGGCAACATATTTTATTCAAAGTGATAAATCCTAACCCAATGGAATTAAGCCTTATTGATTACAAAACCTTAAATTTAAGCATAATCACAATATGGTTGAAGTTGACTGCCATTATAGTGTCCTGGGAGAAATTCTCCATCCATTCGCTTTAGTTGACAAGATCCAGTGGGTTGAATGCAATGAATTATAAATGATCCATCTCAATGGATGCGAAGCTTCCCACGGTGGCATGCAAAATTGGAATCATACAATAGAACTTTCATGTCTATAGAAATATTTTATTATTTAGATGGCGATCATGCCATGCTTTCTGTTTAGATTTCTCAACACCTTGACTCTAGTGGGCAAGGAGACGAGCCTCATCTAGTTTAATTAAATCATCGATCTAAGCTTTCAAAGAGGCTTCATCATCCAAGTTTCCCATATGCGCTATTTGGAGAGACGACACTAGGAACTCCACTGGCATGACCGCTTCCTTTCCATATACTAGGTTAAATGGTGTACTTTTGTTGAGGCACTTGTATGTGGTTCGATAAGCCCATAATACTGTAGATACTTTATCATCCCAATAAATCTAACCAACATTAAATTTTTTTGTTAAATTGGTACCTCAGATCTTGTTAAAGGATTCAGTTGTTCCATTGGTATGTGGGTGGTATGGTGTCATCTTATGGTGCACAATCATGAATTCAGCTAAAATGATGTGAATCGTCTCATTCAAGAAGTGGGTGCCTCAATCACTAGTGAAGCTTAGCAGACATCCATATCATGTTATAATGTTCTCCCAAATAAATCATGTGGCAATTGTTGCAGTACAATATTTTATTAGTGTTATTTCAGCGTAGCGCATGAGATAATCAGTTGCTACAATGATGTACCGAGAGCCCATTCATCATTCTACTGGAGTGATAGGCCCCACAAAGTCAATAGCCCACTTTTTGAACAATTTTTGAGAAGGAATAGGGCACAATGAAATAACATCTCTTCTGTTAGGTTTACCTACACTTTGGCAGACATCACATTGCTTAACATAAGCCTTTGCATCTTTGATTAAAGTTGGCCACCAAATTCTAATGAGCAAGACTTTACGCATGGTAGCCTCGCTACCATAATGCCCCCCAACAATACCTTCATGTACTTCTTGGATCACTTTAGGGAACTTATGTTGCATTACACAATGGTGAAGTACCTCATCACGATCCATTTTGTATAGATCTCCTACTATGAGTTGATATTGTGCGGCACAGACTACAAGTTACTTTTTCTCTTGTGAAGTTAGGGAGTCAAGCGTGTAGCCAGCATTGAGGAATGTCACAACATCCTCTAGCTCTTTAGGTACCTAAACAACTCAAAAATGTTGTACATCAGGGAGATCATCTTCTATGGCATGTGGGGGTTCTCCGTTGTCAATTTGTGATAAATGATTAGGTCCATGGTTGGTCTTCCCAAGCTTTACTACTATGAAAAACTAGAATTCTTGGAAGAGTAAAATCTAGTGGCAAATCCTTCCATGTAGTACTTACTTGTTGACAAGATACTTAAAGGCCTCATGGTCTGTATAAAATATAAATGGAGTGGATAGAAGGTAGTGCCTGAACTTTTCTAGAATGTAAACCATAGACAAACCTTCACGCTCAATGGTGGTGTGGTTTCTTTCAGCGAATGTTAGCTTCCTACTAGCAAAGTAAATTGGGTGATTCAAATTTCCTTCACCTAGTTGTGCAAGTATCGCGTCAACGGTCATCCTAGATGCATCAACATGGACATGAAAATGCTTTTTCCAATTAGGAAATTTCAAGATAGAAGCTATAACTAATATTTCTTTGAGTGTTTTGAAGGCTTCTTTGCAATAATTAGTCCATATAAATTGTTCATTGTGCTTTAGAAGCTCTTCTATGGGCGTGATGATCTTGGCATAAACCCGAATGAGCTTTCTGTTGTCCCCAAAAAATGAGTGACATTTTTGGGATAACCTATGAACTATTTTGGTTCATCATACCAAAATTTCTCTCTTCCCTTCTCAAAATTTGTTCTGAGCTTTCAAATTCCTCATTTTTAAGCTTTTTCCGTGAAGGGATTCATTGGTTCAACAGGTTAAAAAAAGCTTATGCAGGCGAGTTCAGTCAAAAGAACAAGCTTCTAACACTTAGTCATTTCTAGGATTGGTTCAACGCCTCGGTTCAATAAAAAGAGTTCAATTGGAAAATGATAAAGGACAAAGGCATTGAACCATTGAGCTTTGAACCACTTTGGTTCAAAAGTTCAATGGGTTCAAGGTTCAAAGGTTCAACCAAAGCTTACAAAGATAAAGGAAGCAGTGTTTGAGCAAGACACATAATAAACCAATGAACCGATTGAACTTTGAACCGAAAGAGTTCAAAGTTCAATGGTTCAACATGGTTTAAAAGTTCAAAGGCGGCCTCAAGCAAAGAGAGAAGCAATATGGATGATTCCAAAGGCAAGTTCAAATGAAAGCGATGGTTCAACCAAGGAGCAGGAAAGCGATTGAACCAATAAAGCGATTGAACCAATAAAGTGACTAAACCAATAAAGTGATTGAAGCAAGAAAGCGATTGAACCAATAAAGCGATTGAAGCAAGAAATAGATTGAACCAAGGAGCCGAGAAGGCTGCCCAAACCGTTGAAACAGTAAACCAATGACGTCCCCACAAATGTCAAATTTAAGGTAAGGGAATATCTGTTGAAATTCAAATAAAGCACAGAACTTGAAGGAAGAACCAAGCGATGGGCTGAAAAGACAGCCTGATAGCTCAAATCGCAGAAAGAAGAGACAAAGCTGGAAAAGACAAAAGCAGAAAGAGGGAAAAGCCCAAAATGTCTACGCAGAAGTAATTTTAGTAGGTGGAATAGTCCACTAAGCAGGTATTTTGGCTTGCAATTTAAGGATGCAGTCTATTTTTTCCTTCCATGAAGTAAAGACAAATGGATAGCTGTACAGACGTCAAAGGGGATAGACTAGATGATCCAGACTCGGGAGAAGACATATGGGATGAAATGACACACCATAGTTAAGACAACTGCCCTATTTTCAATGCAGTTCTTTGACAAACCTGGAAATGCATTCAAGACATTGAATGTGCAGCATGGGCCGTTCTATGGAAAACAAGTTCCTAAGTCTTTCTTGGAGCGCTATATATTGTAATCTCTCATTTGTTACAAAGGAGACTTTTCATTTTACAAGAGCGAAACTCTGCCCATTTTGAAAGAGAAAAACTGAGACTTTGAGCTCATGTTGTAATTTCATTTCCATTGCTATCTGAATGAGAAAGGAGGTTTTTCACAAACTTTGTGTTGTTTTGACTTGTGTCATCTGAAGGTGTCCTTATTCATTTAATTTGGTATGAAATATTAGTGAAGATAATAGGGAAGTGTCCTAAAACCAACTGTGGGAAGACTTTGTCCTTTCACAATTGATTTCAATCTGTGTTTTCCTTTTCTTTTTGTGTTGAGGATTCTAGGGTGACTTTGTGCCCCCATTATCCTTTATGATATACTCTTTGAGCAGTTGAGGTGGAGACTTTACGCTTTGTTTCATCCTGCTATTACTACGCCCTTTTGATCACTGGTTATTTCACTATCTGAAAGAAACTCCTACTATTTCTTGTAAGAACACTTCTGAAAGAAGAGAAGTGCCTTCAGCATTTATAGCCAAGATTTTCTCCTTTGTCTGTGTGCATCATCTCTGAAAGAAGAGAGATGGATGGTTTGTCCCACCCCTGTGTCTTACTTTCTGCTTATTTATATTGTATATAGCTCCACATATTTAATAGGGAACCTCCCCTTGATGAGAGGAGAGATTTGTCTCCGATTGATGTAGTAAAGCTGCACACCAGGATGACCCATCTCCCTATGCTGTGGTGATAGCAACTATTTTGGTCACCAGTTAGCTGGTCGACAAAATATTCTCTCAATAGTTTTTGGTGACTCCGTTGGGGATGAACGTGCAGTCTGAAGCCTCAAGTTTCAAATTAAAGCAGTTCCTTCCCTTATCCATTATATTATAGACTCTGGTGACTCTGTTCTGTGTCTTACCCATTATCATTATAGCCTTACCATCTTCCTCCATCTTCCGTTATATTATCTAGTCTACAAAACTAGAGTTCTTGGGAAAAAAAGCGCAGTTTGAAGCCTCAAGCTTTAAGCTGAAGTAGGGCCAGTTTCTTTTCCATTTTTGTTCTATAATCTGGCAACTCCACTCAGATGTGTTATCCCTATTTTTTATAATTCAATCATGGCAGTTTGAGGCCCCTAGGGTAACTCATTTGGCCCACTTAATCTAACTCCACCTCTGCATGAGCTACCACTCAATTCAAAGAAGAATTTCCTCAAATTCTTTGGTGATGGAAGATTCCACCCTGATGAACACATTGTATCCTTCACCATAGCCTGTGGTGTGATAGGGGTGAAATTTGAAGACGTGGCGATCAGAATTTTCATGGAGACACTACAATGTGTTACTGCAGACTGGTTTTACCATCTGCAAACTGGATCAATGACTAGTTGGGACACTATCAAAGCCATGTTTGAAGCAAGGTTCAAACCTGTAGAAGATGTTCATGCTTTGCTAGCCCAACTTACGTAGATGAAGAAGGAACCTTATGAGCCCATGAGGGATTTTATTGCAAAATTTGACAAGCTGAGAAACAGGATTCTCGCAGTTGCTCTGCCCACACCCGAGAACCTCAAATGCTTCTTCATAAACTCACAGCTTCCTGAAGTGAGTTTTCTGCTAAGACGTGCTGGCCACATAGATCTTGAAGCTTCTCAAGACTTAGCCATTGAGTTAGAAAATGACCTTATCTTGGCTGGAAAGATAAGAAGGAATTCAAATAGAGGCACATCTTCCTCATCTTCTGATAACTCACCTACAGCCACCACTGATCCAGTGGTGTAGAAGCTAGCAAATGAAGTGCTGGCCCTCAGAAGACAAATGGCACAAGGGATGTCATCTACTCCTTCATACAGAGATGTACCAAGGAGGACATTCCCTAATTAGGCACATCAAGGGCAACCCAATCGTCTTCCTCCGCCACCAAGGAACCTTGACATTGAAGCACCTCCAGCCAACTCAGAAGTTGGGTATTTGGAAACAGAGCATGATTTCTCTTTCCAACCTGAGTTTAATCAAGAAAATGACGTTGGTCTCTTCACGAAGGATCAAGAAGAGTCAACTAGCGACTTTGACATCGATTTCATGGATTACCAGGATGAACCCAAAAGTAAAGGTGAATCATCTGAGGGATCATATGATGTGGTCACCCCGTCCCAAAATCATTCAGCTCAACAAGTTGATAAAGGAGAAATAGAGGAACGACCTCAACCTACAATTTTGATTGCTAAGCATGGGGCCACTCTGCCTATCTAGCCAAAGGACCTAGTGATTTCTAAGAAAGTAAGTATCCCAAACATTTTTGCACCTTTTACTTCAAATTCGCAGGCCAGTCCTCCCACCCCTCCTATAAACCAAAAGGAAGAACTCCCATCCCTTGTGCCTAGTCCAACCCAGCCATTTGACATAATTAATCATGTCAAATGTGTCAAGACCCAAACGGCAGCCCCTACAACCCAAATTTTGTTTGAGTCTTCAGGCAGGGATGAAATAGCAAAAGAATTGGTGGAGTGCAGTATAAGTGTAGAAGAACCCTCCCCTCCAAATGAAGAAGAATCTGAGATATCTGAGGGGGACAATCAAGACATGTGTTGGGCTGAGCTATCAGAACAACACATTATGGTACTAGGCCATGCTGCTGCCCATAAAAATTAGGAAAAGGAACTCTTTGCCAAGAGAGTAAAGATTCATGGTTTTTGGACCAAAAGTCAAGTCTTGTTTTGGGGCAAGAAGAGAAGAAAACCAAGGGGAAGACATAGAAAAATGGTTTCATGGTAGAGAGTTCCATTCACCCATCACCGATTCTGGAGAGAAAATGGCTTCTTGTTGGTTTATCAGGATAGAGCACCATTTTTGTTGCCTCTCAGGGGGCAGCATCTGAGGCACTCCAATTCTTGAAGTATCAGATAAGATCATATATACATATGTATATCTGTATAGTCTTTAGTTCTATTTTGTGCTTTTCATTTTCATTTTTTGGATCTTTTCTTTTTGGGTAGCGCGACTCCGTAGCCCAATGGCACACTTCAAGGCACCAGAGATTTTGGTTTCTACTCCCCTCAGCTTTTCCAAGTTTTCAACTGAAGAAAGTTCCCCAACTGGAGCTAGTTGTTGTCCCCAAAAAATGAGTGACATTTTTGGGACAAACTATGAACTATTTTGGTTCATCGGACCAAAATTTATCTCTTCCCTTATCAAAATTTGTTCTGAGCTTTCAAATTCCTCATTTTTAAGATTTTTTCGTGAAGGGATTCATTGGTTCAATAGGTTAAAAAAACTTCTGCAGGCGAGTTCAGTCAAAAGAATAAGCTTCTAACACTCAGTCGTTTTCAAGATTGGTTCAATGCCTCAGTTCAATCAAAAGAGTTCAATTGGCAAATGATAAAGGACAAAGGCATTGAACCATTGAGCTTTGAACCACTTTGGTTCAAAAGTTCAACGGGTTCAAGGTTCAAAGGTTCAACCAAAGCTTAGAAATATAAAGGAAGCAGTGTTTGAGCGAGACACAGAATAAACCAATGAACTGATTGAACTTTGAATTGAAAGAGTTCAAAGTTCAATGGTTCAACATGGTTCAAAAGTTCAAAGGCGGCCTCAAGCAAAGAGAGAAGCAACATGGATGATTCCAAAGGCAAGCTCAAATGAAAGCAATGGTTCAACCAAGGAGCAAGAAAGCGATTGAACCAATAAAGCAATTGAAGCAAGAAAGCGATTGAACCAATAAAGTGATTGAAGCAAGAAAGCGATTGAACCAATAAAGTGATTGAAGCAAGAAAGCGATTGAACCAAGGAGCCGAGAAGGCCGCTCGAACCATTGAAATAGTCAACCAATGATGTCCCCATAGATGTCAAATTTAAGGTAAGGGAATATATGTTGAAATTCAAATAAAGCATGGCTCTTGAAGGAAGAACCAAGCGACTGGCTGAAAAGATAGCCCGATAGCTCAAATCACAGCAGGAATAGACAAAGCTAGAAAAGACAAAAGCAAAAAGAGGGAAAAACTCAAAATATCTGCGTAGAAGTAATTTCAGTAGGTGGAATAGTCCACTAAGCAGGTATTTTGGCTTGCAATTTAAGGACGCAGCCTATTTTTTACTTCCATGAAGTAAAGACAAATGGAAAGTTGCATAGACGTCAGAGGGGACAGACCAGAAGATCCAAACTCGAGAGAAGATATATGGGATGAAATGACATGCCATAGTTAAGACAGCTGCCCTGTTTTTAACGTAGTCCTTTGACAAACCTGAAAATGCATTCAATGTATTAAATGTGCAGCATGGACCATTCCATGGAAAACAAGTGCCCAAGTCTTTCTTGGAGCGCTATATATTGTAATATCTCATTTGTTACAAAGTTTGACTTTTCATTTTACAAGAGCGAAACTCTAACTATTTTGAAACAAAAAAACTGAGACTTTGAGCTCAGGTTGTAATTTTATTTCCATTGTTATCTGAATGAGAAAGCAGGTTTTTCACAGACTTTGTGCTGTTCTGACTTGTGTCATCTGAAGGTGTCCTTATTCATTTAATTTGGTACACAGAATTAGTGAAAGTAATAGGGAAGTGTCCTGAAACCAACTGTGGGAAGACTTTGTGCTTTCACAATTGATTATAATCTGTGTTTTCCTTTTCTTTTTGTGTTGAGGATTCTGGGATGACTTTGTGCCCCCATTATCCTTTGTGATATACTTTTTGAGCAGTTGAGGTGGAGACTTTGTGCTCTATTTCATCTTGTTGTTACTATGCCCTTTTGATCGCTAGTTATTTCACTATTTGAAAGAAAATCTTGGTATTTCTTGTAAGGACACTTCTGAAAGAAGAGAAGTGCCTTCAGCGTTTATAGCCAGGATTTTCTCCTTTATCTGTGTGCATCATCTCTGAAAGAAGAGAGATGGATGGTTTGTGCCACCCCTATGTCTTACTTTCTTCTTATTTATATTGTATATAGCTTCGCATATTTAATAGGGAACCTCCCCTTGATGAGAGGAGAGATTTGTCTCTGGTTGATGTAGTAAAGCTGCACACCAGGACGACCCATCTCCCTATGCTGTGGTGATAGGAACTATTTTGGTCACTAGTTAGCTAGTCAACAAAATATTCACCCAACACTTTCTATAGTAGTTTGTGTCTTAGGAAGGCATGCACATTGTGCTAAGTTTTGGGTGCTAGAAGATGAAGAATGATGGAGATCTTGGTTGGATCCATCAGGATTCCCTCCTTACAAATAATATGCCCAAGGATTACACCAAAAAGGTGTCACAAATAGGCATTTCTTCAAATTTAGGGAAATTTGAAACACTCAACAGTGCTCAAGCATGAGTCTCAGATTGGCACAATGGTCCTTGATCAACCCGTATATTGTCCAGTCGTCTAAGTAGACTTGGAGAAACTTATGGATAAAATCTTTGAAAACCTCAACTACTATCCGTAAGAATACTGTCGGGGCATTTTTCAACTTAAAAGGCATGACAATATAGGCAAAATATCCCCATTCAGTAGCAAAATTAGTCTTGGATTGGTCTTCCTTAGCTCTCTGGACTTGGTGGTACCTTGAGAACCCATCGGTAAAAGAGTATATCTCACAACTGGCAACACCTTCTAGGATTTCCTCCATGAAAGGTGTTGGAAAAGGATCTGTCACACAAGATGCATTTAAAACATGGTAATCCACATAGATTTGAATACATCCATCCTTTTTGACACTAATTACCATGGAACTCACCCAATCATATTCATAATGGGGGTGATTACTCTGGCACAGAGCATGTTATCAATCTCCTCTTTTACACGCACCCAGAGATTAGGATTCATCTTGTATGGATGTTTCTTCACTAGGCAAGCGCCATCAATCAGCTTTATGTGCATCTTTCATAGATAAGGGTGAAGTCTTTTCATTTCACTATAAGTTCTTGGGAATACATCTTGATGCACTTTCAATAACTCAAAAATTTGAGATTTCTGTCTCAGTCCAAAAAATTTCAATTGTAGCCATCTTAGGTTCTTGATTCGTACCAATGTTACATTGAATAGTTTGAATGGGCCCGTGATAATTATTGTCCCATGGAGAACTGGTGTCCCAAACAGTTCATAAGCCAGTTCTTGTGGGAATGTCTAGATGGTTTGTTGAATGGTCGAGTGAGGTAGATCCTTCACCTTCATTTACTTGAAAGATGAGTTTTTACTTTCCCAGGCAGATTTATTTATGATATTATTCATTCAAAACTATCAATGGTGAAAGAATTTATGGCATGGGAGGCTCAGTGAATAAATGAAAGAGTTTTATAGGTTCTTGATGAATATGGTGTAGGCAAACTTCAATTGGGCTTGGATCTCCAATGATTGCTTTGTGCATGGCTTGAAGGGTGAGGTGTAAGTCCATCCTTGGTGAAAAGTAAGAAAGTGTCAACATCATGTTTTCCTTTAGTATCTACCATAACCTTGTTCCCCTGTGCCTTTCTTCATGAATGTACCAACCCTGTGCCCAAGTGCACAAAGTCCCATAGAACGCATGGACCTAGAGGTACTCTGGTAAGAATGTTTCCTTAGCTCACCATATTTTCTCACAAGCTTCAATGTGAGGTTTAGGTGCTTTCATGCAATTGTAATTAAGTGCGCCTCTGATCTTGTTGTCATGGTGAAATTTATGGTGTAGAGTAGCTTGCACTTGATCCCAATACAAAACACACACTTTATTAGTATGCCACCATCTGGCAATGGTACCATAAAAAATGTGATCCAAAGACCTGATCTGATTGCTTTCGATATCATAGAACTATTCGAGGCACTGGACAAAGTCATGCACCTCCATTTGTCCTTGGAAACGTGGAGCATCATATAGTCTCTCTAGCAGTGATCCCTCTAGTGGCCCTCTCATTGCTAAAACCATGAGGCACACAAACTTGTGACATTTAGGGAGCTAGCGCAAGATGCTTTTTCCTTTGTTTACAATGCTGCACAATCTTCTGGTGAGATTGTAGTCACCATGGGCCCAACAATTGCAAGCATTACTTGTAGTATCTGAGATGGACTAGTTATTCGTCCACCAGAGAATACCATCTGACATTGGATCATGTTCATCATATCGAGCAGTCACATTATACAAATTGTTGATGTCTTCATCAATGCTTACATGCTCGATATAGGGTGGTCCTTGTGCTTGGTCTAAGGGTATTACCATGTGTTGATCGGTATTCTCAAAGCTAATGTATCAAATTTTTAAAGCTCAAATCTGCATGATTCTCATAGCACCAAGGCCTTCCCAATAAGGTTGGATAGTCATTAGCTTCGGCTAATTCCAAAACCTCAAAATCTACTTTAAAGGGAACCCCAAGTATGTCAACAGTGGCATCTTTGAGGACTCCAATAGGATGCACTTGAGTCTTATTTTCCATGAACAGGTCGTGAGGAGAGGGTTGTAGGGCTAGAATAGACATTTTTTTCCAAGCATCTTTAGTGAGAACATTCACCTCCGCACCAGTATCTACTAAGATACCTCAGATTACCCATCTGTTGATAGCTGCATTAACTAATATCTCTCCATCTTTCGAGGAAGAACGAGGACTTCCTTGACATTGGGCATGATTTAAATAGCGATCTTTGCTTTGCCAACTAAGGTGAAGGTGGACTTTGTTTGGTAGGCAAGCTTGACCTTTAAGCCAAGCTCTGAGCTAGGGAATGATGTCTTCATCGATCATACGTTTGCATAGTTCCTAAAAATTGTCCTACACCATATAAGGTTTGACTTCTTTTTGCACTACAACGTGTTGTGTCATCCTTGTCCTTAAGGTATTAAATCTCACCTTGGGGCTCATGCACAAGTGCCATTGTATCCTAAAGGACATCCTTTTGTTTTTGTGCATCAGGGTACTTCCTTGTCCTTGGTTCTTCTCGATGTTCTTTCTCAACCAAGTGGGTTGTGGATTGAGTTTGACCTCCACTATGAGTGGTGATATTTACTTACTACACTATGGGGATGGTTGGTCATGCGCACCATTGTGGTTTGTCTATGCAAATCATGTCAGCACCCTTTTCATTTTGGTCCTTAGTGATGGCTACATATAAATCAGGGCACTCTTTCAGTCAATGATCTTTTTTACAAAATGCACAGGTTGGGTATTCTGAGAAATCCCTTTGAGAGTGGTCTGGTGAACCACATTTGTAACATGTTCTTGGTGGCAGTAGGCAGGGGCCGAATGGCTATGGATTCAATATTACTTCAAGCTTCAAGATTTACAACAGAACTTACACTATTTACTTACAAGGCTTTTGATTCGCTAGATCATGATTAGGCAAGCGAAGAACATACACCTTACAAGACTCAATATAATTACTATGGCTTTTGATGATTTTTGATGCCTAACACTAAACACACACCCTTTATTTATAGCAAGAGAGAGGTCATGTCCAGAATCTTTGCATGGATGGTGTCTATCTCTTCATTGCTTTTACCTTACAAAATTAGATTATTCCTTATCATCAAAGGCTAAAAGACGTATTTGATCTGACAGAAGATTCTTTTGTAGATGGTTGTGGGTCCAATGTTGTTTCTGCTTCAGTGACTAAGTCATCAATAGAGATTGGATGGAAATAGCATCTATACTAAAAAGTTTGATGGATAGTCCATTGGGGACCATTATTTGGTACTGAATGGATGGCTTGTACTAAAAAATAAGATTCCCATGCTAGGTGTCTTCTGATGATTGTATGAACAATCATTTCTTCATCCAAAGCATCTTCTGGATTTATCGTAGTAGGTTCTACGTCTCGAATAAAATCATATGCACAATTATTATCTTGAAATATGACCTATCTTGATAGCCCAGTTATGATTAGGTCTTCTGCCTAAGTCACACAAATGGATTAATTGAAGATTATTATTTAATCGACGAGTAAAAATGTGTCCATGATTTCTATCTGTAGAAATGTCTACAACACCTGTACTCTGAAGTATCATGAAGACTGCTCTAGACCTTCTGAGATAAGCCTCATTCAAGCCATGTTGTAGAATTTCTCCCTGTAGAACCATATTAAATTCAAAAAATATTTTATTGAGTATCCTTGTTAGATTAAATCCTGAGTCAGGTTGTTACATCATAGAAACAGAATGTTGTCAGCTTAACCAATCGGCAACCACATTCTTTTTACCTTGGGTATGTTCTACAGTATAATTAAATCAATTAAAATAATCTTGCCATCTGATGTATTTGCCTCTACCATCTTTTCTACTGTGATTCTTTTCTTTAAAAGTCAGGGACCTTATGCAATCTATTTTGATGATAAAGTGAGGCAAATGCATAATCTTTAAAGCAATCTTCTCAAGAAATTTTTTAATGGCATAGATTTTTTTTGTCTAAAGAGATCCATTTTAATACATCTTCACTGAACACACCACTGGCAAACTCACAAACATACTCTTGATCTTCAACTATATAGACTAATATACCACCCCAAGCATGATCAAAAGCATTTGTATATACAATGAACTTATCAGAATTGGGAATATACAAATTAGGGAGACTCTGTACTTTGATTTTGATTTTCTGAACAGACTAAAAATGTTCAGAATTCCATCTAAAAATATTCTTTTTCTTTAACAACTCTTGTAGAATGAGTATGTCTTTCCCTGCATCTTGATAAAAACTATTAAGTAATTAAGCATTCCTAAAAATGCTTGAAGCTTAGGATTGTCCATGATGTTAGGGAATTCAACGATATTTTTTTTTATATGTAGTTGAACCTGTAATTTTTAATTTTGAACTACCATTCCCAAAAAGTTACATTCCATTTTGCAAAGCTGGATTTTCATTTCTGAAAGAACAATACCAGTTTTACAGGGTATATCATAAAATATTTGAAGATGCTATAAATGATCTTCAAGAGTCATACTGAAAATAAGAATATCATCTATGTAAATATAAAGGAAATATGATGTTCCTTTAAATATGTCACCAATATGTGCTTGGTAATACGTAAGAGCATTCATTAATCCAAAGGGCATGACTGTCCATTGGAAGTGGCCAAAAGGACAACTAAAAGCAGTATTCTCACAATTAGATTCTTTGATTCTTATTTGATAAAATCTTGATTTGCAGTCGAATTGAGAGAAATACTTACACTTTGCAACTTTCTCGAGCAAATAGGATTTGTCGGGTAGTGGATATGGATACGGTTCTGTTATGGCATTCAATGGCCTATAATTTATGACCATTATTTTCTTTTGTCTCTTTTGCTCAGAATGTATGTTTACCATAAAGGCATAGCAGTAGTAAGGAGAGGTGGATTTTATAATAAAGCCATTTTCTTGAAGTTCCTTACTCTGTATTTTCATATCCTGGTAGTCATGAGATGGAATAGAGATCTTCTTCCCTATTTTTATTATTTTCCCTTCCTGGATCTTGCTTTCCATAATTGGCATAGATTTTTTCCAAATTTTTTGGGGATTATCAAGACATGTTTTCTCTGATTTGTAACCCTATAGTTTCTATGCCCTGAAGAACTTCAATATTAGAGGTTTGACTCATTGAGCTTGGAAACTATTCTGTAGCATAAACCAATCTGAGAAGTATTCTTTTATTATTTATAGTAAAAAGAACGCTTTTGGGAGTAGATCCATAGGGTGAATATCTATCAATAAAAGCACCTCCTAATAGGATATCGACAGGGATTTTTTCATGGGCAAAGAAATCACAAGCTTTTTATTTAATATGGTATTCGAGAATATAACATGATTCCATTATTTTAATTAAAGATCTTTATTTAATATGACTTTGATGTTTATATAGGTTATAGGTAAAACTGTTACCTTAGACATCCAGACTTTTATAAGACTGTGACCCTTTTAGTTTCTGCCAACATTTTATTAGAGGAGGCTTAGCAAAAGAAAGAGATGCACTAGTATCAACTTGGACATCAACTAATATTCTATTTAGTTCTATAGTGATGAACTGGGCAAATCTTCCATTGAGCAATTGAGTCAAATAAATTGGTTATAAATCTTCTAATGCAGGTACAACAGTGCATACCAATTTATGCTTAGAGGGATCTAGGATTTGAATAGGAGTAGATTCTTCTTCTTCTGGTTCTTCTTCTTGACCAAACGTCCTGCTACATTCTCCTTCATTTGGACATGTAAAATTCTTCAAAAACTTCTTCTGTTTCATGCTGTTGATCAAAATCTAAGAATGGAGCAAACTTATTGAAATTTGTTAAAAATGCTTCATCAAACCTTGGAGATTAGATTTCTAGACGTTCTTTAGAAATAAACTTATTCCTTATCCAAGATTCACTCGGTCTAAAAGAACTAGAAAAATGCATAGGAATATTTACAGGTTTATTTACAAATGGTGACACGTGGGGCATATTAAGTTGTTTGTCTTGATTATTTATTCTTTTATCCCTTTGAGGATACTCTTCATTTTCATGATGATGATGAGACATATGTCCCCATGCCTCGTATTGTATATCTTCTCTTGGAAATCGGGATCTATTAGATCGGTTCCAAGGTCTCTGCATAGTTGTGAAAGGATTGTCTAATGCATCTGCTAGTGATTCCAAGTCTATTTTATCTTGGAGATCATCATTATCTTCGTCAGAGACTTCTTCAAAAATGGGTTCAAAAATATCATCTTGATTATACAAGTCTTTTTGTTCATCAATAAGATCCCACCACATGGCTGCGTTATAGGAATAAACAACATTGACAGTGAGATTTTTACAAGAGCATTGAGGAGCAATATGGCCAGGGTTTCCAACAAACTCATCTGTTATATTTGTAAAAACCCTGGCATCATATTAAATAAAGATCTTTAATTAAAATAATGGAATAATGTTATATTCTCAAATACCATATTAAATAAGACTGATTATTGAAGACTGTAAGAGATTGATGGATTGTATTGACCTTTTCTGAAGTAGGGCGTACATAGTTCAAGGTCTGGGTTGTATACCTCTGAATTTCATTACAATTTTCCCTGATATGCTAAGTATGGTCTTCAATAATAAAAATTCTAGACATAATTTCTTATATATAGTACATCTTTACATAAATCATCAATTTTTTTTGAAAAATGGGAATTGAACATAGAAACATAATTTCTATGCTTGAATTCATTGGATGGTTCTGGATCAGTTCCCGTAGGTTGGAAAGCAACAGAAAAATAACTAACAGTGCCCTTTGGTTGCTTGTATACTCCTCAATGGGGAGGCCATCTTCCCCCTTTATACAGAGTGAGTTTATCTTCTGTATAAAATTCAAGAGTTTTTTCTCTACGAAGACTCATAAAAGTGTGGGGTAGATCATTGGGATCTGGACCTTGATTTACAGGTTCCAAATAAGATTTCTCCTTTACGAATAGTTCTTCGAGAGGATGTAGATGCTTCACTCTTCCTAGGAGAGGATGATCTGGATTCAAAAGAATTAAATGAAAGGGATCTTGGGAGGATATTTACAAATCAGCGATTTGTATTATGGATCTTTGATTGTCCTTTCATTTTGGAAGCTACAAATTTTAACCAAATCAATTTCCAATCTAGAGATATGTCGATAGATGCTAATTGGACAGTACCACTAAGCCTTCTAGCATATGGCAGATTTTCTGAAATGTTTGGATGATTGTTATTTGTCATACTATACAAGACTGTAATATTTACAGAGGCATATTTAAATTCTCCAAACATGTTGAGACCATAGACCAAAAAAAATATTCCCCAACAATATAGAGAACCATTTTTTACTTCTTGACAACCTTTATCACGAATAGCTACAGACCAATTTGGGACATGTTCATAGCATACAACACCATTTAATTTAAAAATACTAGACAACTGACAGGAATGTATAAAATTGGTTTGACGATGATCGCATAGGGAGAAATACATAACTAGTTTTATATTATTGGGTATAAGAGGAGTAACATATACATGGATTAGACCAAAATGAACAAATTTTACATCTTATGAGATCTTATATACTCTATTTCTTCAAGAGGTAGTAATGGAAGAAAACTTGTCTGAAATGATTTCCCTAGGTTATATGTTAATGCAAGTTCTACAGACTTAATATGAGGATGAACAAAAGACATAAAAGTAGTGTTATAAACAACCTTAGACTTAACACGCAGAAGGAAGGAACACGCAGGGGGAAGGGGAGCGCGGACGCGGTTGTGGCCGCGCTGAAACCCTAACCCCTGTTGCTTCTTCCTCGCTCGTTGGAGACCAGATCTCCCCCAGGTTTGGTGGGATCTATGGTGCTGGGGCGCGGCGCTGAAAGTCCTATTTTTATTGCGTGGTTTTTTTTTTTTTACCTCGGATATCCGTCTTGCAGCCGCTGTGCTGACCTTTACCTTGGTCTGAGCAGATCGATGTTTTTGTAGAGAGATTTTGTATGCCATGGCGGCAATTCCTCTGGGTGAAGGGGATGATCTTTGCAGACTTCAGGGTTGAAGGGTTGGGCAGTGGTGGCGACGGGTCTGGGGGGTGGTTTTGTGGGGGGAAGCCCCTGTGGGAGAGCTGCACAAAGAGATATTTTGCGGCCGTTGTACTGATCCAAGCCCAAACCCATGTGGCTGCCTTATTCGCTTTCATATCCTGTCTACTGGGGTCGTTGCTCATTTTGAGGTGCTTCCAGACGTTGGGGTTTTCTTCGACGATTCGATTGCCATGGCGGCGTTACCTCTACTGAGGGGGAGTTTGGGTAGCTGATCGGGTGGACGGATTGAGCGTAGGTGGTGCTGGTTTTGGGGCTTGTTTTGTGGTTTTTGCTGCTGTTTTTATGGGCAGCGCATTTTTAGGGTTTGATGGATCGTACCCGAGTTTGGCCGTCATTAATGCTAGATCTGACGGTGTTTTCTTCTTTCTTGGTGATAGAGAAACCTAAGGTATTCGGTGGTTTTTTTGTCACGGTTTATGCTTGTTGCTATTGTTATATCTTTTGAGCATGATTTCAGGTTGTTAAACCTGGTTTTGTTGAGGTTTCAGGTCCTTGTAAAACCTGGTTTTGTTACTGTTTTTCAGTGGGTTTGCCTTCATGGACGGATTGTAACATTTTATCTTTCTTGATCTGTATAGGGTTTTGGGGCCCCTTCAAAACCTATTTTTACCTTAATCTAAAACAACCTTAGACTTAATTAACTCAGAGTTTTTGTAGACATTCTTAGCTTTTACAGACAGAGATTTATACAACTGAAAAGATTCTTTTAATTGATTTTCAGTTACAATAGGTGGGGGTTCATAAGATCCTTCCAAAGTGGCTTCATTCAAGATTTCATAACCATCAGCGACAGACTGAGCCTTTTCAAATTCCACTTTCGGCTTTAAAAAATTATGATAATAAGGAAGAAATTGACCACCACCTCGTCCTCATCCTCTTCCTTGCCCACGGTAGCCACCATTGTCTTGAGCATTGACAACCAAGGTTTGGCGCATGCTGCGCGCTCGAGCTTCATGGATATCACTGATCAATCGACAATCATTGGTGTCATGTGTGTAGGCATCACAAATTTTACAATACTCAAATACCTCAATGTTTGTAGTTCGTTGCAAAGGTGGACAAGAATGAACATCATGTTCTTCATGACAAATCTCACAGGTTTGTTTCAGTACTGCATAGATGTTCTTGCGTGCGTAGTTGTTCCTCCTATGCCCTTCAGTGTCACAGTCGGTACACCAGACACCACTGCGTGTCTCATGTGCATTATTTGCTGACAAATTTTCAAGCTGAGATGTCATGGACGCTCTATGTGCCTCCATAGAGGGACTAATCCCGATGCCTATGCTTCAACCGCTTCTATGCGGAGGACAGCGTCCAAAGCCTCACGCGTGCTTGTGAAGGTTCTTTGTGACAAGGTTCGTCAAAACAACAACAATAATCCTCCCACAAACCATTGTGCATGTTAAACATGATTTATTTCAAATGACAACTTAAAAAGCAAGGTTTTGAATCATGCATCATATATATGTACGCTCTGTATAAGTCCCTATTTTATGTCTTTCAATGCCGCTATACTTGTTGCTCAAACTCAAGAATATCAAACCCCTGTAGGTACATTGCTTTGAGCTGGTCATAGGCGACCACTACTTGTTGAGGGTCAAAATTGCGACACCATTTGTGCATGTGTTTTAAAAGAGTGGTTGAAAACTATGTTGCCTTTCATTCAGAAGACGTGATGCCACACACCGTCCAAATTAATTCGCACTTGTGGACATGTTCAGCGACATTCTCTACCTTGCGGTATTCAGGGAAATGCAAGGTCATCTCATAGTAGACCGTTGTAAGTTGTTGAGTGGGCGGGTGCTGAGAAGATCCAACTCCAGTCCCATGAGGGGGTCCACTTCCTCTAATGCCTCCTAATCCACCTCCAGCGCCTCCAGTAGTAGTGCTCATGGGAAGAGGTGTGGTAGATGGTTGATTCCCCAATTTTGGCCCTGTATTTTGACCTTGAGGCCCAGTTCCACCAGCGATCCCAAGCTACGCCGTAGAATGCCCTTGTAGAGGGAAAGATAATGTAGATTCTTGATGATCATCTAATGGCCTAGTTTCAGTGTCCCTTTCCTGTTCAGTTTCTGACTCTGTACTGTCTATATCCCAATTTTGTATATGTACTATGTCTGACTCAAAGGCACGAACACACATTATGGTGGGGGAGCGTGGTTGATTCAGACTTGGTTCCTTGATTGCTATAGTGCAACTCATTTCTCCTTCGTGTGATAAAAGGGGCAAAGGTCGTGGCTTGAAAGTGATGGGCTCCTCATGCGTGTCCACCTCCCTAAGGCTCTTCACAACACTCCTTGAGGTTTCCCGTTCTCTTCCCACGCCACTAATTCCCATAATCCTTTGTCGAGCTTCATCATACTTCTATTTTTGTAACGCTTGCAGGTTGGCTACCATGTTGAACCCACAATCTTCAATCAACCTCTAGTCTCCCCTTCCAACTGTGTGGCTCATGCATAGGGGATTTAAGCCTTCCATAAGTAGAGTTTCCAATCCAAGGTCAACAATTACCTTCTTTACCTCGAAGGCAAATGACGAAAGATATCATCCCCTTGACACTCATAAGAATTGGAACTTTGCTTCCTCAGGGCATGAATAGGTGGTCACTGTGTATTCCAAAATGTAGTTATTCTGAACTCCTCTCCACCAATAATCCACTGCTCGTGTCTAGGGAACTCCAAGTTGTGCTAAACTCCTCTGTCGTTCAAGTGTCCATGATTGCCTTCATCCAAGATTTCAAGATCATCCTTGAGCATACGCTAAGATCCAAGAATGCAAGAGAACTGGGACCTCGAAAAATAAAGTCTCATACAAAGGGTTGTAGAGATTCTACTCTACCCACTGTCATGTAGAAATTCATGGTTCAAGATATGGAACTGCAAAATCGTCTTCGACATTGGTAATCTATTCTTCAATATTCTCTAACGTAATGCACTCAAAAAATTTCCCATAATTATGTTCCAACTGCTTCAGGGTCCGACAATGGAACCAATATGTTGGATTCATTTAGTTAGTTCTACTACGATGCTGAAGCTTCTCCCTAACAAGGTGGCGCACTGGCCCTATCACACGAGAGGTAAGTCTTGCACGCTCACCCGAAGCACACAACGAAAGATAGGTTCCCGAAGGTTTTGAAGCACAATGTTATATATTTTTTCATCTCTTGTAACATAAATCGTATGTTATTCAATACCATAAATATACCACTATTATTGTCATCATCCTAGACTAAACTAACTACAATAACTAAGATCACCATTATTATTCAATAGTAACAATAAAAGAAAAAGATACTCAAAACTTAGAAATAAAACATATTCATTATTCAACACTTAGAATGTTCACGAGTCATCACATGTTATAGTAAATACTAACTATTCATTGATTGCTTAACAGATTACAAGACAAGATGTTGTATCTATTCTTCAAATGTCCACACACACAAATGATTACAAAAAGGGTTTTTATACTTGTTTTGCCCTAACCAAGTGTCAAGATTATAATTATGGGCAAATAAGACACAAACTCCCAACAAGGTGAGAGTCGTGGCTCTTACAATTGTTTGTTCCTATAGAATCAAGCCTCTGTGCCCCTAAATGCTTGTTTTATGATATGTTCTAGTAGTCCAAGTATTTTGTTCCTCACGAGCTGGTACACAACCTCCGATCAGTGAGGTCAAAGTGTTATACTCGAATTGCTCTTCTAATTGCTCCCACGTCGCTCGCACTCTGCTTTCTTCGCATTCCCCTAGTCTTTTCCTTCTTGTTCTAAGTCCTCTGTTCTCGGGTCCCTTGTGACATGTTCTTTGACTGGGTCTCCTACGCCATTGTCCTTTCGCAATAAAAAAGCTTTGTGCCACAATACTCATGCGCACTATGTTCTCCCTACACCATGGTCCTCCCATATCATGCCTATTCTTACGTCGAAATGGACAATGGTCCTTCCGCACCACATGCCAAAAATGGAACAATACTTGTACAAACATTAGAGGTCAACATTCATTGATTTTTCTCATTTATGTACTGCTTCATTGTTTGTATATTTTTTTGGTTGAATGCGTGTATATATGTGTCAATTGATTACATCTTTTTTAAAGAATGCGTGCGTTGATTTTAATGATATGTCAACCCTTTTTTTAATTTTAATATATATCAACCTACCCAAAATAAAAATGAACCACATCAACATTACACTCCTTCACTGCCAATGTAAGTTACGCCTCTCAACATACTTTATATACATATTATTTTAGTTTTTTTATAAAATTATGAAAAAACAAAAACAAAATTAATCTCCCTAACACATGCGTCTTGAAATTCTTTCTATCAAACTTCTAAAAAATAGCTTAATATTTCAATTTCAAATCAGATCAAGCCTAATCTGCAACATATGCGTCTTGGAATTACTTTTAGACGTATAACCGTCTTCATATCTATATATCATATTAAGATTATTATAATTCCCCTAACATGGAAACTTTGTTGCAAATATTGGAAGAATCATCCGAGAAGAATATGGAAGAACATTAGCAATTTCAATTGGTGTTCCTCAACCACTTTGGCAGCACTACTACTCAACACTTTGGGGCAGACTCACTGACGCAAATGAGGCTACGTTGCCTCAAATGAGCCGAAGAATTGATGGTCAACTGTTTCAAAGAACGTGTCAAACACAACCAACAACTGTTTCAAAGGATTCGAATATAACATGGTTCCATTATTTTAATTAAAGATTTTTATTTAATATGGTATTCGAGAATATAACATGATTCCATTATTTTAATTAAAGATCTTTATTTAATATGATAATTCGAGAATATACCATGATTTCATTATTCGATTTAAAGGATTTTACTTGATATGATAATTCAGGAAAATTCAATCACGGCCAATAAAAATTACAACCCTAAATCGATCGATAAATACCCTAAACCCTAAAATCATAAGTACCATCGAACAATAGCAATGCATATGTATTACTTATATTCACACAGATCTTTGCCAATGAATAAGGTTGGCCGGTAAAAATAAGTTTCTCACAAAATCAAAATCGCGTTTTGAATGAAACTTCCCTAATTATACATGCCAAAGACTGTACGCACAAAACAGAAAACCCAGAACAAATGAAAGTACTTACATCGCAGAAATAGCAACCAACAAACAGCCGTGACACAACGTTTACTTATTGAAATAGAAGAAATTGGGAGGTCTGGGAAGACTGCGTTTCCATAATATATTAACAATGGCAGAGAAAAGAGTCTTTCCGATCCACCCATTCCTGCTACTCCCGTAAGATTATTATTTTCATTTCGTCCGCCGCCGTATCAATCAAAAATACAATCCACGGTAGAAATCTTATAACCAAATAAGCTCTACGGTTGTACACAATCCAACACAACACAAGTATAAAGAACAAATCATCATCTACAGAGCTACAGAATGGAATTAAATCTTAGCTGCTTCTCTTATTTTTGTAGCCCCAAATGAAACCCTAACCCTATCCGTGCCGCCGTTTGCTTCCGACACGCGTACGATGGACCGCCGCGGCCAGCGATTGTATTCTACGAGATATTTCCGCCCTTCCTCAAATGTCGCCTATATTTTCTCTGACTTTGTGTACGGTTGTGATTTAATGTTTGACTTTGTTTTTTAAAAATGGTTCTGCGCTTCTTCCTCCTTTATTAGTTTATTGTAGGTAATCATAATATTTTATAATTTGTTTTGTTTAGTAGTAGTTTTTTTTTTTTTTTAAATTGTAAATTTAATTTAATTTAATTTAATTTTTGATAGATATTGTTTTTTTTATCGTAGCTATGAATCAGTTTGATATATAATTGGAGGTTTAGATATTTAATTGATTGACACCAACAATTTTAAAAATATAAATCACAGTCATAACCGATTTTATATACCTTTCCAGAAATTTATCTTAAGTGAAGTTGGAAACAATCAAATCACTTAACCAACTTAGGGATGGAAAAAAAATAATCATAATATTATTATTATTATTTACAATTTTAATCTTTAATTTTTAATTTTTAATTCTGAATTTAATTTCAACTTTCCAGATCAACCTTTTCCTAACTTTTTGAATCCATTGGAATATTGTGTTTTATTGTCATATCTATAAAACGAACGCACAAATCTGCAAACTTATCATTTTTTCCCTTAATCAATTTTATGATAACATGGATTAAAAAACTCTAACACAATTTTATGTAGAAACCTTTACAAATAACTCATGAACTATGAAAATTCTATAATCTTAATCATAATATATTATAGTTTTTATTTTTAAAATTTAAAAACTTACATTATTATTTATAATTTTTTTATTTATTTTTAAATTTTTTATTTACTAATTATGTATAAAATTTTATTATCTATAAATAAATTTATTTTTTTAAACATTCTTATAAATTTTTAATTATTTTATTGTGTAATATAACTTATTATTAAGGTCCTTTTTAATGATCTTGATCTCTTGACAACTAAATTTTATTCAATTTTGAAGTTACAATATTCAATTTTTAAGTTATAATATTGATTTTATTAGAATGTGGTCAAAATGAAAGTCCAAAAATTAGAATGTGAGTTTTAAAATTAAATTAATGTAATAATTTTTACTATGTTAATTATGAGCATTAATTTTTATTTTATCAATTTAAAAAAAAAAAAAAGTTCATGATATTTATAAAATAATTTAGTTATTTAGATTAATACAATTTTCATAATATTTGAATTTTCTTGTATTAATAATTTAGTATTATTTCATATTTTTAATTTTTAATTTTAATTTGGTTTTTTTTGTTTTAATAGGGAGCATTCATATGATGAGTAAGCGTACATTTAAATCAATGAGGTTATGATCTTAATTTTAACCGTTTGACTTTTTATGTCAGGGAAATTGTACTTTGGTGGATGGATATAAACACTCATCATCCTCACCAAGCACAAAATGTTTTAACCCAAAAAAAAAAAAAAAATCAAAATTAAACCTATAAAAATTAAGGTCAAATATCAAATAAATAATAAAATAAAAAACATTGTTTTTAAAAATAAAAAATAAAAATAAATAGAAGTTGATTCTCTTAGCTCAACTTTCCTCCTTTGGTTTGGATTTCTTCTCTTTTGGCATGTAAAAATCAATTGTTGTGTGCATGGTTGCATATTAAGGGAGGATAGTGGGTATTAGTAATAATGCACTTAATGACAACAAGAAGGCTTTCCAAAGTTAGATTGCCCTCGACCAAAGTGGTCTCCTCTAAACCTTGGTATAACTTTCGATTAACATATGTAGTGCCTTCATAAAAGCAATTCGGAAGTACCTTACTTAGACCACGGATTACTTTAATTAGGTTTTACTTTTTATAGGTTTTGATGAAACCAAGACATCATAAAACAAGGGAAAAGGTTAATTTAATCGAATATATATTTTTTCTTTTAACTTTCGTTTTGAGATTCTTCGCAGTTATTATATATTTTTTCATTGGTTATTTGATTTTGTTTTGAATTTGCTATTAGCGTCATTTGCCTTCCCATGGGACCTTGGTTTAAATTTGACAATTAATTTTTTTATCGATTTTTTTATGATCGTTATTTATTGAACATTTCCTTTCAAAAATTAAGATGGTTCATCATTTAAAAAAGAAACATTAAAAACTTAAATAATTATTTACAATAAATTAAATATATATACTTATAATTTTTCATAAATTTTCATAGTCTATTAAAAAATTTATGATATTTAAAAAATAAACATAGATAAATGTTCATATGTAACTCTACATAATGTATGTGCGAGTACACACACACACACACACACATAAAATTTCAAAATAATCATCCTTGTCAATTCCAAAATTGTTAATGGCTTACCTCTTTTTAATACATACTAAAATAATTTAATACTTATTTTTTTAATAGAAATATAGTGACAAATTAAACAACTAACATTTATTTATTTATAAAACTAGTATATATTTAACAAACATTAAGAGATATCTTTCTCAAGACCTTCATTTTAGATTTTTCACATACCATAATTATTAATAACATCATTACCTTCTTCGCAAATTTCTCATTGATTGGTGATAAATTATGTCAATCTTACTATACCAATGTGTCAAGCTAAAAAAACTTTTTAGAAAAAAGAACGGGACTCCAAACTCCATTGTATAGGCAAAGATATTATGATTTTTTAGATTGACTTGTCTTAAAAAAAAGAAAAAACTTCTTAGTGACGGTCGAATAGATGTCGAATTTAATATCAGAATTAAAAGTAAACACACTTACAGACATTACAATCCACCACCATTGCCCCCTCCCCATACGGCCATTGTAGAACGCTTCTTCGCATAATAAAAGAAAGGTATTAAAATAATTACAATTTACTAATTTTAAAGCTATAATATTGATGACCTATTTTTTTGTTGACCACCGTTTTACATGGTGATCTTAGGTTAAGAACCAAGGTCTGAGGAGTATCCATTATACCAAATTCGTCTAGGACATGATTCTGACCTCATCCCTTATATCGTGGTAGGGGTTATTAGTAGCAATAATTGATCTCTAGTAGGCTCTTTGTGAACCAAATGTCTTCACCAGTTGAACCAACAACCATTCACTATTGATGACGTATTGAAATTGTTGATTGTAATATACGGTTTTAAATGCAAAAAGGGTAGGCTAAAGTGTATCGATTTATAGCCATGGGTCCAATGATCTTAGATATCTTGTTTATAGTTTGTGTGGTAGTTTTCAACTAAGTGTTAAATTTGATGGGCATATGATCATATTTATGTTTTTCCCTCACAAAATATAGTCAATATTTTTGGTGAACCGTATCAAATGCAAAGTGAAATATTGGACAAACTATCAAAAAATTATAAAGGATTATAATAAATATATATTATCTTTGATGTTTCTCTCTTCTAATATAAATTATAGGAGCATTTGAAGGGTAATGTTGAATAAATAAATGTCATAAAAAAATCATAACTAACAGGGTTGATCGTCAAAATTAACCCTTACTTACAACATATGATACCACTTCGTACATTGAGTATGGAAGGAGTATGATGTTGTAATTTTAAAATTATATATTATGAGAAAAGACGATGCTTGAGGGGTTAAAGAGCAATATAGAATTAAAAAAAAAAAAAAAATAGATTATTAATTTTTGTATGATATTTATTTCAATTATCTTAAGGTGACCTTGATAAGTAGTTAGCGCACACACATACTATGTGTCTGTGTTTTATGGTCTACTTTTTATTTTGGCAGATGAACTTTAGGACTCAAAGCTCTATCATGAGATGGATTGTTAGAGAGGCCATTCTTTTTTAGAGTCCTATGTGGAATAAGGGGCCTCCCCTTTAATTATTTGTAACTATTTTATTCCCTTTCAGTATTGATATATCTTGCATTCCCCCCCCACCCACCCACCCCCACACACACACACATATGTCTATTTTTTAATGTAGGGGGATGAAATTTAGGACTTGAACTTAGAAAAAATAGACCATTAAAAAAAAAAGATTATGTATACACATTCCATCAACCATGATGGAGTACAAAGGAACTAAAAAAATAAAAATTGAAAACAAGACTTTTGTAAATCCTAATCCACACATCAATCATTTTGGGTTGTTATATTAGGTAAGACCCAAATCCTACCACATGTCTTTGTTGAAGATTAGAGATGTTATGCAAGTGTTGTATTTTTTTTTTTTTACTAATATTCATTTGTTGATCATTGTGCTTAAATTGTAGTGATTCCAGTTGTGCTTGAATGAAAGAGACATTCTTGTCGTGTTGGTTATTGGGATCATGTATCTGAGACATCTGCAGAGAAAGAGAAGAAATAATTCTCACACTGAGTAACCCAGTGTTGTTCTCTTCATTATAAAATATTAGTTTGCATCTACTATTCCAAATATGAATGAGAATGATAAATCTATAGGTATTCTAAATTGGATACATTTTAGTGGGGTGTTCTTGTCCCATGAGTGTTGTTTTCATTTAGAATGCTTGGGGAATAAACCCATAATTGAGCTTTGGAGGAGATTCTGAAGGTTTTTGCTTCTTGGGAATAACCAACAAATTTGTAATAAAGATTATAGTTGGTTATAGAAAGGGCAATGACCAAGGCCAATATAAATCTTAGCCATCTCAATTCATGTGGGAAGTTTTTAATGCAAAATACGACAAGCTAACACCTGAATTTAAGCTTTTTTTTTCAAATTTGAAGAGAAAGTTTATTTTGGGAACCTCCTAAAAAAGAAAGGCCCCATTTTCACTTAATCTCACTGACATTTACATGCCATGGATCATTGCTCTATAGATTTATTTTGGTGATAGTCCTAATATTTTTTATGGTTTAGCGATTGCGAGTCTTTCCAAATTGACCCCATGGATGGAACCATCTTGATATTGAATATATTATGAATTTGACTAATTATCTTAGTGTATACACTATTTTTGAATTATATAGCACCTCAATCTTATACACGTGGAAAATACATATCATGGATATACCTAGAGCTTCTAGACCTATCTCATTACTAAAAGACTCATATGCACCATCTCTCTATGCCTAATTACTTATCTCTTAATCCAACCAATGTTATTCTGATGAATCAAACCTTCTATCTTACCCATAATGTTATAACCTTGCTTATCTTCTATCTTGGTATGAAAATATATTATGAACAAAAAGTTTTATAAAAAATAGATAAGGTTCAAGATTAAACACATAAAAATTAAGGTCAAATATCAAATAAATAATAAAATAAAAAATATTGTTTTTTATTTTATTATTTTATTCTCGTAAATCAACTTTCCTCCTTTGCTTTGGATTGCTTCTCTTTTGGCATGTAAAAATCAACTGTTGTGTGCATGGATGTATATTAAGGATCCTGGGTAATACTAATAGTGCACTTAATGACAATAATAAGGCTCTCCAAAGTTAGATTGCCCTGGACCAAAATGGTCTCCTCTAAACCTTGGTCCACAACTCTCTGACTAACATATGTAGTGCCCTCATAAAATCGATTTGTAAGTACCTTAATGAGATTATGGATTACTTTAGATTAGGTTTTACTTTTTAGAGGCTTTGATGAAACCAAAACTCCATTACTTTCATCATCTAATTTGGTATTTAAAATAGACAAAAAGTTAAGACTTAATCCAACCAAATATATTTCCTTCCCTTTAACTTTAGTTTTGAGATTCTTCAAGGTTATGATATGTTTTTTCATTGGCTATTTGAATTTATTTTAAATTTGTTATTAGTTTCATTTTCCCTCCCATGGGACCCTGGTTTAAATTTGACAGTTGCTCCTTTTGTCAATTTTTTATGGTGGTCATTTATTCAACATTTCCCTTCAAAAGTTAAGATGGTTTATCATTTAAAAAGGAAACATTAAAATCCTAAATAATTATTTACAATAAATTAAATATATATACTTATAATCTTTCATAAATTTTCAATCTATTAAAAATTTTATGATATTGAAAAAATAAAAATAAATAAACGTTCATATGTAACCCTACATGATGTATGTGTGAGTATTGTGTGTGTGTGTGTGTGTGTGTGTGTGTGTGAGAGAGAGAGAGAGAGAGAGAGAGAGAGAGAGAGAGAGAGAGGAGAGAGAGAGAGAGAGAGAGAGAGAGAGAGAGAGAGAGAGAGAGAGAGAGAGATGAGAGAGAGAGAGAGAGAGAGAGAGAGAGAGAGAGAGAGAGAGAGAGAGAGAGAGAGAGAGAGAGAGATTTTCAAATTAATAATCCTTTTCAATTCTAAAATTGTTGATGATTTACCTTTTTTTGATATATGTAAAATAATTTAACAATTATTTTTTAATAGAAATATAGTAACTAATCAAACAACTAACATTTATTTATTTATAAAACTATTATATATTTAACAAACACTAAGAGATATCAATCTCAAGGTCTTCATTTTAGATTTTTTACATACCATAATTATCAATAACATCATTACCTTCTTCACAAATTTCTCATTGATTGGTGATAAATTATGTCAATCTTATTATACCAATGTGTCAAGCTCAAAATTTTTTTTTAGAAAAATAAGGGGGCTCCAAAATCCACCGTATGGGCAAAGATATTATGATTTTTTTGATTGAATTCTCCAAGAAAAAAGGAAAATATTCCAAGTGACGGTCGAATAGACGTCAAATTTAAGATCAAAATTAAAAGTAAACACACTTATTACAATCTACCTCCACTAACCCCCTCCCCCTACAGCCTTTGTAGAATGCCTCTTGGCATAATAAAGGAAAGGTATTAAAAGAATTATGATTTACTAATTTTAAAGCTATAATATTGAAGACCTATTTTTTGGTTGACCACTGCTTTATGTGATAATTGTAGGTTAAGAACTAAGGTATGAGGGGTATCCATTATGCCAAATTCACCTAGGGCATGATTCTGGCTTCATCCCTTATATCATGGCAGGGGTTGATAGCAGCAATAATTGATCCCTAGTGGGCTCTTTGTGAACCAAACATCTTCACCAGTTGAACCAACAACCATGCACTATTGATGACCTATTGAAATTGTTGATTGTAATATATAATTTGAAATGCACAAGGGTAGGCTAAAGTGTATCAATTTATAGCCATGTTTCCAATGATCTTAGATGTCTTGTTTATAGTTTATGTGGTAGTTTACAACCAAGTGATAAATTTGATGGGCATATGATCATATTTATGTTTTTCCCTCATAAAATATAAACATTTTTTTTGGTGGACTGTATCAAATGCAAAGTGAAATATTAGACAAACCATCAAAAATTGTAAATGATTATAATAAATATATATTATATTTGATGTTTCTCTCTTCTAATATAAATTATAGGAGCATTTGAAGGGTAATGTTGAATAAATAAATGTCATAAAAAAAATCATAACTAGCAGGGTTGATCGTCAAAATTATCCTTGCTTACAACATATGATACCACCTCGTACATTGAGTATGAAGGAAGTATGTTATTGTAATTTAAAAAAATATATATTTTGAGAAAAGACAATTCTTAAGGGGTTAAAGGGCAATATAGAATATAAAATTTGAAAAAAATATAGATTATTAATTTTTGCATGATATTTTTTTCAATTATCTTAAGGTGATCTTAATAAGTAGTTAGCACTGTGTGTGTGTTTTATGGTCTATTTTTTATTTAGGGGGATGAAATTTAGGACTCAAAATTCTATCATGAGATGGATTTTTAGAGAGGGCATTCTTTTTTAGAGTCCTATGTGGAATAAGGGGCCTCCCCCTTTATTATATTTGTAACCATTTTATTCCCTTTTAGTATTTATATATCCCACATTTATATATATATATATATATATATATATATATATATATATATATATATATATATATATATATATATATATGGTCTATTTTTTATTTAGGGGGATGAACTTTAGGACTTGAACTTGAAAAAATAGACCATAAAAAAACACATTATTTATGCACATTCCATAAAACATAATGGAGTACAAAGGAACTAAAACAATAACAATTGAAAACAAGACTTTTGTAAATCCTAATCCACACCACAATCATCTTGGGGTTGTTATATTAGGTAAGACCCAAACCTTGCCACATGTCTCTATTGAAGATTAGAGATGTTATGCAAGTATTGTGTTTTTTTTTTACTAATATTCATTTTTTGATCATTGTGCTTGACTTTTAATGACTCTAGTTGTGTTTGAATGAAAAAGACATTATTGTCATGTTGGTTATTGGGATTGTGTATCTGAGACATCTATAGAGAAAGAGAAGAAACAATTCTCACATTGAGTAACCCAGTGTTATTCTCTTCATTATAAAATATTAGTTTGCATCTTCTATTCAAAATATTAATGATATTGATAAATCTATAGGTATTATAAATTGGAGACATTTTGGTGGGGTGTTCTTGTCCCATGAGTGTTGTTTTCCATTTAGAATGCTTTGGGAATAAACCCATAATTGAGCTTTGGAGGATATTCTAGAGGTTACTGCTTCTTGGGAAGAACCAACAAATTTGTAACAAAGATTATAGTTGGTTATAGAAAGGGAAATGACTAGGTCCAATATAAATCTAGCCATCTCAACTCATGTGGGAAGTTTTTAATGCAAAATACGACAAGCCAACACTTAAATTTAAGTTTTTTTTTTCAAATTTGAAGAGAAAGTTTGTTTTAGGAACCTCCTAAAAGAGAAAGGCCCCATTTTCACTCAATCTCACTGACATTTAAATGCCATGGATCATCACTCTATAGATTTATTTTTGTGATATTCCTAATATTTTTTATGGTTTAGCGATTACCAGTCTTTCCAAACTGACCCCATGGATGGAACCATCTTGATATTGAATATATTAGGAATTTGACTAATTAGCTTAGTGTAGACACTATGTTTGAATTATATAACACCTTAATCTTATACACTTTGAAAATACATATCATGGATATACCTAGAGCTTCTAGACCTTTCTCATTACCAAAGGACTCATATACACTATCTCTCTATGCCTAATTGTTTATCTCTTAATCCAACCAATGTTATTTTGATGACTCAAACTTTCTATCTTTCACATAATGTTATAAACCTGCTATCTTCTATCTTTACAAGTTATGGACTTGCACTTAATTTTTAACTACCTAGACACTTGTGTCCCAAATAGGCACTTATATTGATGTAAGTGTCCTACCCTAACGCAAGTGTCTAGTGCCCTAAAGTCATCCAATTTACAAATGAAACATATTCCTATGGTTGGCCTAAGTGCTTTAATATGAGATATTCTCCAAATGGATTGGTATAAATGTAAGATCAATGCCCATTCATTCCTCACCTATAAAAGACCAGAGAGACCAAGGCAACTTATCAAAAGCATTTTATCAAGCACTCAAGTGAACAACGCTTTGCTATTTTCTCTTTTTTCCATATTAGTCATAGGAACAACACATCTACATGTCTAAAGTATTGAAGGAACAACCCAAGAGCCATATTTTTCAAATTACAATCTAGGCCACTATTATACTTATCACACATTGCATGATTCACACCAAAAAAACAAGTAGGGGAGAATTACATAAGTTTAAGGCCCTCTTCAAAGTATTGGTTATGTAGGCAATGCTCAATGACAGAGGGGTCTTTGGGGTAGCTCAACACCATATGCCCACTAACCCATTTTTCCCACAATCAATATAAATATGAAGAAATAGGGTTTTGCTATTTGATAGGCAATGACAGTCCATGATCCAAATATGAATGTACCAAAGTAAAGGCAACATAGAACCTAGAATCATTTAGGTGGTTACATTCAATTTCAATATGTATTTCATACTAGGCACTTATATTCAAGTCAGATATTAGCATTTATGCAAGTGTTTGTGCTTACTTGGGCATAGTTTCTAGAATCAAATGATTGTTCCATAATCCAGACCCAATCCACTTTATGCCTGTTCTAGATCTAAATATGTATTAGCATAAAAAATAGCTAAGTATCTTATTTTCATTATTATTACAATATATAGCATAGCTATGATTTTTATCTTTAGCATCCTAGCATAATAAATTCAATATATTTTTTTATCTAAGTTTCATAAATAATTGGCATGCTTTAGAAATAGTCTATCATCATTGTGCCCTCCAATCTCTTTCTTTATCTTCTTATATATATGCACTTTCTAGATTTATGTTAGAGCCCAAATTTTGGCTCAGTATTCTTTAGAATAACCAATGCGTAGAAGATTATGGTGTAGAAGACCATGGTGTAGGAGTCCATGGCACATGAGGACCAAGTTAGAATAAATGTGCATAATAAATGGAAAACTTGAGAATGAAGTACTCGTAACTTGGTGGAAGACTTTGGGAGCATGTGGGAAGTGAGAGATGCTTAGGGAGCAATTTATAGGGATGAAAGAGACTAAGTCAAGCATGAATCTAGTAACAACCCATGAAAATATGGGTACTCAACAATGAGGATCCAACATCGAAGAGAGAATATAGGGGCACAAAGGCTTGGGTCCTAGTAAATCAATGCAATTGGCTATCATGACTCAAGTGTGTTGATGATCATTGGCGAGTCAATATGAATGTAATTATGATTGTAACTACTTGGTTATGGAAAACCAAGTATAAATACCCCTAGATAGAGCTTTTTAAGGTGGTTGTTGTTATTGTTGAGGTTGATATTGTACTCAATTAGATACTATTAATATAGATATATGAGTGAGTTGCATTTTATAATGGAAATGTATAATCTTTGAATCACTTATCAATATGATTAATGGAACTGGTGTTACCTTAATATTGTTGTTTTGATGACTATGGAGATAATATTACTAGTTATCTTGTATGTTATTGTCCAGTTAAATGAGTTAAGGCTCATAGTTAATGTTTATGTCTTCTTTTTCTTTTTGATCATTGACTAATGAACACATGTTAATATGGGTTATATAATGAGTGTAGTAATGTGTATGTGTTTGAGCACCCATATATTTTAGTACACCCTCACATGATAAAACCAATAGGAATTGGTCCCTCACTGTGTGTTTCAGGTGAATGCATGATAACTCATTCTTGCATGAAATGCTAGAACACTAGCACATTGGGTTATTAGTCACTTCAACATGTACCTAAGGTAAGTTATGATTAAGTAAAGAAAACAAACCCCAATAATTTATATTTTTCCTAATCTTAGTCTCAGTGATTCATAATGATATTTCTTTCAAATCAAATTGTCAAAAGGCAAGATGATTGTATCAATACACAAGTGTACTCCAAAAACCTTGCTCTCTTTCAATTTTAGATTATATACATTAATTATAAACTATAACATGCTCTTGGTTATAGTTCAATCACTATCAAAGCAAATAATTTAGACTCAAGTAAAGATAAGGTGTGTTATACACATATAGGTATGCATTTCTTCTCCTTTAAACCAATAATTTCATTACTAGATTAAAGGGGGGAGGGAATTTAGACACTATTTATAAATTATATAGCACCTCAATTTTCTACAGTTGGCAAAGAGATATCATGGATGTACCTTTATATTCTAGACCTTTCCCACTGCCAAAAAGTTGGCATATACTATCTTATGTGCCTAATAGCTTATCTCTTAATTTAACCAATGTTATTATGATAAATCAGACCTTATATCTTTCCTAGAGTTTTATAAACCTAATTATCTTCTGTCTCTACAAGTCTTTAACCTGCACATCTTTTTCAACTACTAGGACACTTACATCCTAGTTAGATGCTTGAGTCGATTCAAGTGTCCTACCCTAATGCAAGTATCTAATGCCCTAAAGTCAAATGATTTTCAAATGAAACATATTATTATGGTCAACCTAAGTGATTTAAAGTGATATATTATCTAAAGGGATTGGTGTAAATATAAGACCAACCTTCACTCATTCCTCACCTAGAAAAGACCTAGAGAGACCAAGGTAAATTATCAAAAACATTCTATCAAGCACTCAAATGAGTATAACTTCCATATTTTCTCTAATTTCCATATCAGCCATAAGGATTATATATATATATATATATATATATATATATATATATATATATATATATATATATATATATATATATATCTATAGGTTTAAAGTATTGAAAGAGTAGCCCAAGAGCCATATTTGTCAAGTTACAAGATAGGTCACTATTGTACTTGATTATCACATATTTCATGATTCACACATAAGCCAACATATAGGGGAGAACTACATAAGTTTGAGGCCCTCTTCAAAATATTGGATATGTAGGTAGTGCTCATTAACAAAGGGGTCTTTGGGGTAAATCAACACAGTGTGCCCACTAACCCATTTTTTCCACAACCAATATGAAGATGAAGAACTAGGGTTTTGGTAATTGACAAGGAACGAAAATACATGAACCATATAGGAATGTACCAAAGAAAATGTGAAATAGAACCCATAAAAATCTAGGTGGTTGTATCTAGTTTTAGCATGTATTTTATACTAGACATATGCATCCAATCCATATAATAACATCGCCATAACTATCTGAGGTTGATGAAAGTGTCTTCAACTACAAAGGCACAATTTATAGACTCAAATGATTGTTTCAGAGTCTAGATCCAATCTAATTTCTACTTATTCCAAATATATATCTGTATTATCATCAAAACTATCTTATTTTCATTATTATTACAATATCTAGCATAATTGTACTTTCTATCTTTAGCATCTCAGCATAATAAATTCAATATATGTTTTATCTAAGTTTCATAAATAACTAGATTGATTTAAAGATAGTCTACCATCCTTATGCCATAGGCTATCTCTAAAAATTTTACCTTGGATTCCCCCAATCTATATTTTAGGGTTAAACATTTGGTGAACCTGATTCATATGAATGGACATTTTTTAATTCCTATGGTTTTTTGTCAGCTAGGGTTTCAGATTACTATACTTTTTTTATTTTTTGCTTATATTATTTTGCATGCAACCTAGGTGTAGCCCTAGTTTTGGAGGTGTACCTATTGACCACATTGAGTTTTCCCTCCTACTACCTAAGATGTCTATGACCACATTGAGTTTTCCCTCCTACTACCTAAGATGTCTAAAGCAATGAGGAATCTCATCATATGGATCATGATGATACTAATGTTGAGAATGAAAAACATATTGATGAGGTTATCATATAAGAATATTTTGATAATGAAAACCATGAGTATAATAAAACCAATGAGCATGAGCAAGTGCAAGCAATTGCATTGTTTTGTGAGCCTATTCATCAAAACCTTGAAGATCTTGATGAAATATAAAGAACCATATTATAAACTAAAAATGAAAAAAGTGTATATAAATAATCAATTCCATTTATTAATCATGTTATTCAAGTTATGGGTCATCCCCATATATCAACAACCTTCCCCTTGAGCACATTACCGCTTCATACTTCTAGCGGGGGCACAAGATATGTATTTCAAACTTTGTTCCCTGAAACTACTATTACTACATCTACCATGGGGAACCTAAATCTTTCAACTCAAATACTGGTTTTAATGATTTTATCTACCCAACCTATGTGTATACCTCCTTTGGTGATTTCTCAAATATCCAACCTAAAAGAACAAGAGGTGAAATCTCTTGTTTAAACTATAAAACTTTTACAAACTAATGTTAAAAATATTGAACAAAATTCTATGAAATCACCTTATGCTATTAATTCACAATAGGAGTTGCATAATCCTCTTGTACCAAAGATATATTTGCACCTCTTGACAACTAGTTTTGATGCACCTAAGTTCACATTTTATGATGGTAAGGGTGATCCTAAACATCATATTCAATCCTTTTATGTGGCATGCTTTGATTATGCCTCCAATGATAAAATTTTAACTAAATTATTTCCAAGGAGCTTAAAATACTATGATTTAAGGTGGTTCTATGATTTACCAACTCAATCATTAAATGCCTTCAAACCCCTCACATATAAGTTTTTGGCACACTTATCAATTAGAATTACTGAAAAGGTTTTCTATACCTAAATTACAAAGATCAAATAAGGAACCAATGAACTTATTAATGAGTATGTCTTGAGGTACAAAACAATGTTAGCTAAAATGACCAATCCTATGGGAAATAAAGAGCTTCAATACATATTCAAGTAAAGTTTTCTTGCCCAATTTTATGAGTTTATTATTTTCAAAAAGTTTAAATCTTTCAATGACTTATGCCATATTGTTGATGATCATGAAATTAAACTTATCTCATTGAAAAATCTTAAATATGTAGCACATAAGCTATCTACATCTACATATAATACCAAGTTTGTTATCAAACTAGGTTATAAGGTCAAACTCTTGAGCTTAAAAAATAAATAAACACCATGGTTAATGTGGTATCACAACAACCTAATCAAATTATCTTATCTAATGCACCAAGGAGATAATTTACAAGCTTACCCGAATCTCCCACTTCATTACTCCCACGGCTTGTATAATGTCATCTTATATCTCTCCCTCATCCTATAGAGGTTGATATGAGCAGACCCCTACCCAAAGGGCATGATGTGAATGCTTATTTTGACTATCACCAAGGCTTTAGGCATTCTACAAACATATATTTCACATTGAAGCATAAGATCTATGACCTCATCAATGACCAAAAGATTCTATTTGATGATCCTCCAAAGGAATCAGGTTCACAACCTGGTAACCACCACAAACAAAAAATATTCAACAATCCATTGAAAGATAATTGAAATAAGGATCCAAAATTAAAAAAGGCTATAATGTACACTCTCATCCATCTCATTATGAACACCCATTGGATGGGATTATTGGTACCTATACATGGCATACACCTCCCATGGTTTAAAGACCCTCTATTAATGTCGATGATAGTGAGATTAGTTCATTCGAGTATACCTTGATAAACAACATATACATAGTGTTATGATTGATAATAATGCAAGCGATAAAATTTGTACTATGACATTACTTACACATTTGGGTGATAAAAATCATGATTTACATCCTTTGACCAGATTAGTTAGAGCATTAGATGGGACCTCACAATAGGTTCTTGGTGAGATTGACTTACCTTTATAGGGGGGTCTCACACATGTGGTTACTACCCTCTCAGTTACACCTTCCATAAGTGTCTTTGATATGTTATTAAGATAACCTTTGATACATACACTTTGAATAATACCTTTTATAGTGCATGAGTGTGTTAAATACATCCATGCCAATTGGGTAATTATATTTTATAGATTCTATATGAACATCCTCTTGAGCAAGAAAAAATTGTACCTAGGTAATTAATTATCAAACCTCCTATGATTAATCCTTCATAAAAGGGCAAGAAATAAGAAATCCCATTTACTAGGCAATCAATACTTGAAAGATCACTGCATCATAAGTCCACATTGGGTTCTATGTAATACTCATCTATTGTAAACCATATTTATATATCCAGATCTGATACAAATGTTCCTATTACTGTTATTCCAAAAAAGTCATATAACACTCTATGATGGGTTTCACGAGCCCCTACTCCTACCATTTCTACTTCAAAACCATAGAGTCCTATTTTACATATGTAAATCATAAAAAAAGCTACAGTGACAATTATTGCACTTATACATGCTCCTTAACAACATCACCATTTTATTACACCAGGTTCATTATGGGGAGATCTCTATGACCATCCTTTAGATGTGATCATAGGATAGTCTTTCCATCTCATAGATCCTACAAATACCAAAAAATAAAAAAACTTCAAAAATACACAAATATGTTTAAAATTTAGATATCTTATTAGATACTTAGCATATATGTTGTTGGTTTCATGTTGGTAGATGGAATATCGACACTTCTTACATACACATGTTTCATGCATCTTTTGAGTGTGATTCAGGCATACACAAATACTAATTTTTAGGTGTTCCCTCTACTCATGTCACCAAGACATTAGGGGCTTCCACCTCTATGATAAAGATACATATAGGTTGTATATTTTTATGGTCATTTTACATTATCATGTTTGAGCTCATATATGTACTTACACATGCCTTTATCCATGATTATATCTTTCACATTGTACTTGATATGCTATGTACTTAATTTTTTTTGTTAACACATATATCCAGGGACAATATGCTATGTTCATGTTAGTTCCTTATGCTTTCATGTATCTACTTCCTTGAGTGTATTTCCTTTCTATTATTTTTATGCCCTTAACCTATAATACGTCTAGGGATATGTGTAGTCAACTTGTGGCTTACACACCTTCATATTATCTTGTTACATTTCTTTATGTTCTTAGTATGGTCAGCCTATGAAATAACCTTGGATAAATAGAGTATATATAGGAGGTAGTGGTTAGTATTTTATCATCATATCTAAAATTTAGATCTTATTGCATTATTGTGGTTGTTATCCCCTTGAAGTGGCTTAGTCATAATATTCCAGTATTATAGTCTTTCACCAATTGTTATTGTGGATATGTTTATTCTAATCTTAATTTTGTGATATATAATTCTGTTTTTGTGAATCATATAAGTAATTTCATTACAAATTATATTAGAGCTTTGATTTGAGAAAGTCATGATGCAATTTTTTTAGGTTTGGTGTCCTAAGCACTATAAGGCTAAAAAACATAACTTGTGATCTGGGAGGAATTGAATTTTCTCATCACTAAAATTTTATTTGTGAGTTTTCTTTACAAAAAAATTATTTTTTCAATTAAAATAAATAAATAAAAAATAATAAAAGAGTGGATTTTTTTTAGCTCATGCAAATTAGTAGTCATTATATTTGTCTATATGAGATGATTGCAATGGTATTTTCTACTGGTATAATTTTTGGGCCAAATTTTTTCACCCTTATGCATATTAACAATCATTAAATTCATCTTAGCTAGGTGATCACAATGGTGTCATATATCGATACCTTTTTTTGTGATCATGACCCTCTTAAGGTTTGTGCATAGAAAGACCTAACTTGTGGTCGTAAGAAGGGAAATAAATGCCTAAAACTCATCACAAAGATGACATAGAATCAAAACCTTCTGATCTAAGTATTTCAAATATAGTTCAACAACTTAAGTTAGAGTTGTAGGGCATGGTGTATAAAAATGATCTTGATGCGGTTAAAGGGGACCTCATAATGCTAAGTGGGGACCTGAATAGCTTCTAAGATCAATTACAAAAAATCACTAAGCAATTGGACAACTTTTCTACTTAATGATTGCAAAAAAATCCTCTACTTTAGTTTGGTTCTTTTCCTCTAAATAATCACAATGCCAACCATGGTATGAAGCCCTTGTTGCTAAAAATGGACCTACACAAGTTTGATGGTAATGATTTACTCACATGGATTACTCAAATTGAAAATTTATTTGATCTACATCAGACTCCCTATTCACAAAAGGTGGTCATAGACTCTTTATATCTAAAATGTGAGAAATTTATTTAGTATCATTAGTTGTGTGCTTAAAAGAATTTGAAGGGTCTCTTGGTTTCCTAGTCTATACTTTCAAAAGCATTATAACTCCACTATCACAAAAATGTCTTAGAAAACTACTTCAACGAACTAGCCAAGTTGTACCAAACTAGGATGGTAAATGATTACATTCATCAATTTCAGAATCTCTCCTTACGTGTGACATGCATCACCGAGGAAAATATGATTGACCTATTTTTGGGTGGCCTCAAAGATAACATCCAATTAGAGGTTCACATGTTTCATCCCAATAATGTATCTGACACCATACCAAGGGCACATCTAGTTGAGGAAAAAGAGTTTTTCAAATCAAGACCTTTCACTAATGTGCATGAATGTACCTTCCCAACACCATCATTTCCATAACCTATTAGTTTGACACCTTGATAAGTTGAAAAAAATCATGTAAAAGGTTTATGTTTTGGATGTAATAGAAAATATAGTAAAGGACATCGATATGCTTAAAAGAATTTATTTTACATTAAAGGTGCTAATGAGGAGGAATAATATGATGAGGCTTTAGGGGTAGGTTTGGAAGAACCTGAGGATGAATTTAAAGATTCTCAACCTACTATTTCCTGCCATGCACTTTCAATTATTAGTACTCCTCAAACTCTTAAGGTGGTGGGTTTCCTAAAGAAACAGAAGGTGATTGTGTTAATTGACTCTGGGAGTACACATAACTTCATCAATAATAAATTGAGTACTCATTTGAATTGTTTCATTTACCCAACTCCAGAATTTTAGGTTATGATTACAGATGGTGGTATAATTAACTATTATTAAAAATGACACATCTTTAAGCTTGCCATGGGATACTACTTGCTAGATTTCCCTATGTTGTTATTCTCATGGAAGGAGCTAACATATTTTATGAGTGCATTAGCTCACCAATTCAGGTACTATTGAGATGAATTTCTAGGAACTATTCATGAGGTTCCATTTAGAAGGTAGGACCTTTGAACTACATGGATTATGAGATAAATCTCCACAACTGGTTAGTTCCCATTAAATGATGAATATTCTCAAAAAAGGTGTAAAAAGATTTGTGGCATGATTATTTTCCATAGAGGTTCAATAAAATAAGGAGTCTACACATCCTAATTTATAAAAGGTGTTGGATGACCATTTTATTATTTTTAGTGACATGCCAAAAGGACTTCCTCCAAGTTGTGCACATGATCATGCCATTAGGCTCATTTCAAGAAGTACACCACCCAACATCAGACCCTACAAGTATCCCTATGCCCACAAGAGTGAAATTGAAAATATGGTATAAGAGATGTTAGAGGTTGGAATCATTTGACACAGTTAAAGCAAATATTCTTCCCCAGTGGTCATGGTGCAGAAGAAGAATGATAGTTGGAGGATGTGGCTAGACTATAGAGAACTTAATAAGTACACCATCAAAAATAAGTTTCCTATTCCAATAATTAATGATTTTCTAGATGAATTGCATGGTGTTATTTATTTTACCAAGTTAGACCTTCACTCTAGGTATCATTAGATTCACATCCACTATTAAGACATACCTAAAACAACTTTTAGAACTTATGAAGGCCATTATGAATTTATGGTCATGACTTTTGGTCTCACAAATGCATCATTTACATTTCAAAGTTTGATGAATACTATTTTAAAGCCATTTTTGAGAAATTTTGTATTAGTGTTTTTTTATGATATCCTCATCTATAGTAAAAATTAGGAAGATCATTTAAAGCATGTGAAATAGGTAATTTCAGTTCTAGAACAACATTAGCTTTATGCCAAACCTTATAAATATTCTTTTGGTGTCCAAGAGATGGAGTACTTGAGTCATATAATTTCACATGAAGGAGTGAAAGTTGATCCTAAAAAACCCAAGTGATGATAGAGTGGCAGGTTCCTAAGACCCTCAAGAAACTTTGAGTATTTTTGGGGCTAAATGGTTACTATTGCAGGTTTATTAAAAATTATGGTGGCATTATAGCCCCATTCACCTCTTTATTAAAGAAATAATCCTTCTAGTGGATCAATTCAGCTACCAAAACATTTGAATAGTTGAAAATGCCATGTACACAACTCCAGTTTTAGCTACTCTTGATTTTTCAAAAACTTTTATTATGGAGTGTGACACATCAGGATATGGCACAGGGGTTGTACTCATGCAAGAAGGTAGACCACTAGCATTTGAAAGTCATCGACTAAATGGAAAAAATAGGCTCAAACCAATCTATGAGAAAGAGATGATGGCTATTTTGCATGCAGTGAAACAATGGAGACCTTATTTAATAGGTCATCACTTTCAGATAAAGACTAATCATGATAACCTCAAATATTTTTTTGAAAATTGATTGTCATCTAAAGAATAACATAAATTAGTGACTAAAATGTTAAGATATAATTTTTAAAAAGTGTATAAGAAAGGGAAAGCTATTGTGGTGACAGATTCCCTCTCTCTATAGGGTGAATCAATCAAGGTATTGTTATGCACCATGACCATGACCATGTGATAGGCACAATGGCTAAAGGAAGCAAGATTTGAATGGGAAAATGATATTACTACCAATGATTTGATTCAAAATATTTTTTAAGGTTCATGGAAGGGGAACAAATTATGGTATAAAGATAAATTATACCTCTGTAAGCATTCTCTATTCAAACATAAAATTCTTGAGGAACTTCATGCCTCTCCACTTAGAGGTCACTCCAAAATTTTGAAAACATATTATAGAATCAAGGGGTTATTTTAGGAAGGACTCAAGGTGGATGCCTAGAAATATATGGCTAAATACATGGTATGTCAATAAAATGAATGTGAAACCATTAAGACCCTAGGTATTTTGAAATGTTTTTCCATCCTTAACCAACATTAGGATGAGGTTTCCATGTATTTCACTATGAAATTACCACATTTTGAGGGTAAAAATGTTATCATGGTAGTTATGTATCAACTCATCGAGTATGCTCATTTTTATTCCTTATCACATCCACTTGTTACTAGTATAGTAGCTTTTGATTTTCTAAATATAGTTCATAAATTGCATGGTACTCTAAAGGTCATTATAAGTGATTGAGATCCCACACTTACTAGAAATTTTTTGACTATATTATTTGCATGTTTGGGTACCCAATTGTCTCATAAATCATCCTAGCATCCTCAATTTGATGGATAAATAAACGTAGTCAACAAATGTCTAGAAGGGTATCTTCATTTATTTTTTGACAAACATGACAAATGGGTTCTTTGGATGCCACTTACTGAATGGTGGTATAACACTTCTTTTCATACTTCTTCTAAGATGTCTCCCTTTGTGGCATTGCATGGGTATCACCCCCCATCCATCAGTTTAGATTTGATAGTGCATACTAAGGTTTAAGTTGTTGAGGAACATATTCACCATCAATAGGAGGTGCTAGTCAGTTTAAGAGAGAATTTAACAATGACACAAAATATAATGAAGCAACAAGAAGATCAACACCATAGTGAGTTGCATTTTGACGTATGTGATTGGGTCTTTATGAATTTACATCCATATAATTAGATATATTTGAAGCAACAAAAAAGGATAACAAGCTATCACCTAAGTATTATGGCCCTTATTAGATCTTGTATAAAATTCGTAGTATGGCTTACAAGCTAGAATTACCTCCATCTGCTCGCATACATCCAGTATTTCATGTATCTTACCTAAAATAAGGTAATTAGACATAGAGTTTCCATTCATATTGAGTTAACTAAATAGGATGAAGAATGTCGAGTCATTTTATATCTTGAATAGATACTTCACACATGCACTAAGAAACTATGGACTAGAGCCATTAAGGAGTATTTGATCAGATAGAAGAACCTACATCCTGGATATGCAACATGGGAGGATGAAGTGTTCCTACCACAACATCTTGGTTTGATTCAATGTTTAGGTTAAAATTGTTTTTAAGTGGAGAGACATGCTATGCCCTTAATGTATAGTCTGTCTAAGGATATGTGTGGCTGACTTGTGGCTTATACAACTTCATACTATCTTATTGAATTTCTCTATGTTCTTAGTATGGTTAGCCTATGGAAAAACCTTGTATAATTAGAGTATATATAAGATGTAATGGGTAACATTTTATCATCATATTATGAATTCTGATCTTATTATATTATTGTAGAGGTTTCCCCCTCAAAGTGGATTCATAATATTCTAGTATTTTACTCTTTCACCAATTATTATTGTGGATCTATTTATTCTACTCTTAATTATGCAATATATAATTCTATTTTTGTGAATTATCTAAGTGATTTCATTACAATTGTCTTGATTATTTGAACATTTGAATATGCTCCATTATTTATGGCCCTTATGCCTTTATTTTCCTCTTTGACATTTGAATATGTCATTGTTTATTGTATGTTGACATTTGAATGTCATTTATTATTTTGTAGACTTTTGACTAAGTCAAGTCCCTTTGATTGTGTGACATTTGAACATGTCCCTTGTTTGAGGTCTCATTAGATCATTGTATTTTGTTTTTCTTTTGAGTGCTCTTGTGTGTGTGCTTGATTTTTAGTTAAGCTTGTACTATTTCTATCTAGACATTTCCATGATCTACATCATGCATCTTAGGACTTGATGTGATAATTCTTTGTGCTATCTACTAGACATGTTCTCACTAAATGTTACATGGTACTTTCATAATTTACATGGTTATCTTATCCTTGTGAGGTAAGGTACCTACCATAGCTACTTCCCTCACTTCAAAGTGGGGCATATCAGTGGGGGCATGCTACAAAGGCATGACTTTCACATTGCTTCATAGATTCAAATTGTATAGGGGGCATGCTTTGGAAACATGCTATTCACATTTATCATAATTTCAGATTTAGTAGGTGCATGTTTTGGAAACATATTCCCTATACTTATTTAGTATTCAAGATACCTAGATTACAATAGGGGCATGTTTTAGAAACATGTCCTCCACATTGGCACTTATATTAGTTTTTATATTATATTGGGGGAATGTTTTAGAAACATGTTATCCACACTTACATAGTTTCAAATTGGATAAATTGCATAGTTATATGATTCAGATACACATTTTTGTCAAAATTTTATACATTAGTACAATTTTTATACACAATTTTAACATGAGACATATCTAAGGTGAATATGCTATAAAATGTGAACCTAATATTACAAAATCAAATCAGTTTTAGATTATAAATACTTTAAGTGAATGTCACCACCTATTGGGTTGGACTTTTAAGAACTATATTGAGCCAATCTACTGCAGTAGTTGGTTCAATTTTTCATAAGTTTGAGGTGACTAAATCACTTAATCTTGCCAAGTTAATAGGTTGGACTTGATTCCATCATCCAACTTCACTAGTTTTATAGTGTGAGTTGAGTTAGGTCACTCACACTCACCAGGTTATAAGTATGACTAGTTACATGGTTGAGCTAATCTCAACTATTAGGTGGTAACTCATTTTTTCTCTGAGGTTGGGGCATGTGCACTCCAATATCTCTCTATATCTTTAGATATATGGACTTTTATTATTTATATATTCCCCTCATCTAAGTTTTAGTGACTCATAATTATATATCTTTCAAATCAAATTACCAAAAGACAAGATGGTTACATCAATATACAGGTGTACTCCTAAACCTTACTTTCTTTTAATTTTAGATTATATGTATTGATTATATACTATAATATCATTTGGTTGCAATTAAGTAAACAAAAAATCAATCAAAATAGACTTAATCAAAGACAAGGTGTCTTGAATACATCAAGGTACACATTTCTTATCCTTTAAACCAATAATTTCATTACTAGATTAACGGGGGGGTAAATGAAGACACTATTTATGAATTATATAGCACCTCAATCTTGTACACTTGGTAAATACATCTCATGGATGTAACTTCATATTTTAGACCTTTTTTAATTTCTACAAGGCTCATATACACTATATCTATGTGTCTAATTTCTTATCTCTTAATCCAACCAATGTTATTCTGATGACTCAGACATTATATTTTTCCCAAATTGTTATAAACCTACTTATCTTCTATCTTTGCAAGTTATAGACCCACACCTATTTTTTAACTACCCAAAAACTTTCATCCCAATCAAATGTTTGCATCAATGTAAGTGTCCCACCTTAACACAAGTGTCTAGTGCCCTAAAGTCATCCAATTTGTAAATGAAACATATTCCTATGGTTGGCCTAAGTGCTTTAATGCAAGAAAATCTCCAAAGGGATTGGTATAGATATAAGATCAACCCTCCTTCATTCCTCACCTATAAATAATATGGAGAGACCAAGATAACTTATCAAAATCATTCTATCAAGCACTCAAGTGAGCAAATCTTCCCTATTTTTTTCTATTTCCATATCAGTCATATAGACAACACATCTACATGTCTGAAGTACTGAAGGATTAACCCAAGAGCTATGTTTTCCATGTTACAATTTAGTTCACTGTTGTTCTTGATTATCACATATTACATGATTCACATAAGTCTAAGACCCTCTTCAAAGTATTAGATACGTAGGTAGTGTTCATTAATAGAGGGGTCTTTGGGGTAGTTTGACATTGTGTGTCCACTAACCCATTTTCCCATAACCAATATGTGTAGTCATACTAAAATTCAATTTTTACAACTTGAGCATGACTTGTAACTCCCAAACCATAGGTCTCTCCTACTCACTTAAATATCCCACTTAGGCATGTTTTCACTATTTTCTAGCCATCTAAAGTCTTCTAGATTCAGCCCCTATTGTCCCAAACTCCTCTCTTAGGCATATATCTATCCCCTAGGGTCCCTTTACCATTAGATAATATCACCATAGGTTGGACTATAGTGCTAGGAGCTAGGGTGTCCAATTTACAATGTTGTTGTCTAAGTCCATAATAGCTCCAAACAGTCAGATTTTCTCAAATCCTTATCTTTTCCCTTGTCAACCTAATGTGAGTTTATCTAACCTAGGATCACTAGTTTCTCAATAAAAGCTCATTCAAAGGTAATTTAGAAGGGTTGACAATCATTTAAAAGGCACAATCTAGAAATATACTAAAGCACACTCAAGCAAATCTTCCTATTCTCTACATACAACCAACCACTATTATTTCCAACCTATCCAAACTCTTGCACTAGTCACGAGTCATCTCAAGATTACCAAAATTCATATAAACTTACATTGCATACATAGGATTGCATAATACACATTCAAATTGGGAGAACTATGTTGGCATTGATCCCTCTTTGGAGTATTGGTATGTAGGCAACATGCTCACACATGGGGTGTGATCACATATTCAATGTATATTACACACTAACCTCTTTTTCTAGTTAGATTCGAGATAACATATCAACCATGAAGAGGAATTAGGAACCTTGAATACAAAATCAGTTACACATAGAGCTTCATGAACAACCAAAACTTGATATTTTAGGTATAGGGTCTCCCAGAGTAGATGAAAAAAACCTATAAATCTTAAAAATCTCATAAACTAAGGACTATATTTCCAAAAATTGGACTACAACACTAGACTCTAGGTGTCGCATTTTTGACGCTCCTATTTAGGTAGAGAATAGACTTCTAAATCCTATTTCTAACATTCTACGTAGCCAAATCAATCATTTGTAGCGTCTATCTCCTTCATCTCTGCCCAGACTTAGCTAAGTTTTACTCTCTATCCCCTTTTTTATTTTTAGAAATTAATTAAACACTTCTATATTCAATAAACCAGTAGGTTAATTAAGACAAATTTATTTACTAATTTTCCCCTTAATCTAGACCCCTTTACTATTTAGGAAATTAACCCCTATAGTTTCCCAAATTTAGTAAAACAATATGAATATGAAGAACTAGGGTTTTTCTATTTGACAAGGAGTGACAACCCATGACCCACATCTGAATACACCACAGTGAAGGTGATACAAAAATTAAAAACATCTAAGTGGTTGTATCTAGTTTTAATAGGTATTCTATACTGGATACCTCCATCTAAGTTATTAAATAGTGTCGATGCAACTTTCCCAGGTTAATGCAAGTGTCTATAGCTATAGAGGCATAATTTACAAAATTAGGAAACTATTCTTGAATTTAGATCTAATCCACTTTGTACTTGTTTCAGATCTAGATCTATATTAGCATTAGAACCAACTAAGTATCTTATTTTCATTATTATTGTAATATCTAGCATAATTATATTTTTTATCTTTGTAATCTTAGCATAATAAATTTAGTATATGTTTTATTTGAGTTTCATAAATAATTAGCCACATTTAGAGATAATATACCATCCTTCTGCCCTAGGCTATCTGTAACCCTTTAACCCTAAATTCCCCCTGTAGAATAGGATTAAGAATCAAGTTTGTCCATGCATTAGTAGAGAAAACCCAAAATAAGCATAAAAAACTAGCGTGCTTAGCCTACTCCCTCAAGGGGCAGTGTTAATGAAGTCAAAGAACTAATTATAAAAGTAAGACAAGAAATACCTTCCAAGTAGTGACTCTCCTTCAAAAATGGTCAATAAGCATGCTTATGCCAGGATTTGGTGCTTCAAGCCTTTGCCAATGTGGTGTAACATGTGCCTTTATCATCTCTTAACTCACCAATGGCTTTGGTTCCCAAATTTGTCAATTTAGGGGACGAATGAAGCTTCTCTAATAATATTATTGCATAATAATGTCACTCAACTAAATCTTGTTTGAAGGCATTTTTTCATAATAAGTTTACACAAAAATAACTTGATGAAGGTTTTTTTCATAGTAAGTTTACACAAAAATAACTTAAATGTTATGGTCTTGGCTCACTTATTTATAGCTTTTCCAAAATGTTCAGGATCAATCACAATCATCCATTTTGAGATCAAGATGTGCAACCATAGATTGATTCAATTTTGGAGCGACAAGAAATAAATATGATCATCAATATTTAGAAGAAATGGAGCATTAATAAGGCATGGGTAGCCTTGATCCAAATATTTTCCTCCATTAATGCTTTGTGGATGACACCCCTGTGATGATGTCATGGGTGATGCAAATTTGAATAATGAATTTCTAGTAAATAGATATTCAACAACTTTCATGGATTTTTCACTTAAGCTCTTAATTTGGTTTTAATTTACTTAAATTATTTTAATTAGTTTTTTGCAATTCTTTAGAAATTTATTGCATGTTTAATCAACCTGGGCAAAAATATCATTTTACTACGTTATAATTTGACTAGATTATAATTAGATATTGGTTATGTATAGGGTAATACCCTAGTTAGGGTATTACAGACATGAATTGACACATGCACATGACTCGTGTAGCTGAATTATAAGATTTTAGTAGTATAGGACATTATTTTGCATAGTCACAATTTGAATCGAAGTGAATTAAGGAAAGATAATGATTATATAAAATGCATTACCCCAATTAGGGATGAATGAATGAGAATAAACATGTGTATATGATGAGCGTGAATGATTTATAGTTTTAAGTGTTTTTGGTCTAGATTGTGCATTGCTATGAAATATCATTCAAATTTACAGTTTTAGCACAATAGTGATAAGAATTAGATGTCTACATTTTACCCCTATTTGAAAAGGTATGGTGAGACATTTGGTCAAAGCATCATCTTTTTAAATAATAAAAAGGCCATTATAATTAGAAGAAATAAATTTAGTTCCCACTTTCTAGTAAATTTTACATGAGTTATAGAGAAACAGGGTTACAAAAATGACCCAAATAATGTCTGGGTGACCCATGATGCCCCCTCAATAGAAGGATGGAAAAATTTATTTGATGAGTTTTCCCTCAATCAAAAGAAGAATAATTACATAATTTGGCAAAAGAGGGTAAAAAATGGAGTAATTAGAAGAAAATAATTCAAAAAATAGTTAAACAGGGCAAAAATTAGTGCCCAAGGATGATAAATGAGGTAACTATAGACCTAGGGGATGAAAATTTAAAACTTTTTACTATATTTTGACCCTTGGGGGGTAAAATTATTCATTTTTATCCTCCAATATTGTAAATTTGAGCTTTAATATTTATGTTGAGAAATCTAAGCATAATGGCCAACATACTGCACCACTGACACCTTGGAGAACACGTACAAGAGTACTTATAACCATCATGGAGCAGATCCTTAGTAGGTACCTTTTTTGTATTTAATTGTCATATTAATTTCATTTAATGCTAGGTTGAAGTAGGTAGTTTGAAAATCCTACCATTTGCAAAAAATTATAAATGGTGAGGTCACCCTTAACAACAATGAGATCACCATTGAGAATGGCAATATCGCTAATGCTTTGGTAGGGTCGTGAGTCAAAATGAAGAGATTGCCAACTAATTGATAAGATCACCAATTTTAGTGGTAATCACTAGATCAAATATTGATATCACTATAAATAGTGATATCAACCTATCAAATCATGGGAACACCCTAGGGATCAATGATAATGAATTGTGGATTGATAAATTTATGAACTCACATCAAGAAATAGCAAGGTCAATTTGCACAATGGAAATATTGACTTTTAGATTAGTAGGATGTCCTTGTTAAACAACAAGATCATTGAGAAAATGGTGAGACCACTAGAAAGACCAAAATGAAGCAAAAGAAGAGATAATGGGGTTAATTGAGGATGAGGCTAGACCTAAAATTAGAAGAATTTAGGTAGATTTGAATAATTAGAAGAAAAAATGTTAACTTGGTTCATTATGTTTTAACTTGTAAGAGTGATTTAGAGTGATTACCACTCATGAATGATGGCATCGAATACTCTGACATCAAGGTATATGGACTAATGAGCTTATGGGTATACTAGAGGATGTGGAGTTATATCACCTAATATGGCTGCTAGTGATTTATGAAGATAGGGTCTACTTGTCAGCACTTGTAGAGAGGTGGCACTTTGAGATAACCTCTATATTTCACTTGTTGACTAGAGAGGCCATAGTCACTTTGGAGGATGTTCACCATATATTAAGGGTGTCAATGCAGGGCCACATGATCACTTGGATGTTGATAAGCTGATTGGCTATGCTTGAAGATCTTATTAGAGTGACTGACCTAGAGGTGGTCAATGGATTTATTGACATAGATGCATTAGAGGACCTAGCTTGGCCTCTAGATAATGGAATAGTAATAAGGGCACTATCATTAGTTCCAGTATAAGGGGTAGTTCCCCCTAAGGTAGTCATTTTGATGGATCTTGTCAATGACCTTCTATTGCCTAACAAGAGCAGGTGATTCTTTCTTTCCTCTTGGCCTAATTGGATTAGTCCAAGAGATGTTTGACCACTTTACATGATTTTCATGAGGGCCCATTATTGTATCCCAGCTATATAGAGACCTTCACATGATAACATGCTATAAAGGGTGTAACATTAGGCATAACACACTTCTCTAGGTCTGGGCTTGGGAGCATATATACTTTGAGTGGCCAATAGGGATAAGATATCAAAGGGGACCAAAAGATCCAGTGGTGTTTGTGATCCATAAAATAGGTAAGACAATCTTTTGTAAATGGATACTAAAATTTTTAGAATGAATAAAAGTGATTATAAAAACTTGACTATTCATTTCTCGATTTAAAACTCCCTATTTTGTGTCAAATTTTAACTTCCCAATTTTTTTTCCAATGTTCCCTTAATTAATTCACAAAATGAGTTAAATGAAACCTAAAAAAATTGAAAATGAAATACTTGACACAAGACATGATAACAAAGTTCACCCATAATTTGGGTTACATCTCTGGGATTGCTTAATTGTAATCTGATCCATTTAAAATATTTAAATATATAGTTAACAACTCACATAAAAAATGGATTTTTGATAACCTATAAGCAATGCTAAACCTAAAAATGAAGTCTCTAAGGCTCTGAAGTGATTATCCTTAATCAACAACATTTTTATCCCATGTATGCGGGTAATATATTCTTCATTCAGAGGATTTGGTAAACTCTATCAAATGGGAAATAATAACAAATAGGAGTAATAATCAACATGAGTGTCACTATTTTTTGTTTAGGCTTGCAACTCTTGTAACCCCTACAATTGTCTATATCCCTCCAGGTTTACAACAGATAGAAATAATGCAATCACAAGTCTCTATTTCAGTATAGAGCCACCATATATATTTTCCTTATCTACCACATTAGAAAATATAACCAGTGAGGCAAAGAATAATTGAATTACTCTATTGGTATTTGGTACCATGTATTATAACTATCTACCCATATTAAAAATAGAAGATAAATGGATCCCATCTCAGTCTATGTCTTACCAATACATTTCAATTAGGCATTGCTCATCCAAGACTCATAAGTCTTATAAAATAGGCATCATGTAAAATAACCTATAACATATAAATGACATTCAGGGCTCTATACCTTTCTCAAATCCATAGCCACACTTATACATCTATATATCTCTTCTGGAACCAAGAAAGCTTTACTAATAGAAGCGTATATATTTATATATAATACTCATGAACATAATTTCAAACATAGTCATACCTAATTATGCTTTATGTCTTCCATGTATTTTAAGCCATATATAATAAAAGGCCACTACTAGCTATTCTAGATCTTTGAAATGGATCCATGAGCTCATTCCGATCAACCATCAATAGTAGAGTACCAAAACTAAAAACATCTAAAAATGGCATGGCCTTACCCATGTGTCATCTTTGTAAGCAAAATAATTAAAAAACCCTTGCTTTATTTTTCTCCCCAAGAATAGAACATGGGATTTGTAATATCATTTTGAATCTCTGGGAGAATCGAACATAATTCTCAATGGGAAATAATAATGGTCATTGTAGTCATTCAATGTGGACTTTACATCATGATTCCCTTCATAGATGGAGATCCCCTTATTTTGAACAAAAAGACACACATTCATCTAAAAAAAACCTTACCTATTCGGAAATGTGTATTCCTCGTTCTAGTCTTATTCATTTTCTATGGGAATATGTAGCCTTTGCCATGTCAACAAGCTCTTCCCATGAATATGATTTCCCTGGGTCATCATAACAACTCCAATAAGAAGTCTCATGTATCTTCTAGAGTTTGATGAGTGGTCATATTATCATGACCTTGAATACTAACATCCTCTTTTCCATTAAAGGCTCAACTTGGCTCCTATAAATTAAACAAGTTTACCATAACCCAGATAATACCAAGCCCCTTAGATTTCCATTGTAGAATATGCTTATCATATTCTGAGCCCTCCTTTCAAAAAACCTTCTCTCAGGTTTAATTTATGACCATGGTTTTTAATGTGATTTTTGAGCCCCTAAACGGTGAGCCCATTCAACTCAACCCCATAATGAGCCATTCTAACTGCATTCTTTAGTCTAGCTCATGGGCTTTCGCATATGAATCCCAATGTTTGAGCTCCATTACATTATGACAAGTGTCTCAAAATGGAATATCAACATCCTTCCATATATGCTCAAATCACCCATAACTGAAGGCCATTCTAATGGAAGCCTTTGGCTTGGATCCATAATAGTTGATCTTATAGTGTCTAAGGCTTAAAATCCCCTTAATAGATGTGTATCCTCTTTATTTTACACTTATATCCCCCTGAAAGATCCCTCTACACTTCAACCTCCTTAATTAATATTTGGAGCCTTAATCCCACATTCTTTGGGGTAAGAATATTAATAAGCCTTTAAATAGGCTTTTCTTTCAATAAAATTCCATGGCTTCAACCATGTATTAAACCACCTTTTGTTGAGAATCTCAAAGCTAAGTCTGGTTATATGGTTGGTGAGTTGGTTTGGAAGCTTCAACTTGAGTTGAATATGAGTTAGATTATCATGTAAGTCAGTTAGCATGTGAGTTGGGTTGGCATACAAGTTAGGTTGGCATGTGAGTCAGGTTGGCATGTGAGTCGGGTTGGCATGCGAGTTGGGTTGGCATGCGAGTTGGGTTAGCATTGTGGCTTGGATAAATAATAATGATGTGGTGGTAGGCCACATGGTGGCCTGAGGACCCACCATGTGGGTTTCTCTAATTACTCCTCATCCTACCACGTGTCATAACTAGAAGCAAAAAGGTAATTGTATGGTAAAAATAATTTAATTACAAAATTAATAAAACATCATTACCATACATGATTAAAAATTCCCCCTCCATCATAATAGTGGGATCCATTAGATATAGTCTTTGTAGCTGGCCCTTTTTAAATTATCAACAAAAATGGTAGCCATAGTCCTCTGGATCAGTTTGGGTGTACCTTATAGGTCCAGGTTTATGAGGCCACCTTGGAGATTTGTCATTTTATAAATGGGCTATAGATGAGATGATCGATGGGGATTTTATCTATCAGCCCTATTTGCCTACACAATGGTCCTAGATTGAAGATATTTTTGTGATTGGCTTCATGATCACTTCATATTATATCACAAGCTGTCATGACTTTGTAGTGGAGAAATATAGACTAGATCGAGTACAATGATAGTTTGGCTTTCAATAGGATATCCTAAAGGGTCCCCACTATTTTGTGCATGTGACCAAAGATATATAAGAGTGGGGGCATCTAATTCCATGAGGCCAAGCTATGATAGACTATGGCAGGGTTTGACATATTTTATGGGATTATGCAAGTGGGGTGATAGATTCTAGCATGATAGATGCCTATGCAACATGGTGGGATGGTGTTTGACTGATTAGATTAACCAGGCCATAGCCTTAGTATCCAATCTTACATCAAAGATGGGTGAGACTAAGGAGAGGCCAAGGTTAGGCCCTAAATAGAGACAAGTTTAGGTGCTAGTTTAGTTGGCTATACCACATGCCCTTCCTTTATAGGTAGTTCATGGTCAGGTACAATAGGATCCTACAGTAAACAAAGAGATGGTTGACCTAGATGGATAGGATATAGAGATGAGGGATGTATTAGGTGGTAATGAGGGCCACAGGGTAAGGACAAGAGAGACTAGGTCCTTTGGGATAGGTATAGGCACAATTATAGGAGAAGTAGGCTCTTCTAGCACAGGTAGGTCCACAAAGGACTAGGCACTATGGATAGGTTACATAGTGAGATCACTGCATGACTATCAAGATTGCCGTCCTAAAGAGTGATGTAGATGGTTTACATACACAACTACTACATAGGGGGAGATAACCAATCTACAATAGTTTATTATAGCTAGGGATGTAGAGATTATTGCTTTAAGGGGAAAAGTGGCTCAGTTAACAATTGTACATGCACAATTAGCTACTCATGATGTAGAGCTTCTAAGAGTGGTTGGTGAGTAGGATAGATCTTATGTGGATAGGGAGAGATTGGTATCTTAGGTAGAGAGGCTCACTGAGGATTGGGATGAGGATCGATAAGTCGAGATAGATAGTGGTTTAGGTTTAGTGAGGGCCTTGGCTGACATGATTACAGCCACGGATGATTCCTTACATGAAAAAGATGATGTCCTACAAGTGAAAGATGAGATATCCTATTGTTTTTAGTTATATAAGGCTATAGTGGAGAAGATATATCCATCATATAGAGATTATACAAGATCTTATTATACTAGATGGACCTCTAGGTCTAGACATGCTATAGAGTCAGAATGGTCAGTGGCACAACCATCATCACAATGAGTAGTCATGGCACCTCCACCACGATGTCCACTACCATAGCCCCCATTAACCATGGGTGAGAGTTTTTAGCATAGTCCCTTGAGGGATGACCATGATCAGATTTGCTTTTGCATCTCTATTTTGTATTTATGAGATGTATAAATAGTCTCTCGATGTATAAAACATTATTTTGATGTGTGTGTGTGTGTGTGTGTGTGTGTGTGTGTGTGTGTGTGTGTGTGTGTGTGTGTGTGACATTTATTTTTTTTGGCTCATTTCTACCTATACATGGACTCTTAATATTATTTTATGTAACATGATGTTTACATTTATTAGGCTATTGTTATGATATGATGGTATATGCTAGTGTTAGGAGATGCATTTCCTTAGTTAGCATATGGATGTTCATATATTTATGGATCTGTTTGATGTATGACTAGATGATAAAGGATAATTTAGGAGATACACATCCCAAACTAATCATAGACATAGTTAGTATGACTCAATGTGTATGCTAGGAGATGCACATCCTACATAAAGAGTCTTGCTTGTTTTCAATGTTTGACTTAGGATATCTTATATAGGTATCGAATATGTAGGACAATGTGTTTAGAGATGTTCATTGGTGCTATATTGACTGTTAGACTTTGGAGCACTTGGTGTTTACTATAGTAAAATGAAATTATGCATCATAAGTATGAATAAACATTATATTTTATTTACGATTGACTGGTTCAAATGAGAATATTTTAAACTAAAGATAATGATAAAAAAAATACCAAAACCAAAGTTATAACTATTTACATTTAAACAAAAAACAAATATAAAAAGAAGATAAAAACAAAAATATAACAAGCTAGAAACTAAGATATGAATTATCAAGATTTAAGTAGGAACAAGAAAGTACTAAAACATAAAAAAATAGTAAAACAAATTAAGGACAAATTGTAATTAACCTGGAATCAAGATAGGAATAATCAAGACCCAAGTATTAATAAAGTGTACTTAAAATAAAGCAAATAATAAAATAATTTTAAATATAAATGTAAACAAGTTAAGCCCAAGGTAAGGCCAGACTCAAAAAAATTTACGAAGTGTATTAAAACACAAAAGTAAAAACAAATAAACAACCTAAATAAATAAATAAATAAATAAAACACATATAAACACAAAACAAGAATATAACAGATAAGAAGAAATACACAACAAAGCACCAATAAATAAATATAAACAAACAAAACAAAACAAAACACCAATAAAAGTAAATATAAACACAACAAAAAGCCAATAAAAATACATCAAAACACTAATAACAATAAATATAGACACAACAAAACATTAAATAAAAGTAAACAAATGAACAACAAAAAACCAATAAACAAAAAGAAAACAACACAATAAAAAATAACTAAACAATCCAAAGTAAAGAAAAGTGTAGTAAGCAAACTATTCTAAGCACACAAAAACAAGAAAACACAAAAAATGGTTAATCACAATGTTAGTGTAGATAGAACAAAAAATTCATGCATGTGTAATAGAAGCAATATGCTCTGCGAAAGGGCGACCCCTAAGTTAAGTGACAATGACATCGGTACACTGAGATAAGAATAATGGATACAAAGTTACTCCCAAATGATAGGGAAACATGGACATAAAATAAACAAATAAATATTTCCCTCAGGCCATATGAGGTAATTAAATGATCAAACAAAATAGGAGGGATAAAAGAAAAGGAAGGGGTAGCTGAGCTAACTCTAGATGCACTAGGCAAGTGGACGTTGCCTACATAGCTCTATAGATGTAAGATTCAACATGAACTTCAAGCTAAATATAGTTCTTGAGGGATATGGAATATAATAAAAAATGATGATAAGGAAACATGATTCACATGTAGCGGAATATGGGAATGGTCTCGTAAAATGGTGAGTACGTGAGAAAAGAGAGTATGGTTTAGGTTAAAACCACACTAAAAGATAAGAGATGAATAACCATAAATGAACTAAATTGGAAATTTAGAGTGTCTACTACATCTAAGGTTTGATAAATAAAAAATGCTTGTAAAATGGTGAGAGTGTAAATAACTTGTAAAATGACAAGAGTATGGAAGAGCCAAGGGTACATAATGAATCTTGTTCAAATGAATAATGCACACAATGATGACTCGTAAAATAGTGAGAGTATAAGATGAATCAAATAAGAATGGGGAAACTAAAATATAAGTTGTTACTTGTGAAATATCTAGGAGTCCTAGAATCCTTAAGGCCAATAAGTGATTGAAAAAGAAAGGAAAGTGTGGTCGAGCTAACTCGAGATATCCCATAGATCCAAGTACTATCTACATAATCTATGCAGACCTCAAACTGATGTAGTTCTCCCAGAAATGGGAGGAAAAATATAAAGGTGGTAATAAATTGAATAAACAAGATGTCCCAACCCAAAAATTTTGATGACTTTATATCTCTTGTGGAAATTATAAGCCAATTTTCATGATTTTGTGAATTTTAGGGTTTTCTAGAACTATTACCAATGTTTAAGGGTTTTCTAAGTGTCTCAAATTGATTGAGAATTATGAGAGACTAAATATTTCAACTCAAAAAATGTCAAGAGTGTGGTTTAGACCAAGGGTACAATAATGGAGTTTGTTCAAATGAATAATGCACACAATGGTGACTCACAAAATGATGAGAATGTGGCTTGGGTTACTCATAAAATGATGAGAGTGTTCAGAATCAAAATAAATAAAGGTATAATGCAATGTTTTTGGTATTTTTTAATATCATTTTCTAATGTTTTTGTGCTTTTGGGATAAATAATGGAAACACAGTATAAATAAAGGTATAGAGAACCACTTAGCTGAGGATATGCACTTCTATAGATAAACATTCAAATAACAGCTAAATTGGCTGCATCAGTGTGGTGTGTAGATAATTTTAAGACAATGGTAGATACCAAGCAATAATAAAATAATAATATAACAATATGAAGTATTAATAAAATCTAAGGAACCATCCAATAGGCAAAAACCATGTGCTAACATACCCTAGTACACTTGTCTGTAAAAGAAGGTGCATATATTAATCAAGTTGAATTACCTCATAAAATGTTCTCTAAATGTGTCCAAAATGCGTATGAATCATAATCAAGATCATAAATGGTGTTGGGTACAATAGTCTAGGTTACAATAGTCTAGGTGAAATTAGAATTGGTCTATAGAAATATTCTAGGCTACAACAGTCTAAGGTTACAACAGTCTAGAGGTATAATGGTCCAAAGATACAATGGTCTAGGGTGAAATGGTATAGGACAAAATAGTACAAGGTATAATGGTCTAGGTTATAAGTATGATGGACTGATAAGCAAATTTGACACAAGTTGCCCCTGAATAAAGGATCTTGTAGATAATGGTTCAAAAAAGGTTGTCAAACATATAACTTCTTGAGATGTACACTCTATATTCCCCTGATCCATAGTTTTTTGTAACCACATATGGGCCCAACCAATTGGGTTGAAACTTACCCTTTTTCTTATGCTCAACATTAATGTTCTTTTGATTCTCCTTCAAGACAAGTCACGGACTTCAAACTCCTGAGGGAGAATGCATTTGTTATAGCTACAACGTAATCTATTATAATATTATCTCAAGTTGTATGATAGGCTTGCAATAGGCTCCTCACTACCAATGATTTATATGAGGCAGTGTCTCACATAGCCAATGACAAAGATCTAGGCATTGATGGCTTACCCTTTAAATTTTATAAAACCCTCTAGAATTTTGTGGGTAGTGACTTACATAAGGTTTATCAAGAATCATAAGGATATAATTTGGATATAACATGGTACAAAGGGATTTTACATCCTTATTCACAAATGAACCACCATTATTGGATATAATTTGGGCTAGGTTACCATATCGATAGATGATATGCTAATGGATAAACTTGGAAATCTAATTCTAAATTATTTAAGTGAAAGGAATGGTCTCAATCCACTTAGTAAAGTAATTTTATTATAGTAAGAATGTATTTTTGTCCATCATAAGATGTTGGGTTTATTTTACCGATGAGATCAAGACCCCATGTAAGAAATGGCCATGGTGTAGTGATCAACTATAGTGGCAAGGAAGGTGCATGTATCAAATTACCATGCATTTGTTAGGCAAGACACCTCCTGACATAATTATAAACATCTATTTCCATTTTGGGCCAATATTACCCTATTTAGAGGAGTTTCTTAGTTAAGATTATATTATTGGTGTGGGCCCCACACATTCCTTTGTGGACCTCCTTAAGCACTAGCATTGATTCTCTTGAAGATAAAAAACAAATAGGCATTCCATCTTATCCCTTATGATAAAGTGTGATCTTATGAGAGTATAATGGGCTAGGTGACGAAGAAAAAATTTCTGACGATTATGTGAAAGGTTAGGAGGAAAAACTTGGTCATGGAAATAATTATAAATGTCTTGATACCAGGAGGGTTTAGGTGGGGGATTGGGACCAATAATTATATATAACCTCTTTAAATTTGGTAGTAATTGAGCAAGACATATAAGGTTCTCAATGAGAAATTAATACTCTTTGACATCACTAACAACTTGTACCATGGACCCAATTGTTATCATTTCATCGACTGATCTATTATTAACCCATGTTACTTGTTTAAATTGTAGGGACTTAAAATGTGACTTGATATTAATTTTAATATGCTTATAGGACACAATATTTTCATCTCGAGTCTGACATTGATTTATGGTTTGCTTAATTACTAATTGAGAATCTCCATAAACCATTAACTATTATATATCCCACTGTATTACAAGATAATGTCCTATAATAAGAGCTTCATAATCAACCATATTATTGGTGAAATTAAAGTTGATATGAAAGGCCTTGAGTATAAGGTCCCCTTAAGGTGTAACTAGTAAAATGCTTTCCCTAGATCCATGGGATGTGAAGGAGCCATCAAAGTATAATATCCATTTTTTAGGTTCACAAGCCACTTCTTCTATCATCATGATATAATCATCTAGGAAATCAAATGTGAGTGGTTGAGTATCTATAATAAGAGCCTCAATAAGTTGATCTATGATGACTTTCCCCTTAATAAATTTTTGATTTTATTACTGAACATCAAATTCACTCAATAACATGACCCATTTAGCCATGCATCGTGTAAGAGTTTCTTTAGATAATAAATATTTGTGAGGGTCCACTTTAGCAATAATAATAGTTTTATTGTTTAACATATAGTGTCACAACTTTTGGGAATCAAATACCATTGCCAAAAAAACCTTATCAATCGGTGTATAGTTATTCTCATATGATACGAGTGTTTAAGTCAAATAATAGACTACATGTTCCTTACGTTGTTCATCATGTTGGGCCAAGAGTTCCCTTAGTGCATATTCTATGGTTGATATGTAAAGAAGTAATGGTTGTCTAGGTGTTAGAAGTCTCAAGACTAACAGGTTGTCCAAGTATGCCTTGAGATTCATAAAAGAATTATTATTGACATTGAATATCCCATTGAAAAGTGACACCTTTATTTAACAACTATGTAAAAGGATGACACTTATCTACCAACTATGATATAAACCTGTGAATAGATTGAATTTTGACTTGTAGGCTACGAAGCTATTTTAGATTGGAAGGTGGAGGAATTTCCATGAAGGGCTTGAACTTAGATTGATCCACTTCAATATTATCAATTTTCTTGAAGTGATGCCAAATATGTACTTCTTAGGATTTAGATGAACCTTGTACTCATGAAGTCTCTCAAAGATTATTTGTAGAATGTTACGATGTCTATCATGGGTTTTTGAATTTACTAGAATGTCATCAATATAGTCCTTAACTATATCATGCATCATGTCATGGAAGATGATAGTCATGACATGTTGATAGGTGGCACAAGAATTCTTCAAGCCACAAGGCATGACTTGGTAACATAATGTTCCCCATGGTGTGTGGTGAACATAATTTTGTGCTAGTCTTCTAGGGCTATCTTGATCTGATTGTATTTGGAGAAGCCATTCATGAGGGATAACATCTCATACCCATAGTTGAGTCAATAATAATATCGATTTTGGGTAGAGGGAAATCATCTTTAGAACACACTTTGTTGATATCTCAAAAATTAGTAAAAATGAGTATACCCTATGGATTTTTGCTCACTAGAACTATATTTTATATCCATTCAGAATAGTTTAGTGGTTTGATGAATCTAGTTCCCAATAAATTTTATAGCTCCTTCACTAAAATAACAATGTGTGGGTGAATCTTTCTCATTTTTTCTTGACTAGCTTAACATTTAGATGTATAATAAGTTGATACATAACCAAAGTAGGGTCTAGGCCTAACATGTCTAAATAAACCCATGCAAATGTGTTAATAAAATCCCTCAAAATAGTGATAATATAGTCATGCATGATAGGTATGAGGAGGTAAGACGAGGAGACAATGGGTGCTAGACTAAACCAAATAAGGTTGTAAATGTTTGATTAAGGATAAGTTGAATAAAGTGATGATTGGGATGATGAATGACCTCTTAAAATTTTTGGTTGTAGAATAAAGGTTTAACACTCAAAAGGTGTGAATAGTGATATGAAATAATTTAGTTTGATCCTAAGATGGGATATGTCCTAAAGTGTCTTTAGGTGTTTTTGATAAAATGGATAGGCTGACTTAGTTCACAAATAATACAGGGCTTAACATAACATGCAAATAAGCACACTTAATCATAATCCCTATTATTAGTCAACCAAATGGGTGTGTAACCCAATGTTTTCACCATCTAATGGCTTCATGGGTGAGGCTATAGGCTAGTGACTCATTAAAGAATCTACCAAACCCTCTCAACCCTATTTTCACTTGATGTTAACTTAAGAGCTGATACTAACTCTAGTAGTAGAGCACCTATTATGACCAATAAGTCCTATACTAGGTATACACAAGGGTGTTTAGGGGCATCCTTGAGATACACAAAGGTATATGGGTCCTAAATATAGATAGGGTGTATTTTAATGCCTGGTTTAAATAATTAACTCTTCCCTTCATGGATGACCTTTAAGGGGTCAACTAATTAGCTTAGTGATAACTGTCCCTGATATTTATACTCCACCAAAACATGAAGTTTGGTCAAATGTGTGGTAATGAAATCTACGTCACCAACCCCTAGTGACTAAGCAAGTGTGTGGGGATGAATTCCACATCACATGCTATCAATAGAATGGGCCTAGTGGAAATTTTTAAGTAAACAAACAAGGCACACAAAGATATGTACAAGTTAAATATTAAATTTTATTAAGTTACACACTATCCCTACAAGAACACAAGTTAGTAAACTAGTCTAGTGCTTCCACTAAGATGGTCCTACACAAAACTAGTTAGTCATTTGAAAATAGGCAAAACTACTTCTTTTCCCACAAAAATGCAAATACATAGTCAATTTAATGTAAAACTACTTCCAAAGATTACAAAATCATAGATCTTAAGAGACATTATGACCATCTAATATATAATTTTGTAGGAAGTTAGCTAATCTTAACTATGACCATATGGGTTATGCAAAATTGCTACTAGTTAAGCAATACCATGACTCAAAATGCAATATCACAAGTCACATGTAGTTTTGCAGTTAAATAATAACCTAAAAAATCTAGCAATTCAACTAATAAAATATTAAAAAGGTAGTAAAATATTTTCATAAAACTAAAATATGTTTTAAAATGACTAAAGGCAAATTTTATGTCTCCAAATATATTATTAAAATTACTTTGATCAAAATCAATTATTTATGCACAAAAATTCCTATATTAAGCAATACCGCTAAACTTGATATACAGTTTTGAAATAGATTAAAATTTCTTGCTTATTTATAGAACATATAATATGTAGATAATATGAAAAATATATAGAAATATGCAAGGAATATGAAATGTTAAAACAACTTATCAGATGCTAAAAAGGAATCAAAATGTAATGCCTAATGTTTTTTAATTCAAAACCGCCTATTACTAGACAAAATCACTTATAATAAACAAAACAACTATTTACAAGTCATAATTTTTAACCAAGTGACAAAAAGGGGTAAATAAGAGTGTTTTATATTATTCCATATTGCTCCTCTTTCCTCCTGTCAATATGTGATAATAACACAAAGGCAAACAATCAATAAACAATCAAGGTTAACAAATTAACCTAACAATTTTAATCACTAAGGCAAAATTGCTTTTTGTGAGGGTAATATTGTAAAGTTATGTCAATATCATGACTATGTATTAGATATATTATTTTAAATTAACTAACTATTAATATGTTTAGTTTTAGACCTATTCCTACAAAACAAAGAGGTTAATATAAGTACACAAAAGGCTAAAGATCTATTCAAGAGTGACTTTTTGCCTTGAGAACTATTTTTTGCAATATTGCAACTTAAACCTCAAAACTATAACTTTATAGTAAAATCACTTTTTAAGAATTATGATATTGTGAAAATTAAAAAACCTATTAAAATAACAAGACGTTAGTGGTTAAAACATATAGTTAGTGTAAAATCATTGATTATAAGGTAATATCCTTAATGCAATGCCACAATTTGCAAAGTAAAATTGCTTTTTTGCTTGTACATGAAAAATTGATCAAATCCAAAGTTATTCCTTCATCTAATCAATCTTGCAAGCTATCAAAACACTTCTAATAGGATAAATAGTTAAATTGAAGGGGTTATCCCACTATACTCGGGGTTATCCCACTATACTCACCAATGTATGATTATATTTTTGAGCAATTGATCAAAGCTACTATAAACAATAAGTTAAACCCAACAACACAATAACATCAAAAGGATGGAAATAAAATAACAATCAACATTGCAAGAGAAAAATCTTACCATCACCTTATCCCTTATGTATTCTCTCTAACATTTTCCAATTGATTCCAATGCAACACAATTCTTTTATGGATTGCTTGCTTGTGGCTTCAAAATGACTCTAATGGCTTCCTTAGATAGTTGAATGGATTTGCATGAGTATGAGAATGCTTTGAGATGGCTGAATATGAGAGTATAATTAAGGCTTATGGGTTTCTAATTTATTATTATTAGCTTGGCCATAGCCCAAACATGTGTATTTATAGGATGGTAGAGGGATTTTTAGGAAATTTTAAATTATTTAAAAGCCTCTAGTTTAGAGACTTTTATAATCTTAGAGGAGATTCTCTAGTTATAAAGGTTTATTGGTTGGTGTAGGGGATAATGGGGGATTAGATGAGGTTTAGGGTTCATAGGGATGTAGGAGAGGCTAGGTTAGTAGGTTGGCTAGGGAGTAATTGAATAAATAGGATTTTTTAATTTGCAAGTGGGTAGTTAATGAAATTGGATTAGTAGTTAAGTAGGTTTGTTAGTAAGATAATAGGGTGACTAATTGGTCATAGGGGGATAGAAAGGTTTATGAGATATATATAATATTATATAGGAAATAAGGTTTTAATTAGTTGACTAGGATTATGATTATTGGATAAATTAGCAGGATTAATTAAAATGATCAAGGTGAGTGGATTTAAGTGTATACATGGTAAATACTTGATAAACTCTCTACATGGAGGTGTTATTTTCCAAGTGGTTTATGGATTAGGTTGTACATTTGGATCCGACAAATCTTGCACCATTTATAGGTGCCTTAATTTTGTTACTCCATTTTCCACCATGTTCTTGTTCTTATTAAAAACCTTAGGTTTTCTATAGTAGTATCTTCAATAGGTGGTTGGGTATGATTAAATGTTTGAAACTATGAGTATATTTTCACAAGGCCCTTGGTAAAAAGTGACTTTTCAATCTACACACCTTTATCAATAATTTCGTCAAATGTGTTGGCACAAATGAGTCTTAGATTGTTAACTACTTCAAGGTGTAGATTCTATGCAAAGATATTGACTAATTGTCTGTCTGGTAAATTATGTTGAAAGCGACTAGCTAATACTCTCCACCATTGTAGGTATGCTATGAATCTTTATCCATATCTTTGTCTTGCCTTACATAAGTCAACCATTGTTAACTCATGATCAATGTTATAAGATAAATGGTTGATAATGTTTTTGATAAATATTTCCAATATATCACCTATCCCTTTGGCAATTTGAGGAGCTAATCTAGAGCTTATCCAACCAAATTATGTGGAAATAAGTAGAGAAAATAAATACTATTGTAGGATACCTCTTGACACCACATGAAAAAGGCTTGAATATGTTATTGAGGGTCACCCTTCCTTTTATATTTATCAAACTTGGGTGCCTCTAAATGATGTGGAAAGAGGATATGAAGAATGCTTAAGTCAAATGGATAAGGACATATCTCATTAAACTTGTATTTTTTAATTCGGTTGCCTATCTCAAGCCTCGAGATTATTTCTTTCATTGAAATCCACTCTTGCATGTTTGGTGCATTTTTTAGTGGAATATAATTTTGTTGGGTAGAATGTGCCCCCTTACATGGTCCTATTAGGGATATGAATTCTTTAGATAGAATTTTTGTTTTGGTTTACTCTTGGATTTGAGTAGGTTTGACATTGTTGGTTTAATAGATTTTGTTACTAATTCTTAGGTGTTTGATACTAATTATAAGGAATCTATTTTTGTGAGCTATAGGAAATCTATTGGTTTTAGGCTACTTGTTGTCAATTTACCAAGGACATTACCATTACTAGTTTGCAAGGGGGACTTGTGTTTTCGAAGAACTTACTAAAGTGTTTTACAAAACACCCCCAATTTGTGATGAGTCTTTAGCAACTTGCTATTACAAATAGGTGAGAGTCTCTTGATGGTTTAAGAAAGTATGCTTCACATCAAGTGGAACTTGGTGTGAAGCATATATAGGTTTTTTTAATTGAAGAGAAACTTTGAGATTCATGTGAGATATTGGATCAACTAAGGCCTACTATATTTGGTTTAATGTTTGTTCTTGCTCCCTAAAAGTGGTATTATAGATTGAAGTCATAGATAAAGAAGTTGTTAGGTCTGTGATAAGTTTATTTTCATACCATTATCTAATTTTATAGATCTTAGTATCAAGATATTGATTAGTTAGGGAGGACTCCACAAGTGGTTCTTTCTGTATATTAGTGGAAGCAACATTAGATTTTGAGACATGAGTAAGACGTTGATCTAAGTATTTATCCTCTACTTGAAAAAGCATGTGAAATTATTCCATGGGAAATCAAGTAGTAATATATCTCCTAATTTTATTATTTGAGGATATATTCATCTTTGTCCTCTATAATTTATTGTTCATAGTAACCATGTTCAAATCCTCCTATCATTGGGATATCATAAAACACGATGGAGTGTTCTTCTCCATCATAATAATGTTATTCTTCATAACTAAGGAAATAAGAGACCCAACAATAAATATACCTTTACATGTTTTAAGATGGTTTTCTATGTTTATGAAGTGTTTTGGATTCTGGTTTTACAAACATTTAAAAGGTGTTTTCAAAATCTTCAATCAAACTAATACAAGGCGAAATAAAGACTATAATTAGAAAGGAATGGTATGATGCTACACAATTAGAATAAATAAGTCATGAGAACACTCAACTTTGGTTGGTCAAAAAATTGATAAATTACAAGAGGGTAGAACAACCTAGAAGCTGAGGGTGTGGGCTAGTATAAGAAAACCTAAGTTTAATGTATGTCAATACCATAAAAATATAAGCACAACTATGGTGGTCCATGATTATAAAAATTAGAATAAGACATTTTGGATTGAAAAGCATAGGATGTGAACAAATAAAATTAGGATGTGAATTGACACAAAAAATCCTAAGTATAAAACCCAAAATAAATGGGCAACACAATGACACACCATGGAAAAGAAAGTTGAATTGTCCATGAACTTAGAGTGTGAGTGAATGCAAGATGACCTAAGTTCAAAATAATAATATAATATATGTGTCTAGATAAATTTCCTTCAAACCACATAGAAAATTTCACCCAAGTTACTCAAACCAAATATGAAAGGTGAACCACCTAAACCCAAGTTGTAGGCAAGACTCTAGTGTAGACCAATCACATTTTGGATTAGAACTTAGAAAGGTGAAAAATTCAAATTTAGGAAGAAAGGAATTTGGTTTTTACAATTGGTGAATAGTCTAGACTCAAATGAATAGTGTAACAATAATTTTTAGAAATACCAACATAAATGCTTTGATTTGATTTTGAACAAGGCTAAAATATTTTGAATATAACCAGCATAATGCCTCTTTGTTCAAAGATGGTGTATAAAAAGTGTTTGGTTTTGGACATGTTTTGGTTTACACACACAAGTAGTTTTTAGACTCAAAATACAATATAAATAAACAAGATGAGAAAAATGTTGAAGTGTATGTCCTATCCTAGAAATTGACAAGGTGGATTCGTACTCTTGGATTCCATCAATATACTCCTTGAGAGGAAATAAGTTGTTAATGTAATAAATTTAGATGCACATAAAAAGTAGGGTTTTAAGGCCCCCTCTTCTTTCAAGATATCATACGATGACATGGAAATTTGGGCTACTCACCATGTACCAATAGTAATCCATGACAAATGGGGTTCATCTAAAAACTATAAGTTTCACACATTCTAAATGGTCCCAAATGTGGTTAAAACTAGGGATGCAATCACGCCAATTGAGTTCTTACCATTTACCTTACTATGCAAGGGTATATCCCTTTACATAGTGACTTGATCTATATACTTCTTAGTAGAGTCTGATGTTTAGCAAGACTCGACTTAGGTTTTTGTTTTGATCAGAGAGGCTAACTGCTCAACCCCCTAGCCATCACAATATTTTATGCCTTGATTTATATACCTTGCCATGGAGTGGGGTTGAAATGATGTCATGAGATGAAATTTTAGGTCAATGCTTCCTTAAATAACTCATGGGGAGGTGATGAACTCCCACCCACAAGCCAAGATGTAAGAAATAAAAAAATAAAATGAATTTAAAGGTTGGTTTGGGTCACCCAAGTCATTTGGATCTTGGGGAGTGACTTTGTGATATTCCTTTTATTTTTGGACCAAGTGACAAAAGAAAAAATTGAAACACTTTTTATCACCTGAGTTACTTAAAGGGGATGGGGGGAGAACATACACACTAAGCTTAGTTTGTACAAATAACAATCAAGTCAAAGAACTTTGAAACTAGTTTAACTAATAAATAATGATAAAAAGTAAAGACTCTTAAGAGTCCTAAGCTATAATTATTATTCATTTCAAGACCAAATTCAAATGTGATTAAAATATGCCTTTATGGTTGTAAAAAATGAAAGTAGTGAAGTGTCTTAAACTTGCAAAATAGAGTGTTAGAATTCTATCAAGGGGTGTAGGATGTCAAAAAGAACTTGAAACTTATTGTTTTAACTCTCTAACAAGGTAATATTACCACTATATAGAGTGATCTTATCATTATACAAGGAGATTCTACCACTTATAATGCAATTTTTCCATTCCACAAGGTAATGCCACTGGTACATAGAGAAACAAATAGACTACATGGTGATCTTGTTGATTAGTAGGATGATATTATTGATTAGTAGGGTGATCTCACTGATTAATAGGGTAAACTCATTGAAATGTTAAAAACCAAAATAAAATAGTTACTTGTAAAGCTAGTCTAGGATGACATCACTGATCATTAGATGACCTTATCTTTCCATAGGTCAATATTTATAATCTTTGGGTCAATTTCATTATTCTATAAAAAAGACACACAAAGAATAGAAAAACATAACAAGATATCTTGAATTTTGCATGAGAGATCTCGCTGTTGTTGAGGGTGATCCCACTGTTCCTTAGGGTGATCTCACTGATGTTCAGGTTGATCTCTTCATTAATAGGGTCATCTTGCCATTTGATCCAAAAGTCATAAAATATGAAAATTAGAATAAAAAAAGAGAAAAATAGCCTCAAAAGAGGGTTCAAGTGCATAATTAGAAAGATAAACAAATCATGAGATACGTAGTTCCACCAAGTGTGCCAAAATGTAGAATATGATTACAAAGTAAATTAGTCCATGTGTTATTATATAAAACCTAAAATAAGCATAGAGAACTATCTTTCTAAGCTTACTCCCTCAAGGGGTAGTGTTAATGAACTCAAGGAACTAATTATGAAAGTAAGGTAAGTAATATCTTCCAAGTAGTGAATCTCCTTCAAAAATGGTCAATAAGTGTGATTATACCTAGATTTTGTGCTTCAAGTCTTTGTCAATATATTGTAACATGCACCTCCAGCATATCTTAGCTCACCAATGCATTTGGTTCCTAAATTTGTCAATTTAGGGGATGAGTGAAGCTTCTCTAGCAATATTCTTGCATAATAATGTTACTCAATTGAAGCTTATTTGAAGGTATTTCTGCATAATAAGTTTACACAAAAATAAATTGATGAAGGTATTTCAACATATTAAGTTTAAAAAAAAATAGATTACAAGTTATGGTATTGACTCACTTATTTATAGCTTTTCTAAAATGTTCACAATCAACCATGACCGCCCATCTTGAGATCAAGATGTGTGGCCATGGGTTGATTCAATTTTGGAGGGATAAGTAATAAATATTATCATCAATATTTGTAAGAATTGAGAAGTAATAAGGCATGGGTAACCTTAATCCATATATTTTCCTCCATTAAGCTTTATAGATGATACCCCTGTGATGATGTCATGGGTGATGCAAATTTGAATAATGAATTTCTAGTAAATAGATATTAAAAAACTTTCATGGATTTTCCACTTAAGCTCCTAATTTGGTTTTGATTTGCTAATATGATTTTACTTATATTTATACAATTCTTTTAAAATTTATTTCACATTTAATCAACCTATTCAAAAATGTCATTTTATAGAGTTGTAATTCGACTGGAGTATAATTACAAGAAGATGTCAGTTGCATACAAGATAATACCCCAGTTAGGATATTATAGACGTGAATTGATACATGCACATGATGTGCAAAGATGAATTAGAAGATTTAAGTGGTCTCAGACATTATTTTATGTGGTCACATCTTGACTCAAAGTGAATTAAGGAAAAATAATGATTCTTTAAAATGCATTGCCCCAATTAGGGATCAATAAATGAGAATTGGTACGTGTACATGATGAGTGAAAATAATTTAGAGCAATTTAGTGATTTTGGTCTAGATTGTGCATTATTGTAGAATATTATATAGATTTGAAATTTTAGCATAATAGTGATATGAATTAGATGTCCACACCCCCAATCTAGATTTTAGGGTTAAACATTTAGCATAAATTGGTTCTATGTTTTTAGGAAAGTGAAATTTCACTCTTACAATATGTCATGACAACCAATAATAGTTTATATAGTCTCAAATATTATTAAGGATCTTAAGACCTTTCTTATTCAATAATGGGCTTTTAAAACTAGCTTAAGGAGCCAAGGGGAGGTTATAAAGCTATAGAAACTTGCATTGAAATGTTGAGACCATGCTTTAGGAAGTCATTTTTCTACAATAGCAGATAAGTAACCTTTTGCCATGACTTCTAATTACTACAAGTGGGAATAGAGCCTTTAATTTAAAGTATTGAGCAGTCAATAATTTATCGCACCAAGGAGTATCATGTTGATTTTTGATGGCTTGAGAAAGTTTATATCCCTAGAATAAAAGAATTTTCCATGGTTATGTAGGGAGGGAATCACCCATTTGGTTGTTAAGCTAATACCTTGATTATTGGGATCAATAATGTGAAGCCAACCCTTATTTTTAGGGAAAAAATGAGGTTTATAATCTACAACAATCATGCCTCTATGACCATCCCATTTGGACCGTAAAACATTTCTCACTTGATGAACCAATCTATTAGAAGTCATTGATTATGTGAACTAGCAAAACGAGTAATATCTATGGGTAGTAATTAAAAAAATTATTGACCACTTGAATACATGGATCCAAAGAGAGGAATTGATAAGTCTAGTTATTCAAATTATTATGAATTTTGAGGAGAAACCAATTCTGCATTTGTTTTGGGGATAAGTAAAATTTAAATGGAATTCCCTAGTACCTAGTGATTTTTACATGAGGGATGATTTGCCAAAGATCCAGTGGGGATGGGGTGTCTCTTTAGTCATAAGTAAAGCAATTTTATTATCACTTAGTGTCACACCCTATTTTTTTTTGTTATTAGACTACTTATTTATTTTGTGTTGATATGGCATGCCATGTTAACTTATTTAGTTAAAATTATAATAACTAGTATTTTTGTTTTGAACAAAAGGAATGTTTAGTTAAATGTATTTGATTATATTATGTTGATTTGTACTAACATCATCTATAAATTATTTTGAACATCAAATGAATTTTATGCATTTTAACATCATATATTTTATAGATTAAATGCTAGTTGATGTGTTTGTGATAATGCAATTACATAGTTTCGTTGATATGTATCAAACAAATGTAATGTGTTTAGGAACACTGATGACATGTGGATTTGAAGCTACTAATTTATTTTCAATAAAATCAAATAGTAATGGCATGATAATAATGTTTACCATTAAATGGATTCATTATTATATTTCACAAATGTATTTGATATATATATTATAATGATTTATTAATAATTTGGGTTAACCACTTAATAGGTTTTATTTGAGTCTTGATTGCAGTGCTTGTTTTTTTACCTAAAAAAGTAGGATGGTATCATAGATGAGAGTTGGGTAAATGTGATATTAAAGAATAAGAAATAGAATGTGTTGAATGTAAGTTTTAAAATTATTAATAATGAATTATGTGTACCCTTAGGGGTATGTAGAAAATTCAATTAGGTTATTAAAGTTTTCAGTCACATATTTTGTATGTTAGTATCATTAAAAATCAAGTGTCAAATGTCACACATTCTTAACCCTATCATCCTCAACCTTGTCAATCATTTTGAGAAGGCAAAATGAAATATGATGAAAACATTTATGTGATGCAATACATGATGACTCCTCTTCTCTTGAAACATAATTCAACACATGTTTTCTATTATAAAAATGTGGCTTATCATGTACTTTTGGTCACAAACCCTTAATCTTGTGCATATGTCAATTCCATAACATTAGTTTATAGTTGTCAATTTTTTATGTTATGAGTTAGGTGCCAATATTGATAGACACTTGTCCTTGTAGCTTTGAGATAGCTATCATAGTGAAACCACATGACTAAGTCACCAATAATAATAATATTTATTAAAGTTGGTAAAATGTAAATTTTAATTAGTAAGCTAAAAAATTAAATTATAATGGCCTCCGAAAATAAAATATGCATAATATGGAATCCAAAGATTTTAAATCCCCTTTATAGACAATAGTCATGGTTACTAACTTATTTTGGCATTAAAATTAAAAATTTAATTTATTTCTATATTTTGTGTTGATCAAACCTCATTATTATCTAGCATCAATAATTAATAGAGATTATTTAATTAGTTTGGCAAAACAAATGATTAAAAATTTAATAAAAGAAACATTTAAAATAAATTTAAGTATTTATGTCCATTTTATAACTAAAATAATTAAGTGGAAAAGGGAATAGTTGACTTGCATTAATGAAGGTAATTAGATTATTTTTAGTTTTTCTCACATGAATACTTAATTTAATTCACACCCCAAAAAAATGATAGAATACAACTTAATTTAATTCACACCCAAAAAAAAATGAATACTTAAATGCCATTAAATTTGAATTTTCTTTTCTATTTTTTACACTTTTATGGATGGTTGGGTATTTAGTCCCTTTTATATTTTATAAATGGTTGGGTGTTTATTCCCTTTTTATATTTTTGTAAATGTTTTTTCAGGCCTACCTACATTTTATCTCATCCTTGACTTTAAACACCTCCCTACCTAAGGGTATTCCCATGTCTTGAACTCCACATTCCTTTTGTGGATGATTGGAAACTAAAATAAGATGATATGGTTTCTTGAAATTTGATAAATTAATTCTAAATATAATCCATAGTTGTCGCTTGATCTGGTATTAAGTAATTGTTGGCTATTCCTTATTTGGGATTTTCTATTACAATATTTTATTATGCAAAGTATGGGATGGGGTGTTCTACAAATACTAACTTATGTAAAAAAATTAGTAGTTCTACCTACTAATTTAATGATTTATGAATAATATAAATAGTTGTAATATCAAGAACATGTTTATAATTACCTACACACACTCTTCATGTCTTTGTCTATGAAGTTAGGTAACATATAAATAAAGCAAAAAAAAGTAAAACTTTGAAAACTAAGATAAGATGGGATCTTAGAAATTAAACTATACAACGTAAATAATCCTAAATCTTAAGATGATTTCTCTCGAGCCATGTTACTATTTAATCTATTTTGAATTGAATGAATCAACCAATATATATAAACTGTTGAAATCGATTTACAAAAAAAAATAAAAATCTAGAAGTAACATATAGAATTTATAGAATGGGAAATTAACTAAAAATAGTAAATTAACCAATAGATATGAAAACTTCTCTCAAATTAATTTTATACTGACAGTGTAGGCTGACTATGACTGAAAACTACCTAAAAAGACTTGTGTATTATTGTTAGCAGAGGTGCTTGGAAAACCCATTATAACATGTTAATAAGGGATAGTTGTGCCAAACATAATATATAAACATAAAATGGAAACTCACACAAAAAATTTACATTAAAATAACAATGACATAAAACATGAATTATCATCATTCACATATATAATCAACTTAGAAAAATAAGTGTTTTCATAACAAATAAACAACAATAACACATAAAAGATCGAAACAAGGTGAGGACACTCTATTTTGACCACTTCCATGTCTAAACTGTAATTGGAATCACTTTCTGCAATCACACGTAAATTTAACCAAAAATCATAATTTAACCCAATTTACCCACATAATTATCTATTTAATTCAAAATCTAGTGACATAACCTGATTAGGTCAATGGATTGTATCACAACATTAATTTTATCAAGATCATATCAAATCAAATCAACCTTTTACAAATATTATCACAAGGCAATTAAATGAATATGAATTAAAAAAAGAACATTGTAAGTGCCACATTATTCAAATTATTAATTAATCCCACTTAATTAATATTAATTTTCTTCTAATAGAAATTTCCATATATTTTGAAATTATTCTATTTTCTTAAATCAAAATTGCTTTATTACCTCACTTTAATGACATCATAAAGGAAAGTCAATAGAATGGAGTAGAGTGTAAGTAAGAAGGCCTCTTACATTGTCAATTACATAAATTATTACACCTCTTATAAAGACTCTTACACACTCCTCTCTTACATGGCCTATGACACACTCTAAAGGACCAATCATTGCACTTTTCTTCCAAATCTCTTCTACACTCTAAAAAGGCCCCATTGACCAAATTTTGACCCCAAGTCAAAATAGGTCAACCAATCTAAATATAAAATTTCATAGGGTGGTCATATATATTTTTCATGGTTTAAAATGGTCCTAAAGAGTCCCATATGGTTTTATTTGCCTTTCCTTAGCATTGCCCAAGTTATGGTCTTAATTCTACTTGTCTAGTCCTATGGTCAAGTACAAGGTCTTGTATAGTCAGACTTGGTAAAATATTTAGTATGGTTAAAATTAATTAAAAAAGTTTATTTTAATTTCATTAATGTCATCCTATCATGCTCTAACCTTTATTTGATTCTCAAATGCAAAAAATATCAATTTGGCCACCTTTTGGCCCATATAGAGGAATGTGACGTACCACTTCAAGAAGGGAACATTTTAAGAAGATTAAAAATGAACCTAGTGTATTTTCAGTAAATTACTGACAAAATTTTAGTTTTAACCTCCCAAATAGGAAAAATGACACTTTCAAGCACTTTTGGGCACTTGTACGACCTTGGAGAATCATTTATCAGTTGGAAGTGGTTTGGAAGTGTCTCTTGGGATCCCCCACATAATTTAAAATGTTTGGATAAATTTTTAAATCTAAATAATACTCCAAACATATTTTCTCCTCCATCACTACCTTTACAAGCTCAGAAAGGCAAAATTGAAGTGGATGGTATAGCCAGGAAAGAGAGAGTTAGAAGCTAAAATTTTGGACATTGTTAGGGGTCCTAATTAGATTTAAATTAGTGTAATTTTTTGTAATAATTATGGATTATTATTTATAAACAATCCCTAAGGGTGATAGTAGGTCACTATGGCTTATGCATTTGAGAGGGGTCTATTCTTGCACATGTTTCTCTAGATCAGAAATCAATGGAGAGGAATGATTTTAAGGGTGATTTTTATAGGACTTGGATATAATTTTTATGGTGGTTTTATCAATTGAATAATCTCCATGAATAACTTTCACTTGAGGGAAGGTCTTAGTATACAAGTTATTACAGATAATCCTACTGCAAGTCCTTGTTTCCTCTTTATGGTGATCATTTTCAGGGGTCTATAATGCTCCATAACTCATGGGATATACTTAAAATCCATGGAATTCACGTGTATTGTTTGAAATTCCTCTCTTTCCCCATAATCTCCAAGTGACTTGATTCTTGAGAGACTTGTATGATATTTCCAAGTCTAAACCTTATTTTGGTTTGAATAGAAATAATTAAAATCATTACTAAACAAGAGAGACAATTTTGAGCTATTAGTTTGTTGAAGAATGGGGAACATGATTCAAGTTTACATCTTAAGAAATTTCATGAAGTGTCTTAGGCACTTACAACCCTACAAGTCTATCAACATGTATTCAGGGACCCAAATCCATGTTAATAATGTCTTTTAAAAATTGAGAGGTAAATGAAACCTCATTAAAACTCACAAATCTCATTAAATGCATGATACACCATCAAGAGTCTCCATTGTCAATAATCAAGACTCCACAATCTGTACAATATCTTGAAGTTGAAGGGGATAACGTCATTTTTATCACATACTCTGTGATAGATTAGGGAATGATAAAAGAAGTGTGTGATGGTTTGATAGGGTGAAAATATCAAAAATCAAAGAGCTTAAGGAAGTGGCTTGTGTAGTCTTAAATAGTCATTAGAGACCTACATGCCCCAAGCCTGTAGGTCCTCTTTTGGACCAATTTAACATAAAAATAGCACTAGAATAAGCTTAGATAGAAGATTCAACCTCAAGGAAGATGAATACAGGTGTTACAAACCTTGAAAAAGCCACTAGGTCACTCATAGTCAAGAGGATAATAGACTGAATAAATAGTCAAAAATCATCTACAATACCCTATTTACACTATACATATATGAACAAATAGGAGTTGGTTTGAAAGTGCCATCAATGTGTTGGTAGACCCTGTAGGCAATGACATCAACACTTATGAAGAGGTAGAATCCTTTACTCATTATGGTAATGGACAAAATTTTAGTTTCTAGACCAACATATAGTCTATAGATAGAAACCAACATATAGTCTATAGCCCTAATGAGCGCCTACAGTTCATATAGACTTGTAGGTGAGCTAAAGGTGCATATAATGAAGAATTCTAAGATTATGTTTGAAAGTGTTGAACCTATTTTGGAATTTCAAGCAAGTTTAAGGACCACTAGAAGGTGGTATGTGAGAATGTGAAAAGTATGTAGTCCTGACCCTAAAGGGGCATCTATAGGCCTACCTATAAGGATAACTTAATTACATACCTAAAGAGAATGGTAGTGTGCATTTGGAGGTTGCTTTAAATTATATTATAAATTAAAGTAAGTCCATGAAGCATAATAAAGTATTATTAAAGAGAATCATTGATGGAAGGTAAGGTCTAAAACACTTGATACATTCAAGCAACCTTAAAAAAAGCATCTACTAGTTGCTACTAGAAGCTCAGTTATGTTCAGACCTAAAAGAGGGACCAAATTATGTTTGAAAGTGTTTAAACTCACTTTGGTATCTAAAATAATCTCATTAAACTTGGAGAAAGCTAGTGACATGAGAGTGAGGTCCTAGGAAACTAGGAATGCAAAGTCAACCTTGGATTGGTCACCTACAACAAGTAAAAATAGGTCAACACAAGTGAAGAGAAAAGTGACAGTGGTTTGAAAGGTATTGAGGAGGTTAGGGTGAATGTAACCATGGAAAATATAATTTATCACTAAGGAAGATTTGTTACCTTCATAACAAGATGAGTAGGCCTATTCAAAGCCTTCTCAACTGAAGGCTAAGAGCACAAAAGTTACTTATAGTGAGAAGTAAAATGGTAGGAAAGAAAGCCTTAAGTCAAAATAATGAGGATGTATCAAGTTTAAAAAATGAGAAAACCATAAATAATCAATGGAGAAGTGGATTGGAAATCACTCACACTTTACAAGTATGGAACTCGACATAAGTTAAAAGTATTCCTACATCACCAAAATAGGGTAGTATTTGAGGTAAATATGAGTATTCTTAGTCACATGGATTCAAAGAGAGTTACCAATAAGGAATGTTTACCTTAACCTATTTGAAAGATAAATTGGATCCCAAAGGAACACCTCGTGATAGATCAAGACCGTACAAGCATATACATGTGGCCTACTTGAAAGATACATAGTCTTAAGTCAATTTAAGAGAACGGTAAAGTAAGTATTTGAGAGTTTTTTGAAACATAATTGAAGAATATCAACTTATATTTATATAATACTGATAGGGAAGCTTCTAGTTTAGTGAATGAGGTTTCAAACTCAAATGAGAATCAAGTGATTCATAAACACCTAGATGTTGTATAAGCACAAGAAAACCTTAAGCCTAAAGTGAAAAAAAATCAATAAGTGAGGGAATTTGAGTTTCAACTTAGATTAAAAAATATAATAATATGTGGTGAGATAAAATAAAACATGAGGTGGTGGAACAACTGGGTTCTTAACCACAAAATTGAGTCTAAGCCCAAAACCCTACAGTCATACTAGCAGACCCTACCTATCATGAGATAAATTGTTTTTTTTAGGGATATAGAGTCATGATTTGGAAATTTTGTAAAGGGGGTAATCATGAATTTAAAAATACTTCCATATCCTACTTTAGGTCAGACAAATAGTGGGTATATTCATTGTTTTGCCTCAGACCTTGCCCACTCCTTGAGCAAGGGGTAGTCAAGATACTTAGGCATCCACTTCATCTCAAAAAGAAAAGAAAGAATTATATACCTCATGAATGGATAATAATGGTAGTAAATATTCATAAAATAGGTATACATTCATTATTATGTGGAAACAAACTTCAATTTTCACTCCAAGGTCCTTGAGGGCTAGCAAAGAGAAGACATGCTCTTAAACCCAAATACCCTGACCAGTGTACCTTGAGCATAAGGATGGGTAATTAAGGATTATAAATAATGTGGAATCATGGAGAGTGTTTTTATACAGGTATATAAACCTCTCAAAATAGTGAGAATTAGTTTCAAAACCTAGAACTCAAATTAGATCTCTCTCTAAGCGCAAGAATGCCAAGTAAGCCACTCAAAGAAAAACTTCAAATGCTCACACCATTGCTCAAACTTTGAATGGGAGTATAATATTTTTGGAATATTTTAAGTGGTATATAAATAATTTTTTCATAGTGGAATTATGTCATTTAATTATATGTTCTTTATGAACAATCATTAAGATCCCAAACAGGTCTAAAACTTCTCTTAAACCTTGATAGTGACCAGTCATGGAAAAAAGAGCTCAAATTCATATTTAATGACATATTTTTATCCTATAACATATTTTATTTTTTTTAATACTATAATGAGGTTATAAAAAAGTAGTTCACTTGTATGGAATACTATACAGACTGCCCAAAATACCTTTTTTTGCATGTTTTTTTTATGTTTTACAGGTGTTATGAGAAGGGGAGAGCTTCCCAATCATGGGATGAGATAATTTGGCTATTTTAATAGATTTTAAAATCCAAAAATTTTCACATGATATTTTAGAGATGATCAAACTAGGCCCATTTTTCAAGGCAGTCTCAAATAGGCTCAAAATGAGACTAGATAGTAAGGCCATCTCTTGGTTTGCATACCTTAATAGGGTATTAGGACCTAAAAATTGACATAGATGTTGGTGATGTCATATGTAAAGTTAAAAAATTAATTTTGGGTGATTTAACATGTGTGGAAGAAGTTTGAAGCAAGAAAATAGGGTCCAAACCAATGAGGCCTAATTCAAGTGAGAGAAAGGTAGAAAAAATAGGTTTCCACTTAGATTATAAAGATGAAATTTGACATGGAGATATAAGGAAATATAGGTTTGTATAATATGACATTATTTTTTAAATATAATTTTTAAAAATCCCACACAAGGAGGTTTATAGAAAAAAAGGCTATAAGGAAATTGGGCTTATTGAAGGCTTTAAGAGCAAAATGAGTTCTTGGGAGTTGGTCCAAGAACCAAAATGGTTTGTTTAAAACATAATAAAATATTATAAGACCATTCATATATTTTTTATGAGTTAAATAATATGAACTTGAGTTTTAGGCCACTTAGACCAAACTAGGTGTGGGAAATGAGGAGTTACAAGACACCTATGCATATAACTGATGGAATGATAGATTAGAGGAGTTTCCTAAGGAATGGAAGATGTTAAATGAATTTTATTAGATCCTTTAAAGGATAATTCATGGTTATAATTTCTATTTGTCACTCCTTACATGAAAATAAGGGCTATTTCTAAGATGTTAGTCAAGGTGTCAAGATAAGTTGTAACTCCTATGCCACTTGGAAGGATGGAGCATATTCAAGGGGTTGAAACATGGAATGAAATATATTATATAATATTTAATAACTATTTATTTCTTTATAATTGGTTCTCTCATGCTTTACACTTGTCACTCCTCTAGTAAGTCCCACTCTACCTCTTTTCTCATTATTCTATTTAAGCAACCATTTTTGCCTTTGAAAAGGATCCACACATTAGTTATAGAAATGCCATGAAAAAATTGATACTTTTACATGCCTATTAAATTGAATTCAATCTGGATGTTCTACTTGTATCATGCAAAGAGTGATTTTTAGGATGTTGTATTGATGAGTGTTTAGTGATAGTCATATCCTTTGCATTTATCATTCATGTTTCTTGCCTCATGCAAGTTTGCTGCCTTTAATAGGTGATATGAAGTGTTATAATTTGTTTTCTTGTTTATAAAACTGATAGAACATTATTGTTTCCATTAGTACCTTTTGGTTAATCATCTTATTACTCTTGCAATCATCTAAACGTTCATATTGAAACACTAGTGTGACAGGTGTTGTTTAGAGTAGCATAATCAGATTATAATTTGATATTTCATAGTAAATATTTAGAAATCTATGGGTTTAATGTTTGGTGCATAATATCCAAGTTTTTTGGTTAGATTAATACTCTTTTTTCGCTTTTCCATGTTAAAGCAAGTGGTGTAGTATTAGTTTAGGTGTTGTATTTTGGGAGCTAGCCCAAAATTTAGAGGGTTGACTCACTTAGAGGTCACCCACAACCTATAATCAATCCCATTGCATAGATAAAGTTGAGAGGGATTGAATCACCCTTTCATAGGGTGTAATTTTGAGCTATAAATATTATGACATGCTTAGTGCGATGTAAAAGACAAGAGGCTATCTAAGATAGATGTTGGTCTTGGCATTATTATAGTAGTAGCAGCCTTCTTCATGCAACATTTGGTGACTCCAAAAGGTTTTAAACTCCTAGTTATTGACTAGTGAGCCTAATTCCATGATAAATGTGACCACAAAATCATAAGTGAAAGCTATTGAATTACCTTGGCATTTATACAAGAGAAAGATATTTCTTCACACTTTCCCATACACTAAGCCACTTAGAAGGAGGCTCTTTATTAAAGATTATCCATGCTCTCCTAAGGATAATAACATGGATGTAAATCTTCCCTTTGTTTCCTTCACTTATGATTCTCCTTTGAACCTTCAATAATATGATGATATTCTAATGGCTGCCCTCAAAAGTGTGCCTTACTTCAATGGAGACACTTCTCTTACCCCCATTGAACATATTAGAGACATGGACAACTTTTGAAACATTCATAACATCACACAAGATAATGTAGTAGTCAGGTTGTTGGAAATTAGTTTTAAAGGTAAATCTTTGTAATTATATAGGATATTAGGCCTCAATTCAATTGACTCATGGGATGATTTGGGAGACAAATTGAGTAAGAAGTTTGAAGACAAAAGTGACCATTTATCCTTGGTCGAGAAATTGACTACCATAAAGAAATCCCATCATGAATTCATGAAATATTTCAATTTATGTTTCAAAAAATATGGGATATAATCCCAATACTAATAATACCCACCCCAAACTATGCTTTTCTCTACTATCTCAAGGCCTTGAATAGTGATATTGGTGTGATGATTCAATCAATGGGTGGGAATACTTGACCAAATGCATATTTTATTGATATAATTATTGATAATAACTTGATACAAGTTATAAAACTTTCTCCTATACCTCCCATGCCTTTGTTTCTTGATGTGGAATCTCCCATACCCACCATTACACCTATCCCCACACCTAAACACAAACAAGCTGCCCCTAGTCAAAGAAATAAGCAAAAAGAAGAAGATGTGATTATAAATATTAGAGAATAAGTAAAATATCTTAAGAGGCATAAAAAATAGTATCAATGGAGGTATTATCAAGGTCTTTTCTAGCCTCATCAATCTTATCAAGCTCCTAGACAATTTTTTTAAGGTCAATACCAAAGACAAGGGAAACTAACTCAAGTAAGGTAACCTAATGGACAAAATCAAAATGATCTTTCTAATTCCAAGGCACTTATACCTGCTCAAAACAATCTTGCACAAGATAATGGAGAGCAACCTTCATGGAAACAAATTCATGACCCTTCCACTTATGTAAATGAAGCATTCAATCAAGCCTATATAGCTCAAAGGGGAATAATGACTTTCATGACTCAATAAGAGATGCCTAATGGAGGAGAGACTAATGAAAGGGATGCTTAATCAAATGTTGCCATGATGAACTACTATTAAGAGAACTCATGTGTTGTTAACTTCCAAGGAAATCTCAATGTTGATCCAAGTTCCATAATTGCAAATATAAGGTCAAAAAAGAGAGCAATTGAGGAAGTTCAAGGAAAAAGTAGCGGTCTAAATGTAACATCTCAAGCATACCAAGGATTAGGTACACAAAATTTAGCCTTTATTAATCAAATAAAAAAAATTAGAATGTTAAAGCTTCTTCTATGCCTGATCCTATACATCAAGTGACATAAAATAGTGGTAGTGTTTAGGCTTCTAAAGTTGGTAATTCTCCTATGAATATTGTAGAGAAAATTAAGAAGGTTCATGTAAGCATTCCAATGTGGGAAACATTATCCATACTTGGTCAAATAATCTTGCTCCAAAATGAGCTCTCCAAGCTCAATGCATTGAGAGGATCCTCCTACAATAATTAATAAAAATGCATGAAATAATATGTTTATATAATTATCAACATGAATTAATAGATTTATATAATTATTAGAACACTTGAAAATACTATACTTATCGTAGGCCACTTCAAGGGGGAAACCTCCTTTGAGCAATCTCAATACAATAAATTCATGGATGCCTTCATTGCCCTCAACACTTACTTATATACTAAGTCTAATCTAAGGAACTATTACTTCCCATGAATGTGGGATAAAACAAAATTCTGAAAAATAACTTATAAAGCAGATGCATCCATAACATATAATATACTAACAAAGTAAAGATAAGGGGTCAGACATGTTCTTAACATGCATTATCTAGGTAGCCTAGTGAAAGAGGGGCAATTTTGACCAATGAAGTGAAGACCAAATATGGTTAGCCAATCAAAATTGAAAAAAAGGATAAACCTCCTCCATTTTACCTCTCTATTATCATTGGAGATGCATTGGTTCAAAATTGTCTAATTGATAGTGGATCAAGTAGCTTAGTCATGCCAAAGCAAGTACCAAATAAGCTAAATTTGAAGTATGAACCAAATTCAAAAGGAGTATGACAACTTGATGGATCAAATACCAAAATAGTTGGCATGATCAAAGGTTTTCAATTTAATCTTCATGTTTATCTTACTTTATCTATCTCCTAAGATGTAGTGGTTGTTGATGTGCCACCTCACTTTGATCTTTGCTTGTCAAGATACTTCACCACCAAGATTAGGGGTACTTAACTTCAGATTAATCCTATATGGAATTTAGGACTAGATATGGTGCTAAGGTTACTATCAAATCTAAACCTTTAGTAGACAAGTTTCATCTATATATTTATGCATCAAATTCATCTAACATAAATTTCACTATTATTGACGAGGGAGATCAAGCTAATGATCAAGAACTAGTTGCACCTTTAGATGGCATACCTGATCTTTTTCTAGATGAGTGGGGGCCATAAAATTAGTTTGATCCATATATAGGAGTTAAATAATCTGATTTTGGGGTCCATTTTTTACATGAGAAAATCACAATCATACCTTCTCTTTCAAAGCCTGGTGATGATGGTGATGATTTATGGAAAATGTTCTTCGATGGCTCAAAGAGTAAGAATAGTGTAGCTATTGATATGATGCTAATTTTTACTTAAACTGAAAGGTACTAATCATATATTAGGTTCCAATTATATTTTTATTTCAATGTATAAAAATATGAGGCTCTCATCCATGGGATTTAATGGGCAAGGAAGAGAGGTATCAAGCAAGTTCAAGAAATTGGAGATAGTGAACTAGTTGTGCATCAAGTAAGAGGTAAGAGTGCATAAAAAAACACATTATTGAAGTGATATAAGCATATATTATGGGAAATTATTGAATATTTTGACATCAAATAAATCCCAAGGGAAGCAAATCAACATGCTGATAGGTTGGATTCAGTTGGAACACAATTTGATGTTCCAAATGATGTCAAGAGTCCAAAATTATAATCACACATCATGGTAGTTGTAAGGCCTTCCATACTAGATAATGATGTAAATTGGAAAGTGTTTGAAAGGGACAAATAAATAACATGTTTCTTACAATATGAGGCTGAGTTATCTTCAAAAAATCAAGCCAAATTATAACATAAATATGGGGAACAAATTTGACAACTAAGATCTAACATGTTGCATAAAGGGTTTGTTACTCTTGAAAGTATATTGAATGAAAGTGAATAAATGAGGAAAGACAAAGTAAGAATCTGAAAAAAGGAATAGAATCATAAGAGAGTATCCATCTTCAAATGAAAAATACTCAAGATTTGGAAGGTATGCACACATGAAGAAAAGGCAACATTCATTGAGTTATGTATAGAATTTATAGATGTGTTTACTTGGGAGTATAGTGATCTTAAAGGGTTTGATCCCTCATTAGCTCAAAACACTATAGAACTTGATTCCAATGCTAAACCTATAAATCAATGACAAAAGGCCAATCAATACTAAGGTGGATATGCTCATAAGAAAGAAACTCACCAAATTGATTGAGTCAAATATTGTCTTTACTATCAAACATTCTTCATGGGTTACCAATCTTGTACCTGTGAGAAATAAGAGTGGTGAAATAAGGTTATGTGTGGGTTTTAAATACTTGAATAGAGTCTTATGTAAGGATCACTATCCTATACTTTCAATTGAATAAATACTTCAAGTGGTGGCTAGTTCTCAATGTTTCTCAGTCATGGATGGTTATCCAGGGTATACCAAGTGTTGGTCAAAGAGAAAGATCAATACAAGATAACCTTTAATAAAAAATGGGGGACATATGCCTAAAAAAGAATGAAATTTGGGATATACAATATAGGTTATGAATTTCAAAGGGCCATGTGCATGGATTTCTAAGGTTTGATAAATGATATAGTGTGGATATACCTTGATGACATAACAATTTTCTCCAAGAATGCAATTGATCATTTGAAGCATCTAAGGTAGATTTTTTAAAAGTATAGGCAATATGGGGTGTATCTCAACCTAAATAAGTGAATTTTTTCCATTCATGAAGGTAAGTTACTTGAGCACATTATTTCTAAGGATGGACTTGCCATTGATCCTGATAGGGTTGAAGCCATTCTAGCTTTGTCACTACCTAAGCATAAGAAAACTTTACAAAGCTTCCTTGGGAAGATTAAATTTGTGAGAAGGTTCATGGATTGATTTGACACTCTTGTGAATCCAATAATATTCATGTTGAAGAAACAGCAAGATTTATAATGTACCAAATAAGGTAAGACTAGTTTTGAGGCCATTAAACAAGCCATTGCTCAAGCACCTACACTACTCAATACTAATTTCTCTAAGGATTTTATTTTGTATGATTTTGCTAATATTGATACAATATCTTCCATGTTGATGCAAAAAAATGATAAAGGATTTGAATAACCAATAGCATTTTTTATTCAAGGACCTGAATACTATGAATAAAGGTATACCTATGTTGAGAAGCAAGTGTTGGCTATGATAAGAAGTCTCAAGAAATTCAAACATATGGTGTCCAATAACAAGATTTATGTGATGGTCTCTCACCCAAACATAAAATACTTTCTCTTGAATAAATATTTGAATGAAAAGAGAGTTGGGTGAATGCATTATTATTTTTGTGAAACTAGTGTTTAGTTCCTAAACAATCAAGGGTCTGGAGTAAGGGGAAAATCTAATCAAATATAGTAAACTACAGGTTTTGGACAATTTAATCAAATTAATTGCATAGGGAAAGAGATAAACTTATCTATAAAAATGGACTGAAATGAATGATTTAGGAGATGGACATTATGGTGTAGGCTTGGGACACTATCAGAAATCAAGATTTGATCTTAAATTTTTTGATTGGATAGGAGCACCAAAATATGACATTAGTGGCACCGATGCTGTAGTCCACTCCTATTGATTTTATTTAGGATACTTGAGCTTTTTGGGTTTTGTTCACTACATCTGTGTAACCCTGCTTATGAAGTTTTGGAGGTTGAAAGTCAATAAAGTTCACTATAGATCCATTTCCAGCTCTAAACCCTATATCTATCTACACACATGCAAACAACAAATGCATCAAAAGTAAAAGGGAGAAAATTTTGGTTAGGGGAAGAATGACCACATAATATAGAACCCCTACCATCCTTATTAGTACCTAAATTAACCCTCAAGTTAGGGTCTTAGATCAAATGTAGTTCTCCCTTAGGGAATGTGCATGGTAGATACATGAATGACTTTCACCTAGTCCCTTCCTTGATCAAGCATGCAAGTCTATGTGTAATGCAACAATGTTGAGTTATCCTCTTGACTAATTTTTTAATTATGTAATGTGTCAAAGTAGTAAGTGATAGACATAAAATGCCTTATGTAGTCCTTTATATAAGAGACTATTTATTTTTAATTTGGGAGCTTTAATCACATTTAACTGACATTGGAAAACTTAAGGATGAAGACAAGAAAGGGGTGAAGGAAATTAACCATTGGAGCTCAAAATGACCTTGGATAGGAGCATTGAAGTGGACACTAGTGGCACCAGTGATATAATCCAAGTTGGGCACTATTATCCTAAGATGATGGGGCCTAAGGGATGGAAAGGGCATAAAAAACCTAACCTAGTGAGGTGGAATGAATGTTTGAAAGGCTTGGGATGATTAGGAATAGGCAAAAAGGATTTGAGCATGAAACAAGACCAAGATGAATAAAATGAAATACATGGTTAAATGTGAACAAAGATCATATTCTCCAATCAAAATCTCTTGTGAAAAGGACTATGAAAAGACATGATACGTGTGGTTATTTGACTAATTTAGGGTGTATAAATTTGCCTCCCTTTTAATCTAGTGATGTAATGAAATGAAGTACTAGATTAAAAGAAAGAAAAAGAGAATGCGTACCTAAACCTAATTGCATGGAGATGAATGTGCTGTAAAAAGGGTCCAACTCACTTCCTGGCTAGGGAAGTGGTTGGAGAGCTGAATAGTGCCTAGAGAAATAAAAAATCCCTAAAATGAATGCCCCCTATACTAAACTTGGAAGTGAAATCTATATAACATGGAGGAGGGCAATGTTTGCCCCTGTAATAAATCTAATTGGAAATGAGAAATGCCTAAAGGCCCAAAACTAATGTCTTCCCTCTATCCCATATAAACTCATGTAATCTAGAATGTGTGCATTGAATCTGTATACTATGAAGAGAAAAATCTATCATGCTCCCACTTTGAATATTTGAATTGGAAGTGAGAAGTGCTCAAAGGCCCAAAACTAATATCTTCCCTCTATCCTACACAAAATTGTATAGTTTGGGTATGGGTAATGGTATAAACCAATCACTGTAGATGGATATATGGTTCAACTTGGTGACAACTTGGGTACAACTAGGTATAATATAAAACTATAATAAATGTGTAAAAATAAAATGGCATGTCTTGCCATTCTATCTATATAATCTTGGATGATGAAGAACATGAACATATATTCCATGCCCCTAAATCTGGTATGTGAATGATACATATGTATAGTCTGGTAATATATATAACCACATGTGATATGACCTATTGTGCCATACACCATGTGCAAAACTAGAGATCAAAACACTATGATCTACACTATGCCTATAATTTACTATCTGGTCCTATAATTATGTCATGCTGTATGAAGCTATATGTGTGAGATGTGGAGTAATGTACATGCCCCTAAATCTAGTATTTGAGTCTGAATTTGTATCAAAGTCACTATGAATTCATATAATCTAAACCACTGCATCTAAATAGTCTATATATCTATAAACTCAAGGTGTATCCTTCTGAATGTCTTGAATAATACTAAGTGACCCATGTAATTTGAATCACTATATATTTTGACCAATCTAAGCTAAATCTGATAATCTGAATACTGGAGGTGTAAAAACCATGCTAAGTTACCCATGTAGTATGAGTCACTATTTATTTTGATTGATCTGAGTTAAATATGATAATCTAAAACTGGAGGTGTAAGAACCTTGTGCATATACCTATAGGAGTGGTTAAGCACACTAGGTAAATTTAAGAATAGGAATAGTAGGAATGCTTCCCCCCTTTTGGGGAGAGGGATGAGATTTGTGATAGAAGAGGATGAGCCAAAAGTGATGACTAGTGGCATAAGTAGAAACAAGGTTGGCCTATTGTGAGAAGATTGAAATTTTGTTTAATTGATTAGGCTAAGGTGTTTTAAAATTGAATGATATTTTGATTGGTTAGGACTAAGTTGTATTTCTAAATATAAAATAGGTATAGAGATGTGTGTGCCATCGTAGGTGGATGATGTAGTAAGAGAGAAAGGCTTGTGTGATGTTGAAGGTATCATTGTCATGATTTTGTGGAACAAAACAATTTACAAAATAGAGCTACAGGGTTCAAGTGATAGGTAAAATAATATTTTTATTTGTATGAAAAATTTGTTTGATATAGGAAAATTGGATTGATTCTTGATTCATCTACGCATTGACTAGGTTAAGATTTAGAGCTCTGGAGTGAGAGATATGCTGAGGAGACAAGTGCCTGTAATGACCCATTTTGAATAGTTAGCAGCCCAAGTGGAGGATGGTGGTGATGTTACCCTAGTAAGTAATGTTAATGCTTGATTTTTGCCTATTTTTGATATTTTTGAGCTATTTTAAGTGGAATAATTTTTTTTTGACTAGTTCTAGTGCTTTTTTTTGGGAGTCAACCCTCCTATCCATTGTTTAACATTGTTATCTAGGTTCTAGTGCTATTATCTAGTTCTGGTGTCCTTTCTATAGCATTGTTGTCCATTGGGGCTAGATTTTTGAGTTTTTGAGTTATTACCTATTGTTGTGTAGCTTGGTTGTTTTCCTTGGCATGGTTGAATACAATGTATGATATTTGCTAGTGTTTTGTAGGGTGAGGTAAAAATGAAGGAGTTCTATAGAGGTAAGGTGATGGAGACACTAAGATTGTTACCTTTGTCAATTAATGAGAGAGTTGTGATGGATAGTGCAGGGTTGGGTCATGTGTGTGACCTAGGCACTATGTAGTGGGATAGATATCTAATTACCTCCTTATGTGAGAGGTGGAATGAGACACATGTACTTTCTATATTCCTACTAGAAATATTAAAATTACTTTGGAGGATGTGTACTATATTTTTCATTTGCCAATTAGTGGATAACATATGACTTTGTAGGATGACATGAGTGCTAATGTTATTGATCATGCATCCTTGTATTTTTCTAGTGTGCCCTTAAGCATACATTAAAGAGGCAATGATAATGATGTATTATTTTTATTTATTATGTAGTTGAGTGTTCCATGTCTATAGAAGTGGTTAGCCATGTTGGCTTCATTTGTTGTTGATGGGAGTGGGTACCGATTACATATAGGATGCATAGGATCATGCATAGTATAAAGGTGTATGGGATGATGTTTTTATAGGGTATGAATATGCTTGCCCATTTATATAAGGATATTTACAGGTTTACTCAGGAGGTATTCATTGGTGGTGTGAGTGTGGCTACTTTTTTGCATTGTTGGGATTATGAGCACATAGTGGTTGTACGGCTAATAAGATTATCGAGGGAGAGGTGGGCACCTCCATATCCATTTAGAGAGTGATGGATGAGTACATTGGCTATCTAGTATCCTAGGATAGATCACTATAGATGATTTTTAGATAGATTTGTAGCTCAAGATATCATATGAAGGCCCTATAGAGGATTCTTTAGGTAGCGTGAGGATGGAGTGCAGTTGTGGTATATGAGGGTCAGGTTTTGGTTACATGACCACTTGGTTAGAGTGTATGATCACTTTCAATATGAGCACATGATTAGAAAATTTAGGGTACAATAAGATGTGCCCCTAGCAACATGGATGTGGGTGAGGAGTGCATAGGCACCAATGAGGGTAGGAGTTCATGGGAGGCCTATGGAGGCTGAGTTACCACCATTACCTTAAGATGCATGGGATACAATTATAGATATTCTTGATGTAGATGATGTTAGATGTATAGAAGCATATACTATGTGGTGGGTTAGGAATTGATGGGATCCATTGTATCTTATTGATAGAGGGGATTCCCCTAAGTATGAAGATTCTGCTCTGATCCAAATAGTGAAAGGTAAGCATTTATTATATTTAAATTGTGTATAAGTTTGTGCTTATTTTAAATTATTTTAAAATTATATGTCTAACATAGCATTGTACCTTTACATGCAGGTGGAGTGGGAGGTGCTCAAGATGAACCACCTATTAGGGGAAGAGGTGGAGATGATGGATTCTAGGAGACTATCATTGAGTCTACACTCTAATAGCTCACATAGTGTGTTCCTGATGATGCAATGGAGGAGGGTCTGATAGAGAGATAGATAGTTACAGATAGTGTCTATGCTCATTTATTTGATAGAGCTACTATAGTGATAATTGCATATGTTAGAGTAGTGAGAGAGAGATGAGCTGAGGGTTGAGCTAGATAGACATTAGATGCCTCCACCTAATTATGGATCAATGAGTACGTAAATTATGGATGAGTATATAGAGCTTCAAAGGTGTTATAAAAACTTGCATGAGGAGCGTGGTTGGTTGATAGAGTGAGATATTCATTGTAAGAGGCATTCAAGATCTCAAGGAGTTATAGGGTCATTGAGTGCTAGGTTGGACTATAAGACTAGTATTGGAGGAGATAGTGAGGGAATGATGTCCATTTGTGATTGATTGTATCTTGATATTATGTATATTTTTTGAAAACTTTGTTATATATATATATGGATACTGATTTGATTTTGATTTAGACATATTGTGTTATGGATTATGGAATAGATTGGTATTGCAATTTATTGATTTAAAAATAGTTTATCTGGTATTGATGTTGAAGGTTGTATATGTTTGGTAAAATGGTACTTGGGATATGTGATTTGATTTTTTGTTGATATGTGTGATGTTAGCTTTTGATTTGTAATCATATATGTTGACCATTTTTTGTCCACAGGCCAAAAATTGGTCCCCTTCTTCCCCTGATATTCTAGGCCAATTCATTTTTTGATTTTGTACAAGTCCAAGAATTTATACAGACTCTATAGGTGAAGTTTTTATGGATTCTGCAAAGAAGATTTTTCTACAGACTCTGTAGGTTAGTCTTGTGGCACATAAAGAATCAGTTCAGAGAGTGCTAGTTTTACAAGGCTTCTTCAGGCTCTTGTCTGAATAAATTCACAAGGAAGGTTGGCATCTTTGAACCATTGAACCATCCAACCAATTTAATGCCTTGGTTCAACACCTTGGTTCAATCAAAAAGTTCATCTCTCAAGTTCAATGCAAAGTTAAATGCTTTGGTCCAAAGCTCAAGTTCATCAGCCTTGGTTCATCACTTGGTTCAATCACTTGGTTCAATGCCTTAGTTCATCACAAAAGGTTCAAAGGGGCTTGGTTTTAATCGACAAAGTTCAACAAATGGCGTGAAACATTGAACCATTGAACTATTGAACCTTTCTAGGTTCAAGCATTTGGTTCAAGTGGTAGGTTTGAAGGCTCGGTTCAACAAATGAGTGGCATGCAGTGTTGAACCATTGAACCATTTTTGGTTCAATCGATCGGTTCAATAGCTTGGTTCAAGGAAGCATCCTAAAACCAAAAGACGAGTACCCTTATGGAGGGTAGTTCTGGGTTTAAAAGCCCTTGCAGAGGGTAGAGAGCACTTCAAAGGCAGTCGAAGGATTTCAAGAAATGCGTAGAAAGTCTTAAGGCATTGAATTCTTTCAGACTTTTGTCTGAAGGAATTCCTTTGGACAAAAAGTTTGAAGGAATTTAGAAGGGCCGTGAGAGAGAAAAAAGTTGGGGGAAAATTTTGAAAAAAGTCAAAGTCTGGGAAAATTCTCATGAAATTTTTGTCTATGGGAAAATTGTTCGCACAAAAATCTCGATAAAAAAAAGGCTAAAGGAATCTACCAGGGATGGTGACATTCTGAAAGCTATCAACTTCAAGGAGACAGACTAGCCGTTAGGTATTCAAATGTAGTGATGGGTACATAGACGTCAACTTTAAGATGGTGAAATAGCCATTTGTTTTAAAAATGCCTAAGAGCTAACCAAAAAAGAGCCAAGGAGCCAGCGACCTACCAAGAAGATAACCCAAGGGCTGAAGGAGCTAGAAGGCAACAAAACCAGGGAAAGCTAGAGTATGAAAAGTGCCAAGTGGCAACCATGGAAGCTTTGACATGTTTTCTCTAAAGGAAGTGGAACACACCACATATCCCTTACAAGGCTCAGCAAAAGCCAATAAGTGTCAACACCCGTCGCCTCTCCCCTTTTGTCCCATGAACACTATGGTGGGCCCCTATGAACTGCTAAAGAGAGCGAAAGCCACCACACATCATTTTCCATAGTACTCTCCAAAGGTGTTTTAAGCTCCTATAAATTTAGCAGATAATACCACATGTTCCATCATAAACTTAGCGAAAGCTACCATGTGTCGGCATCCGCATTTCAAAGTGCCTTATGAGTTTTAGAGCGACGGGCGCGTAGACGTAAAACTTTACAGGAATGAATAACCATTGGTTTTCAAACAAATGGTGTGAACTTGAAGGAATTCAAAGACTAAAGTCCAGAGAGCTGAAGAACTAGTAGAGGTAACCCGAGAGATGGAGTAGAAACTGAGAAGGTAGCCCAGGTGGCAAAAATGAGGTGAGTTATATCTGTAGTTGAAACAATGTTCACTAATTGATTACCAAGAGGCACGGATAGGCGATGAATAGCACAACTCATCTTTCCCCATTATGCATTAATGATTAGGCAAGCTATGAAATGCCTTAAAGGAGCAGTCTTTTATAGACAAACAATGTGGCCCATAATTTCACCTTGAAGCAAGGGGCCGACACAGCATTACCTTGGAGAGGCTTTCCTCTTCCCAATGATCAGAACACACATGGATCATTTATAAAAAGGGTTCCAAAAGGCCTCCTTTCTTCCTCTATATATTGTAGACTTGTCATTTGGAAAAGTTTCTGTCACATTTGTAAGGCAAAGCCCTGGCAAATTTTCACCTATAATTAATAAATGCATTTTTACCTCTATTTTGGTTAGATATCTCTGTGTGTGTCTGAGTGTTAGTTTTGTGTTTAGTCATTAATTTTTAATGCTTTCATAGGGTTAACACCAATACACCTAGTGTCTATAAGGTGCCATTCCTATAAGTGATAAGGAGAGCTGCACCTGGAAGCACAGAGATAGAAGAAGTTACTATATAGTGTGCCCTTTCTACATCACCTATGGTGAGTCCCTATTTTTTGTGTGTTCCATTAAAGCCTCCCTGTTAAGTTTCCTAAAGCTTGGTCCTTTTGCCAATTTAAAGTGTACATATGTGTTTGTATGGTTTCAAGTGTGAGTGTGAGTAGGTCGAATCATTTGGTGCATCACCTCTTTTAGAGTAGTTTTGATTTCCTGCAATCTTTCTCCCTTTCCATCCCCCCCATTATATATCTATTTATATGTATTAGTACTTATTGGAACAACTCAAATGCATGAAAGGGAGCTAGCCCTTACCTAGAGACTCTCCCCTCCAGATTTGCCAGTCTCACAGGCAAGAGGGGAGTTTCCATTTTGACGTGTGGAAGGTAGGAGCTAGGCGTCCTGCCTTGGGTGCAATCCACTACGTCAACAGTTTTTGGCATGCTCGGTGGGACTCAATTTTTACACTCAGTAATGTTTTAGGATTGATGCTAGTCCTGTTCTATCAAATCAACTATTTTCAGCATCTAGAAACTCCACTAGTAAGAACTTCATTTTCTAATCATAGACCAGTCTGACTTCTTATGCCTAAAGTCACCACACAGTCTGCTTCTAAGGGTGTCCCTTTAAAATTTATTGAATTACCTTTAAAATCATCAAAGTGGTTGAGATTTGAGAGGACCCATCCTTATTCAGTAAACCACTTTCCAAAACCTGCTATAAAGAATACCTATGCAAGAAGGCCATGGTTACATCTTATCATAGCTATGGCATTACCCTTTATGACTTTTTATGGTTAGAGTCCTTTGAATCTCCAAAATTATGACCCAATTCTAGGAGCATCCCTCAAAAGTGTGTCTTCCTTTGATGGATAGGGACCCATTACAGTCATCGAGCACATTAGAAATATTGCTAACCTCTACAATGTTCACAATGCCATTAAGGAAAATATTGCAATCAAATTGCTGGCATTATCTCTCTAGGGCAAAGCTCTTGACTGGTATGGGACTTTGACTGTAAATTCAATCAGTTCCTAGAATGAATTGGGTACTCACTTGACAGACTATTTTGGGGAAAAGAGCGACCACCTCTCACTTGCTAAGCAACTAACTACCATGAAAAGAGCTCCACATGAATACATGCAGGATTTCAATGCTCAATTTTAGAAGACATGGGATAGAATCCCCATTCTAGTAGAACCTACTCCTAGCTATGCTTTCTTGTATTACTTAAGAGCATTAAACAGTGATATCACTATTATGATACAATCCATAGGAGGACATGTGCTACCTGCCACCTATGACATAGCTATAGCAACTGAAAATTGCCTAGTGCAAACTGGGAAAATAGGTCCTAGACCCCATATGCCACCTTTTCTTGAAATGCTACCTCTAATTCAGACCACTACTCCCACATTAGCTCTTCTACCTAGCATAGAAAAACTAGCTACTACTCCATCCAATGAGCTTCATGAAGTCAAGAGTCTATTGTAAAATATGTCAAATGAACTTGTGGTTATTAAAAGGCAGCAAGCTCAAAGCAACCGACCAAACCAAGGATACCAGTAGTATGGTCAAGCTCCGAGACCCCCTTTCCAAAATTAAAATCATGGATAGGGTCAGCTTACTTAGACTAGACCCTTTCAAGGTTACAACCCAGGTGCCCCTTCATCATCTAAGGCTATGGTGCCCGTTCAAAATAATTTGGTGCAAGAACAGCCAAGTTGTTCAACCATGGGATATGGTCAGGAGTAAGCTATTTATACAAATGAAATGATGGGTTATTACCCAAATGTACAAGATAATTAGGTATCTACCTTTTCCCAAGTCTTTGAGGCTCCAATGCAACCCAGCATGAGCAGCAGTCAGGCCCAGCCTGATTCTACTCTCATGAATCATTTGGAAGGAGAATTCCATTCAGTCAATTATGTGGGTGCTATAGACAATCAGGCTGATCGTGTTGCAGCCAACACAAGATTCAAAAGGATAGCAATGGAAGAAGCTCAAGCTACTACCCAAATGTCAGCAATCCCCTCTTCATCACCTGTAAATCAAAAATTCCCAAGCTTCAGACCACTGGTTGTACCTTCAGCTCCTCGGCCCGCACCTCAGGCTGTAAATAATTCCAAAGAAAATTTGAAGGAAGGCAACCCTCAAGTCAATGTGGTTGACCAGATGAAGAATATGCACATGAACATCTCCTTGTGGGATTCACTATCAATACCAGGGCAAAAGGACATGTTACAAAAGGAATTATAGGAGCTAAATGAACAAGTTGTCCCAGCAAAGGCCGATAATGTCTTGATGATGAACGGATAGCCTTCCACCTCAGGTCAAGCCCAAAAAGAAGAAAAGGTTCCTCCTTTTTATGTGTCCTTGGTCATAAGAGATTTATTAGTGCATAATTGCATCATTGATAGTGGAGAAAGCACCTCGATGATGCCCAAATGCATAGCTAACAAGTTGGGCTTGAAATGCAAAGAAATGACCAAGGGAGTCCTACAGCTAGATGGAACCCTAGCAAAGACAGTTGGGGTGGTAAGAGGTCTGAGCTTGATGCTACATGCTTGCCTGACCTTCTTAGTTCCTCATGATGTGGTAGTGGCAGATGTCCCTCCTTACTTTTCCATATGCTTATCCAGGGATTTTACATCCAAGATAGGTGGCTACTTAGCAGTGAATTGGTCTTATCTAGTTTTTAGAACCAAGTATGGGACTAAAGTCAAAATTGAATCCGAGCCACTCCAAAGAGATCATTTGGAACCTTACTTGCTCAAGGAAGTAAATGTCAACTATGCCATCATTGACCAAGAAGAGTCCCAAGTAGACCAATCTCCATCCTCTGCCCTTGAAGGAGTTGTAGACCTGCTCTTAGATGAATGGGGAAGTGACAACTTCGAGCATGATCCTTACAAATTCATAGAAGAGGTGGGCCTTAGAACTTATTACATGCATGAAGAAGGTACTTTTGTACCAAATTTAATGAAAGCTAGCCAAGAAAGCTCAGGTCTATGATAGCTATTCTTCGATGTTTCAAAAATTAAGTTGGGAGCTGGTGGTGGAGTGGTATTGGTCTCTCCTTCAAAAAAGAGGTATTTTTCAGCCTTCCAGTTCCAATTTTATTGCACATGCAATTTTGTGGAATATGAATCCCTCATCCATGGTTTAGAATGGGTGAGGAAAGGAGGAGTCAAAGAGCTGCAAGTCTTTGGTGATAGTGAACTGATTGTCAATCAGGTAAGAGGCCAAAATTTGATGAAGAATTCTCTACTGAAGTCCTACAAACATAGGGTATGGGACTTAGTGGAAACTTTCTTTGCTTTCAATATTTCCTCCTTTCCTAGAGAGCGAAATAAGTAAGTAGATAGGTTGGTAGTAGTTGGTGCCTAGTTTGATATCCCTCAGGAGATAGGCTAAGACCACAGCTCACGTCAGTTGAAGGTAGTGATTTAGCTCTCTATACCTGAAAACATCACCAACTGGCAGGTCTTCAATAGTGATCAACAAATAACACTCTTTTTGTAGGAAGAAGCTGAGTTTGCTATAAAAAACCAAGTTAAGTTACAATAGCAATATGGTAGCCAAATTGTTCAACTAAAGAATAATAAGCTCCCCAAAGGTTTGGTCACTCTAGAGAGTATCTTCAATAGAGATGACCAATTAAGAAGCAACAAGGCATGCATTACAAAAAAGGAGGAGCACCATGACAAGGTGGAAATATTCAAGGATAAGCTGCTTGTACTTGGGAAAGTGTGCATAAATCGTGAAAGGCAGGCCTTCATCTTGTTGTGCCAAGAATTTGCCGATATCTTTGCTTGAGAGTTTAGTGATTTAAAGGGTTTTAACCCAAGTTTGGCCCAGCATACCATTGATCTAGAAGAAGGTGCCAAACCAATCAAGTAGAAGTAGAGGCCTATCAACCCAATAATTGAGCCTCTCATGTAGAAGGATCTCACCAAGTTGATTGAGTCTAGGATAATATTTCCAATCAAACACTCTTCTTGGCTGGCCAATCTTGTTCCTATCCAAAAAAAGAATGGGGAGATCAGACTATGCATCATTTTTGGAGACCTCAATAGAGTCTCTTAGAAAGAACATTATCCTCTCCCAAGCATGGAGCAAATCCTTCAAATGGTGATAGGTAGTGAGCGTTTCTCCCTCTTGGATGGGTATTCAGGATATAACTAGATTTTGGTGCAAGACTGTGACGAGCACAATACAACCTTCACAACCAAGTGGGGAATGTTTGCTTACAGGAAAATGCCTTTTAGATTGTCTAATGCTGGTGCCACCTTCCAACGAGCTATGGACATGGCCTTTCAAGGCTTGATAAATAATACTGTCCTGGTATATCTTGATGATGTGATAGTTTTCTCTAAGGAAGCGAGGCAACACATGAAACACCTTAGGTAAATCTTTGAGAGGTGTAGAGAGTTGGGTATCTCTCTCAATCCTAAGAAATGCATGTTTGCTATCCACGAGGGAAAGCTCCTTGGTCACATTATTTCTTCAGAAGGCCTGACTATTGACCCAAAAAGAGTTCACTCCATCCTAGAGCTATCCTTGCCTAAGCACAAGAAAGGTCTGCAAAGCTTCTTCAGCAAGATAAATTTCATACGGAGATTTATCCTAAATTTTGTGGAGATGGTCAAGCCATTAACCTATATGCTGAGGAAGGGTGAGGAGTTCACATGGATAGCACCGAGAAAAGATAGTTTTAAAGAAATCAAGCAGGCCATAGCCTAGGCTCCTACTTTGATCAGCCCTAACTTCACCAAAGATTTCAACCTTTACACCTTCGGCAATGAAGAGGTAATCTCTGCCATGCTTACCCAAGCAAGTGATGATAACCTTGAGAAACTAATTGAATTTTTTAGCCAAGGTCTAGAAGGTTTTGAAGTCAGATACACATATGTGCAAAAACAAGTCTTGGCAGTCATATAGAGTCCGAAGAAATTTAGACACATGTTGTCCAATAGCAGAATCCACCTCATGGTTCCACATCCTAGCATCAAAGATTTCTTGATCAACCAAGACCTAAATGAGAAGAGAGTAGGGTGGATCACTAAGGTGATGAAATATGATGTAGATATCAAGATCACCAAACTGATAAGAGGGAGAGGCCTGTGTGAACACCTCGCTACAGACTTTAAGCATCAAAAGGAGGACTGTCTACTAATTCATGATGTAGCTACAACAAAAGAACCAACTATCATGAAGGATTGGACATCAGACGTGAGGCATTTCCTTCTCATTGGTGAGTGCCTACAGGGCCTTGATAGGACCAAGAGGAGATATTTCATACTCCAATGTCTCCCTTATGCCTAATTGATGGAGTGTTGTTTAGAAAGGATTTCTCAGGAGTCCTTTTAAGATGTTTAGATGTAGGACAGGCCAACAGGGTGCTGTCTGAGTTTCATGATGGGCCAACTAGTGGTCATTTTGCTCCTAGGGCTACTGTAGCAAGAATAATGAGAGTTAGCTATTTCTGGCCTACTCTTTTCAGGGACACCCATGCCTAGGTATGAAAGTGCTAGAAGTGTGTACTTTTTGATGGGAAGCAACAGTTGGTTGCCATGCCTTTACAACCTATTCAGGTGGAGTAGCTATTCATGCAATGGGGCCTGTACTTCATAGGGATGATTAATCCTCCCTCCAGTGCTGGACACAAGTGGGTCCTGACCACCATGGATTATTTCACAAGATGGGTAGAGGCTATTTCTCTGAAGGAGGCTAATGAAAGTATGGTCCTATATTTTTATGAGGACTTGGTGACAAGGTTTGGGTTTCCAACAACCATAATATCATATAATGCATTAGCTTTTTTGGAAACCAAAACAAGTGAATGGGTACTAAGATATGGTATATATCTCAGCACTTCATCCAATTACTACCCACAAGGGAATGGGTTGGTTGAGTCGACAAATAAGAACCTAATTAGGATCATCAAGTGAACCATGGATGAGAATTAGAGGACTTGGCATGCCAAGTTAAAAATAGCCCTATGGGCAGATAGGGTCACCCCGAAGAGGGCAATTGGCAACTTGCCATACATGCTCATCTATGGAAGCGAAGCTAGGCTCCCCATTTCACTTGAATTCTAGCCTTGGACCTCACTCTCTAGCTGCAATTAGAAGAAGGAAATAGCATGGAGGTTAGGCTATGTGAGCTGATGGAGCTCCAAGAGATGAGGGACTGGGCTATGGCTTCTATGACTAGTCACCAATAATAAACGAAGAGACACTTCGACAAGAAATCTTCATCAAAAGGTTTCTTTAAAGGAGACATTATCTTGAAATGGGATGAGGACCGAGCTAAGCTTGTAAAGCATGTGAAGTTTGACACCCTATGGAGTGGCCCATACATAATCACTTAGTGCAAGTAGCATAATGCATTCCAACTCTCCAGGTTGGATGGTGAAGAACTATATATCCCAGTTAATGTGATACCTCTTAAGCATTACCACTAACCCCCTTTTCCATCATGTATATATTTCCCTTGCTTTTCTCCTACTTTCCCTAAGTGCTTTCTGAACATGTTAGTAGTTTTCTTAGCTTTATGTGTGTTTTTGTTTCCTTTTGAGGTAAATATTCATGATTGGTTCTAGAATTTATTAGAGCTATTGCTGATCTTTAAGTTACAATCTTACTCTATGCCCAATGGATTTTGAGGCAACTGGATTCTAAGCATAGCAGGCATACTTCCATTAGGAGTCACCAATTTGTTGACCATTTTTTGCCCACAGGCCAAAAATCGGTCCCCTTCTTCCCTTGCTATTCTAGGCCAATTCATTTTTTGATTTTGCACAACTCCAAGAATTTCTACAGACTCTACAGGTGAAGTTTCTATAGATTTTTCAAAGAAGATTTTTCTACGGACTCTATAGGTTCGTCTTGTGGTGCATTAAGAATCAGTTCAGAGAGTGCTGGTTTTACAAGGCTTCTTCAAGCTCTAGTCTAAAGAAATTCACAAGGAAGGTTGGCATCTTTGAACCATTGAACCATCAAACTGGTTCAATGCCTTGGTTCAATCGGCAAGTTCATTGCTCAAGTTCAACAGAAAGTTCAACGCTTTGGTTCAAAGCTCAAGTTCATCGGCCTTGGTTCATCGCTTGGTTCAATCACTTGGTTCATCGTGGAAGGTTCAAAGGGGCTTGGTTTTAATTGGCAAAGTTCAATAAATGGTGTGAAGCATTGAACCATTGAACCGTTGAACCATTAAACCTTATTGGGTTCAAACATTTGGTTCAAGTGGCAAGTTCGAAGGCTCGATTCAACGAATTAGTGGCGCACAGTGTTAAACCATTGAACTGTTGAACCATTAAAACATTTTTAGTTCAATCAGTCAGTTCAATAGCTTGGTTCAAGGGAGTGTCCTAAAACCAAAAGATGAGTGCCCTTGCAGAGGGCAATTTTGGGTTTAAAAGCCCTTGCAGAGGGCAGAGAGCACTTCGAAGACAGTTGAAGGATTTCAAGAAATGTGCAAAAAGTCTTAAGGCATTGAATTCTTTCAGACTTTTATCTGAAGGAATCCCTTTAGACAAAAAGTCTGAAGGAATTTGGAAGGGCTATGAGAGAGAAAAAATCTGGGGGAAATTTATAAAAAAATTCAAAGCAACCACGACAATTCTCATAGACTTTTTGTCTGTGAGAAAATTATCTGTGCAAAAAGCCTGATTAAAAAAAGGCTAAAGGAATCTACCAAGGATGGTGACATTCTAGAAGCCATCAACTTCAAGGAGATAGACTATTTGTTAGGTATTCAAACACAGTGATGGGTATGTGGATGTCAACTTTAAGATGATGAAATAGTCAGTTGTTTTATAAATGCCTGAGTGCCAACTAGAAAAGAGCCAAGGAGCCAGTGACTTGTCAAGAAGATAGCTCAAGGGCTGAAGGAGCTAGAAAGTGATAAAACTAGGGAAAGCCAGAACATAGAAAGTGCCAAGTGGTAACCATAAAAGCTTTGACATGTTTTCTCTAAAGGAAGTGGAATGCACCACGTATCCCCTACAAGGCTTGGTAGAAGCTGACAAGTGTCAGCACCCATCACCTCTCCCCTTTTGTCCTACGAACACTATGGTGGGCCCTGATGAATTGCTAAAGAGAGTGGAAGCTACCATGCATCCTTTTCTATAGTACTCTCTAAAGGTGTTTAAAGCTCCTATAAATTTAGCAGATACTACCACGTGTCCCATCATAAACTCAGAAAAACCCACCATGCATCAACATCCACATTTCAAAGTGCCTTATGAGTTTCAAAGCGATGGGCGCACAGACATAAAACTTTGTAGGAATGAATAACCATTGGTTTTCAAACAAATGGCATGAACCTGAAGGAATTCAAAGACTAAAGTCTAGAGAGCCAAAGAACTAGCAGAGGTAACTTGAGAGATGGAGGAGCAGAAATTGAGAAGGTAGCCTAGGTGGCAAAAAGGAGGTGAGTTATATCTGCAGTTGAAACAATGTCTACCAATTGATTACCAAGAGGTGTGAACAGGTGATGAATGACATAACTCATCTTTCCCCATTTTGCATTAATGAGTAGGCAAGCTATGATATGTCTTAAAGGAACAGTCTTTTGCAGATAAATAGTGTGGCCTATAATTTCACCTTGAAGCAAGGGTCTGACATAGCATTACCTTGGAGCGGCTTTCCTCTTCCCAATGATCGGAACACACATGGGTCATTTGTAAAAAGGGTGCCAAAAGGCCTCCTTTCTTCCTCTATATATTGTAGACTTATCATTTGGAAAAGTATCTGTCACATTTGTAAGGTGAAGCGCTGACAAATTTTCACCTATAATCAATAAATGCATTTTTACCTCTATTCTAGTTAGATATCTCTGTGTGTGTCTGAGTGTTGGTTTTGTGTTTAGTCATTTCTTTCTAATGCTTTCACAGGGTTAACACCAATACACCTAGTGTCTATAAGGTGCCATTCTTGCAAGTGACAAGGAGAGCTGCACCTAGAAGTGAAGAGATAGAAGAAGCTACTATACAGTGTGCCCTTTCCACAACAACTATGGTGAGTCCCTATTTTATATGTGTTCCATTAAAGCCTCCCTGTTAAGTTTCCTGTAGCCTGGTCCTTTTGCCAGTTAAAAGTGCTTGTATGTGTTTATATGGTTTCAAGTGTGAGTGTGAGTAGGTTGAATCATTTGGTGCATCACCTCTTTTAGAGTAGTTTTGATTTCCTGCAATCTTTCTCCCTTTCCATCCCCCCCATTATATATCTATATATATGTTTTAGTACTTATTGGAACAACTCAGATGCATCAAAGGGACCTAGCCCTTACCTAGAGACTCTCCCCTCCATCTTCGCCAGGCCCATAGGTGAGAGGGGAGTTTCATTTTGAAGTGTGGAAGGCAGGAGCTAGGCATCCTGCCCTAGGTGCAATCCACTACGTCAACAATATACAAGCAAAAAAAAATTGGTTTTGTAAATGGTAAATTGGATAAACTTAGTTGGTTTAATGTTGGTAAAAATATGATTTGGTAAGATCTAGATTTTGATAATTTGGTTTGGCTAGGGATGGCTATTTGGAACTAGGAATGTTAGTTGTTAGTAGGAGGGGATGTAAGAGATAATTCTATGCTCAATTCCTTTAGAGTGGCTCAATAATACAAAGGCTAGTCCTTTGGCTCCATCATTGCCCTGCTAAGTGAAGCTATGAACTGATGCTAGTATGAATATGTGTCATATCATCCTATGCTATACCAATTTTTGAACCCTGATGGACAACTTAACAAGTGCCCATACTACTCATGCTACGTAGGAATATGCTCTATATTTGATACTATTTGTTATGTACTAACTATAACTATACATAGAGATTTTAAAAAATGTAACTTTATTGGACATGTCATGGAAACTATGTGTTGTGAAGAAGGCTCCTCTATCTGTAATCATACACCATGTGGCCTTTGTTTTGATGTGGATGATTGAGCAGTAGATTGAGATGGATCTGAAACCTGTGATAGGGGCTCATTTAATCTTAATCATAATAGGTTACTACATGAAATAGGCCCCTAAAAATCTAATTGAAGTGAATATTTATTTGGAGCAGTGCTCTATGATGTGAGTTCATTTAATCTTAACCGTATCGAATTATGACACAATATAGGACCCATAAAATATAACCATAGTGAATATTTCTCTTGAGTGGTACTGTGTTGTGGTGCCTATGACTCTACTAGATATGTATATGGAATTGCACTATGTACTACTTGGACTATAGTGCTATATATAGATTGTTCTCATTAGACTGGTTTCTAAACCTTATAAATAGATAGAATAGGAGATCTTATGTGAGGCTCTATCCTAGAACCTGCATTACTCTCATGATGAGTGACCAATGATTCTTGTAAAGGAATGTCCTAGGATGAATCAGTCATGGAAAAATGAGTTCTAAGGTTCCATGATGGAGGAGATCTCAGTGTTGCCTATGTAAATGCTATGATGTCATCATCAACACATCTATTAATGAAATCTCTAAGTCTATACAAATCATTATCTCTAGGTCCATAGATATGATGATAGTTACAAAAGGGCCAATGTGGCTATTTTTGTAGGAGATGTGGATCTTGTCGATGAGTAGAAGGCAATGTGATTAACCTCTTATCTAATAGAGCTGATAATATGACACATGGGCTATCCTACTCTAAATCAAATTGTAGTGGTGCCTTGATATTATTTTTTGTAGTGCATACTATAGTTTATGCTTTGGAAACTAGCTCTCTATTCTTAATTGGTTACTTTTCTAGTTGTGGTCTCCTATCTTGTTTAGGACAGGGTGGATGCTGGATGCTAGGAACTGTAGGTATTGCTATGAAATCTAGAGTGATCCAATCAACTGAATCTACCTTAATCAATCCAAATTTCTTTTCCAAAGCTATAACTATATAACATAAGTGCCTGGAAGAAGACTGTATCTGATATAGTAGATGCTCAAGGAGAGGTTAGAGAAGTACCTTAACAAAGATATGTTGAATCTCTAAATTATTGGTTTGTTTATCAATCTTAGAATGTGAGTCTTGAATCATAAAATATACTCACTAACTAGCTTTGAAGTATTCTGATGTAATGTGACAAGTTTCTCATATGTAACATGAGGACATGTGTTTTCTATGTAATATCTAAGAAATGCCTCCTCTAAGTCATCATATGTGTATAAGGATCCAACTGGGAGTAGATGAAAGAACCAATTCTGAGCTTCACCCACTAATGTCTATTGTAATAACTTCAGTAGAATCAAAATACTTGCATGAGATGGAAAAGCCTTTTGAAAGGCTTGAAGGTATATGAATGGATCTCCAGTTCCATCAAAGTAAGGAAATTATGGTATCTAAAAATGCTTAGGTAATGAATCTTTTATGAATGTCGTCAGAAGGGGATTACCACATAAATCATTGGCATCCATCCACAACTTATTAGCCTTGTTTTCCAAGGTAAGGAGATGTACTTGGTGTTTTAATTCACTAATTCCATGCATCAAAGAGATAATCTCTTGGGATGGTACATTAGTATCTTGAAGTAGTTCATTTAATCATTGAAGTTGATTGTTAATCTTAGCCATGGGAATACTATATTTAGTGATTGGATCATAAAGAGGAGGTGTGCTCAATGAAACCTTGGGAGTAATGGTAACTTGGACCTTACAAGAGGGATGCGCGATACCTTCTCTTTACACGAAGAGTGAGAATTGGGTTCTACTACAGTAAGGGGTGGCTTGGGAGGTTCATTGGTATCTTTATGTTTTAGAGAATCACATTATAATTAAGTAGAAGATGTGATATTATCATTAACATGTGAATTATTTGAAATAGAATCATTCATAGAAGTAGAACACCATTCGGTAGTGTGTTATGTTTGAGAAGAGAAATGAGATAAGAGTTAGAGGCATGAGATGCATTTTCTTCTTCACTATGTGCATAATAATCATCATTGTTCCATACATTATCAAAATTGTAATATTATTCATAATCACTCTCATTTTCATATTCATTTGCATGTTCACTATCATACTCATTATCACTTCCATCATTGCTAGGGAGAGGTGTAAGAGAAGAATTTAATTCCTTTATAATATGTAATAAATTATCATTGGAATGTGGAGTATTATGTGTATCTATGTTATTCATGGATGGAGTATATGCATTATTTTCATTTACAACATGAAAAGTAAGAGTAAGAGAGTTATCAATTAGACATTCTTTTGATAAAGTAGAGGTGAGAGCATGAGATACATTATTTGAACTATGCATTGGCAATTTGATTTTATTGAATTTATATTGTTATATTTTGAACATAGAAGTAGCAAAAGAGAGAGAAATATTAGGTTCACATGGAAGTAAATTATTACCGATAAGAGGTTCACTTGGAAGTGCATGACTAATTTTTTCATTTTATGCATTGTGCATAGGAGAATGAGGTGAAAAGTATATTTCCCATTTTTCAAAATTATTTTCTTTAGAAGGAATAAAAGAGATAGGTTTGAGAGAAGAAGATGCACCTAATTTTTATTCACTATAACTTTCACATGTATCATCATATTCCTCATTATAACAATAGTAATTATCTTCATTAAAAATGAAATCATTTTCCACATTTTTATCTAATGTGCAATTTTGTAATTTTGTCCATTCATTGTCATAATTATGAGAAAAATTTAGAAATTGATCTATGGGATGAGAGGGAAGAAGTGCCTTAGTGGCCATTTTATTTATTTCACCAAAGAGAATGTGTAAAATTAATATTAAGAAAATAAATTCAAAAATAACTACTAACATAGAAATTTTGAAAACAATTTTGACAATCAAAACAATTTGCAAAAATTTCAAAATATTTTTATAAAAATTGCAAGGAAGGCTTGAGGTTTTAGGACCTAGTTTAGGAATATAGGGTTTTAGGTTAGGGTTTTAGAATTTTTGAAAATTATTTCTTTAATTTAAATTCTAAAAATAATATTTTGATAGAATCAATGCTCAAAAATTTATATAAAAATCAAAAATTTAATTTTTGCACAAAATAACTACTAATATTTATATTTTGAAAATATTTTTGACACTCCAAAAAAATTGCAAAAATTTAAAAATATTTTTCTAAAAAATGTAAAGGAGGCAGGCTTAGGGTTTGAGGACCTAGTTTGAAAATCTAGGGTTTTTGAATTTTTGAAAATTATTGCAATAATTTTCAATTATAAAAATAAGCTTGAATAAATAAATACACACAAATTTATAGAAAAATAAAAAAATTGAAATTAAATTTGTGCACTAAATTTGAAGGAAAAACCCTAAGTGTACCTAGGGTTTTAGATCTATTCTAAGTTAGGTTCACCAGAGGTTTTATTTTTTTTTGAAATAAGTGTTTAGTTCTTAAACAATAAAAGGTCTGGAGTAAGGGGAGAAATCCAATCAAATATAGTAAAATATAGGTTTTGGATAATTTAATCAAATTAATTGCATAGGGAAAGAGATAAACTTATCTATAAAAATGGTCTAAAATGAATGATTTAGGAACTAAAAATTATGATGCAAGACTGGGACACTATCACAAATTAGGATCTTGTCTTTGTTTTTTGATTGTATAGGAGTGCCAAAATAGGACACTAGTGGTAGTAGTTTTGTATTCCACTCTCTACTGCTATTATCCAAGAGACTTGAGATTTATGGGTTTTGTTCACTACATTTGTGTGACCCTATCTATGAATTTTTAAAGGCCAAAAGTCAACAAAGCTCACTGTAGATCCATTTCCTTCTCCAAACCCTATATCTATCTACACACATGCAAACAACAAATACATCAAAATCAAAAGGGAAAAAACTAGGTTAGGGGAAGAATGATTGCATAAACTAGAACCCATGCTACCTTGATTATTGCCTATATTAACCTTGAAGCTAGGGTCTTAGATCAAATGTAGTTTTCCCTTAAGGAACATGCATAATCAATGCACACGATAGATACAAGAATGACTTTTTCCTATGCCCTTCCTTGATCAAGCATATAAGTTTATGTGTAATGTGAAATGCTGAGCTATACTCTTGACTAATTTTTTAATTATGTAATGTGCCAAGTAGTAGATACTAGATATAAAATTCCTTGTGTAGTCCTTTATATTTCAAATTTAGGATTTTTAATCCAATTTGGTTGACATTGGAAAACTTAAGGACAAATCTAAGAAGGGGGTTGGGACTTATTAAGTGAAGGAAACTAACTATTGGAGCTCAAAATGACCTTGGATAAAAGCACCAAAAGTAGACACTAGTGGCACCAATGTTGTAGTTTAATTTAGGTGCTATCATCTAAGCTGATGGGGCATGGGGGGACGAAAAGAACATAGAAAACCTAACCTATCTGAGGTGGAATGATTGTTTGAAAGGATTGAGATGATTGGGAATAGAAAAAAAGGTGATTCAAGCATGAAATAAGACCAAGATGACTAAAATGAAAGACATGGCTAAATGTGAATAAATCTCATATTCTCCAGTTAGAGTCTCCTATGAAAGGACTATGAAAAGACATGATATATGTGGTTTCTTGACCAATTTAGGGTGTATACAATGAATAACCAAAGTGATGGGATATGATGTAGAGATCAAGGCCACCAAGCTTATAAGAGGAAGAGGGATGTGTGAACACCTAACATTAGACTTAAAGTAAGAAGGAGAGGTGGTTTTGGCATTGCAAGAAGATCCTAGTATAGCTACAACTTCATCTCCTCCAAGTTGGACACAAGAAATTGTGATATTCCTTCAAACATGTGAGTGTCCTAAAGGTTTAGATCAAGCAAAAAGGAGACACTTCAGATTATAAAAAATACCTTATATCCTTGTGGATGGAGTCCTCTTTAGGAAGGATCTTAATGGGGTGTTACTTAGGTGTGTTGAAATAGATCAGGTTGACAAACTTCTTAAACAATTCCATGATGGAATAGTTGATGAGTCCACACTATGACTCATTATAGCCATGATATATCATCATTATAACAATAAACATGCCATTTTAGTTTAACATTACATGTATTCTTAGGGTTTATAACTATCTTAAGGTAGAAAATGGATGATTTTATCTCTATAAGCTCATGTGAGTCTAAGTTAGCATTATTTTCATGATTTTCTAACCATTTGCAAATTTAATATTTCATATTTTGATATGTATAGGTATGATAACATATAAATAAGAGTTTTTCTATGATCTCATGGAGACAAAGAAGTGTTATGACCAAGAAATGATCATTTAAACATAGATCTAGATTCTACTAGGCATTCTACAGACCTTGATAGACAACTACAAATTATAATAGCCAAGCTACAGATTATGACAGTCATTTATGGATTATGATAGTCTTGATTCAGATTCTCACAAATTGCTATGAACTTGTCCACAACATGTTCGAAGGCATTTCAAAATATTTTCCAACTATTCTATGATGGTCTAAGACTCTTCTAGATACTCTATTTTTACACACACACACACGCACGCACGCACACGCATACATACGCACACGCACACGCACACACACGCGCGCACGCACACACACACACACACACACACACACACACACACACACACACACACACACACACACACACACACACACACACACACACACACACACACACACACACACACACACACATTTCTATTTTTGTATAGCTTCCCATTTATAGAAATTAGTTGAAATAGGTTGTAGCTCTAGATAAGATGATATGGATATATTGTATGTAATATTTGGTGATCATATATGGTTAGAAGAAGCATTTGAAAATTCCATGAGGATCTTCCCAATCACATGTGGATCTTATTTCAATGATCTTCTCTATTTTTTCCATAAAAAATCAATCTATCTAAATATCCTCTTATTTAGTTAGTTAAGCTATTACCCAATTTTTAGGATAGTTTCTATAAAATCTAATAAAAGGAAGATCCATGGTTCATCTGTAAAAGATGTGAAGACATTTTAAGATTTTTATTTCGAATATAAGAGATTTCATAACATAATACTCTTTTATTCTATGCATTAAGAAAGCCTTTCAAGGATTGAGTTGATTTAACCCTAAATCCAAGGGTGAGCAAGGGCCCACTCCCCTAAGAGTCAGGATGTGTAATTTTGGTATTTATAATTCATTTATTATAAATTTTTTAATTAAAATTAATATGAATTATGTGTTTGATTATATTAATAATCTGTAGGCCAGGATAGACTGTTAATGTCTGTGCTTTCAGATTTGAACAACATTTATCATTCCTTTAATTTAAGCAACCTTTATTTTGAAACTTAGCTTAGAAGTGTGGATTTGGTATTCAATTTTAGTGTATTTACTTTTTAGTAGCATTGTGTGATTTATTTTAAAATATTTAATTTAGTTTGGTGTGTTTACATTTCAAGTAAGTGTGTTTATTTCAAGCATTAGTTAGACTTTAGGAGTAGAAACATAAGATAAAACAACACCAAAAACCCCAAACAACACTATTAACTGAACCCAATAAATATCTTAATGTAGACATTCTTGGACATTGGCCTTGGTAAAAAATGACACCGACATAGATTTTTTATATGAAGGGGTAACAATGACACCCATAATTTTTGATACTATTGTCGATGAACTCTTAAAAAGTGCTAGTGAGGTAAACTCTTAAGCTAATAGTAAAAAACATAAAAACAAAAAAAAAAGAATAAATTACTCTCTTGTCAAATTTAGGTATATGATTAGGTAAAGGGATTCACAAGGAAGGTTTTCTCTAAAAGATCCTCATCCTTTGGGAGAGAGAATCAAAGTACTTTAAAAAAAGATAGAAAGCTTGAAAAAACAAATAAGCGAGTCTTTTGGAAGTACATCTTGAGATCTAGAGGAATATTCCTTTATAAAAGTTAAACTTTCAAAAACTGAATAGCTAGAGGACTTTGAAGGATTTCCTTCTCTCAATAGAACTCCATTTACAATGTAAGAAAATATAGGTCATGTAGAATACCCTTGCAGGAATCGTCCTTAAAGGACTTTCTCTTACCCTATTATCTTTGAGAATGATGACCGATCAACAATGAAAATTATTTTCCCATCCAATCTACCTACCTTTAGAGGTCTATCCACTGAAGACCCAGATCAATTCCTTTTTGAGTTCAAAGTTTTCTATCAAACTTATGATTACACTTCAGACAATCAAAATTTGAAACTCTTTCCCTCTACTTTGAAGGAAGGAGCAGTGAGGTGGTTTATGGGCCTAGTAGGAAACTCTATCAACACTTGGAAAGAAATGGAAATAGTATTCCTGAATAAATACCAAGATTATTATAGGGTCAAGGATAGAAAATAATTTTTTTTAGTATAAAATTCAATGAGGATGAAAACCTTGAAGATTATCTAGACCAGTTTGCCTTTGCCCACAATAGGTGTGGATATGAGCTATCCAAGGAAGCAATTAAAAATATTTTTATTAAAGGATCAGATGATTCCTCTAGGTATTCTTTGAATCTCATTGTTAAGGGAGATATTACCAAACTAGGCTTCCAAGAGATTACATGATTATGTACCAACTATTCTAGGACAAAACCTAGTAGTAGGAAAGGAAAACTAGGAAAATCTAGTGATGTAAGACAACTTATGGAAAAAATATAAAATTTAAAAATAGATATACTAGTTCAACTGAACATAATGTTAGATGGATTGCAAGCTAAGGCCAAATCTAACACTAAACCACTAAAAATCTATTGTCTAAAGTGTAGATTAAAACATGTAGTCAAAGATTGTCCTTTTGACAAAATCAAAATCTATGGAATATGTGATGCTTAGGATCATGAAATAATAAATTATAGTCACCTTCCTACTCTTAATAAATATTTAAAATATAATATATATACCATAGAGGAAATGAATGATGTTCAAAGGCAAGGAAATACCTTCCAACAAAATTAACCACAATAGTTTGGCTCAAGGATTCCTTTTTCATAATGGCATGCACCTTAACATGTTTGGGTAATACCAACACATTAGGGTAACTAGGAATGGATGCCACAAAAATGGATGATTTCATAAAATTTTTAACAAACTTAGATACCCCAATGTCATCGATAACCATGTGTAAATCAACATTGAAATCTTGGTCCAAATTATAATCACCCCCTATAGAGTAAGTAAACCAACCTCAGCTACTTGCCCAGATGATATCAAATACAAAGAATATGTAGGTTTATGTAAATGAACAAGGTGAAACCATAGGGGTAGGTGATATTAAATGTGTAGACATACATCTCAGGTTAGGAAAACCATTACAAGAACCTCAAATCATCATCATAGAAATCATGTAAAAACAAGTTAACAGACTCAAATAGTGAAAGAAGAAGAGTTATAAGATAAAATTGGAAAAATAGATAAAGTCACCACAAATCCTCCATCTATTCCTTTTCTATAATAATTAAAGGAAGTGGAAGATAAAAAGGAGTCTGAATTGATTTAAGATCTCAGAAAACTCAATATAAAAATTCCATTATTGTAAGTCGTTAGGGACATTCCAGAAATCAATCGGGTGATAATTTTTTTGGGTATTAAGACACTTGGTAGGAGAAAATATACCAAGAGTATATAGGTAGATGATAAGCTTTCTGATTTATTAGAAAGTATGCTACATTTACCCAAATATTGATACCTAGGGAGTCTTATCATTTCTATAATGATTGGAAAGAAAGAGATACCAAATGTACTGGTGGACTTAGGATATGATATTAATATAATGAATATGGACACCATGAAAAATATATCTCTAAAAAATATGTAACACACTACCACAATCTTACAGATGGTAGATCATTTCACTACTAAATTAGAAGGTGTCATTGAGGATATAACATTAACTATATAGATATGGAAATACCTCATTGATTTTATTTTTCTATAGCATAAAAATAAATAAATTAGATACCAATTTATCCTAATAAGTCCTTGGTTAGCAATAGTGGTAGTGTTTATTGATTGTAGATCAATAGATATGACCATCTCAAATGGTCTTAAAGTAAAACACATTTTTTTATATCCACCTGCATAACCATCAATTAACCTTGTCAAACAATTATGGGTAAATCAACCTACATTAAAACATAATAATATCTCCTCTTTAGCTATGTTCATTATCATTGATCATGTGGAATAATTAGAGGATGAGTTGATAAGAATTATTAGAATTGCTATGGATTTCAATAGTCTTACTACAAACCTTTTCAGTCTAGCTATAGATCTTGTCAGTTGAACTATGAATTTTAACAGAGGATCATATAATACAATTAATTCCTATACTTCTAAACACCCATCCTTTCCCACCTCTTCTAGCATGTTTTACAACTATAAATACATTCAACACAATGTTATGCAATGGGCACATGAAGCTGAAAATTCATTTTTGATAGCCTTTTGTTGTCCTCTAGCTAAAGTGATTTCTATAGGAGATAAATTTGACAAAGATGCTATCACATTTCATATGTTTTTTTTCACATTCATATCCTCTCAAATATTTAATTATTGAATTCAAACAAATAGATTCTTCCCATCTAATCACTAAGTAAATCATAGTAACACCAGATAAGTTACTCAACATAAATAATTGGTTGAGAGATGATCAAGAAGTGAAAGTTTTTGATGTACTTAGAGAACATACTAAAGATTTTACTTGGCAATATCAAGACATGAAGGGAACCCATCCAAGTTTATGCACCCACCATATCTACATAGAGAACATTAAATGAGTAAGGCAACCTCAAAGAAGAATTAATCCTGCCTTAAGAGACATTATGAAAACTGAGATAGAAAAATTGCTACAAGTGAGATTAATTTATCCTATTTTTGATATCTAATGGGTCTCTCCTTTGGTTATTATTCCTAAGAATAATGGTAAATGGAGAGTATGCATAGACTATAGGGAAATAAATAAATCAACCATGAGAGATTATTTTCCTTTACCCTTTATTGATAAATTACTTGACAACTTGGTAGAGAAAAGATATTTTTCTTTCTTGGATGGTTTTAGTTGATACAACCAGATACAAGTGACACCTAAATACTAGGAGAAAACAACCTTCACTTATCCATGGGGGACATTTGACTATAGGGTATTTCCCTTTGGTTTATGCATTGCATCTGCTACCTTCCAAGGAGCAATCTTAGCCATATTTTTAGATTTAACCAATGATTGTGTGGAAATTTACATGCATGATTTAACTATTCATGGAGAGTTATTTGATGAAAGTTTGAATAATCTAAGTGAAGTATTGAAAATATGTGAACAATAACATATATCCTTGAGTCGTAAAAAATGTTTGATCATGGTAGAGGATGGAATTATTTTAGGACATCATATTTCTACAAAAAGAATCTAAGTGTATCCAAAGAAAATTGAAGTCATTTCAAACTTACCTATCCCTCAAAACTAGACCTATATCAAAAGCTTCTTAGGCCATGCAATATATTACAGAAGGTTTATAAAATATTTTAGTAAAATTATTGCTTCGATGTTTGCTTTGTTGACAAAAGGGAGTGAGTTTGTTTGGAGTCTAGATTTCCAAGAAGCCTTTGAGACTATTAAGGAAAAGCTAAATTTTACACCAGTCCTAAGAGGACCTAATTGGTCACAACCCTTTCATATTTACACTAATGCATCTAATAATGCTATAGATGTAGTTATAGGATAAAAAGATGAATATGGATAGATGTATACTATATAATACATTAACAAAAAGTTGACTCCTACTGAGAGAAACTACACAACCATTGAGAAAGAATTCCTTGGTGTGATTTATGCCATAAACAAGTTTAGACACTATATCACTGGTTACAAGATATTTGTATATATTGACCATGCAAATATCAAATATTTGATGAACAAACCAGTGGTAGGAGGAAGAATTATAAGATGGATATTACTATTATAGGAATTTGATATAATAATTATTGATAAACCTAGAAAGTTCAATGTGGTTGCTAGTTTTATTTCTAGATTGAACAATGCAGATGAACAAGAACCTATAGAAGATAGTTTTTTATATGAGTAACTATTTTATATTATTGCATAATCACCTTGGTTTGTTGATATAGCAAAATTTTTGGATATAAGGAAGTTTCCTTTTTAGTTCACTAGAAAAGAAAAGAAATGTTTGATTAAAGCTAGTTATTATTATAAATGAATTAATGCTATATTATTTAAAAATGGATTTGTTCATGTTTTCTATAGATGTGTAAAGGAAAATGAAATGTATGACATCATTTTTGCTTATCATGATGAACCTGGTGGAAGACACTACTTAGTCAAAAGGATAACACACAAAATCCTTTTTAAAAGGTTTTAAAACTACTTGAGGAAAGAGGGGCATTTTAGAAGATAGTGTAGGTTTACCCATTAGCTGACATAGATCCACCTTCTCAAGGCAAGGACTACTTACTGGTATGTATAGATTACATGATCAAATGGGTTAAAGTATAAGATCTTTCATTTGCAAGAGAAGAAACAATAGTATATTTCTTATTATAGATGATCATGCAAAGATTTACAGAACCTAGAAAGATAGTGTTTGATTAGGGACCTTAGTTATGTCCAAAATAATTCAAGAATTCATAGAGATCTATCAAATCAACCATAGGAAATATTATCCACACTACCTTGAAGAAAATGGACAAGTAGAGGTTACCAATAGAGAATTAGAGAATATCCTTACCAAGATAATCAGTAATAGTAGAAAGAATTGGGTATCCAAGATTCAAGAAGCTGTATGACATACAACATAACATGGAAGACCACTATTGGTTTTTCACCCTATGAATTGGTATTTGATAAGAAACCTCTCCTTTCAATTTAATTTGAGATGAAAATTTTAAGGATTGCACTAGAAGTAGGAATTGACTTGGATGAAGTAAAGAGAAAGAATTTTATAACTAAATGAGCTAAATGAAATGAGAAAAAAATATTTTTAGTAGATAGAGATGATGTAGTACCAAAGGAAATAATGGAATGATTTTCACATTAAGGAAAGATAATTGAAAGAAGGAGACTAGGCACTTTTGTATGATTCTAAGTATCATCACTTCAAAGGTAAGTTAAGAACTAAATGGATAGGACCATTTCAGATAGAAAATATTTTTGATAATGGTTCAATACAACTAATACCTATAGATGGTAATTAGAAGACACTCCTAGTACATGGACATAGATTGAATATTTACCAAAATATTTCCAATAAAGAATAATTATAGGTTACCAATAGAGAATTAGAGGTTACCAATAGAGAATTCGAGAATATCCTTACCAAGATAATTAGTAACAGTAGAAAGAATTGGGTATCCAAGATTCTAAAATATTTATGGCATATAACATAACATGGAAGACCATTATTGGTTTTTCACCCTATGAATTGGTATTTGGTAAGAAACCTCTCCTTTCAATTGAATTTGAGATGCAAATTTTAAAGACTACACTAGAAGTAGGAATTGACCTAGATGAAGCAAAGAGAGAGAATTTTACAAGTAAATGAGCTTGATGAAATGAAAACACAATATTTTTAGTAGACAGAGATGATGTGGTACTAAAGGAAATAATTGCATGATTTGTACATCAAGGAAAGATAGTTAAAATGAGACTGGGCACTTTTGTATGTTTTTAAGTATCATCACTTCAAAGGTAAGTTAAGAACTAGATGGCTAGGACCATTTCAGATAGAGAAGATTTTTGATAATGGTTCAATATAATTACTACCTATAGATATTAATTAGAAGGCACTCCTAGTCCATGGACATAGATTGAAGATGTACCAAAATCTTTCCAATAAAGAATAATTCATCTAGCTGGTACAAAAAGAGTTTGGCCTCATTGAAGAACTCAAAGCTTTTATGACTATTGATCCTTGAAGAAAATATGGATTGAATAAAATAAGGGGATTCACCTCTTCCATAACAATGTAAAAACAAAGATAAAATAAAAAAACTCAACAATGAAAATCCTTAGGGATGTTGTTGATAGTCATGACCATAAAACCAGCTTGTTGGTTGATCATGAACTAAAAAATGAGCCTCGATCAAAAAATGAGTAAATAGCTAGTCAAGGCAAAAAAACTAAAAACTAAAAAAAAAAAAAAAAGTGAGTTCAAAAAATTAGGATTAATCATCATTTATGATTGATTATCCATGTTACAAAGCAATAAGATTGATATTTTCTTATTCTATACCATTCCTAAAATTAATTCATGTAATTTATTTTGTTAGAATAGGTGAAGAAGGTCAAACAAAGAAAACATCATGAGTTTTGAAGGTATAGTTTTTATTATTTTACTAAGGGTTAGCTTTTAAATTTCTAAGTCCACAAGTATATGCTCAATCTTTGGAAAAGTTTCCATAGTTCTATGTGAAGGATATTCCCACATCAGTAGGGAATATTTTCAAAAATTTACCTTTAGAAACTTGACTTCATGCTACAGACTTTGTCCTATCAAGTTATAAACACTTCCATGATGAATTTTTCTTTATCATCATATCACAACTCATGTGGATAAATAATTGATAGAGAAATGGCAACATGATAATGAAGAATAAATAAAAAGGTAATAATCAGTAATCATCATTATTTTATGACATGATTAGCTTGCATTATCATCATCACTTGACATGATTGGGAGCTTATATTTTTATCCATAACATTGAGAGAAAAATGATACCATTGCCATCATAATCCATTACTTTCCAACAAAGTGTCATTTATTTCTTGAGTAGAGCAATAGATTATTGTGTTTTGTGCAGAGTTGGAAAAATTTAGAATAAGACAGAAGAAAAAATCTAAGCCCAAATATGTACAAGGTTTCTTAGGAGATGAGCAAGTAAAATAGGTGTTTTTCAAAGTAGGATGGCTAGAGTTTATCATGAAATTTTAGGGTTTTGATGAAACCCTTGTTACATATTTCATCCTCCACCTAAAGACATATCTTTCCACTATTAGAGGCATATAAATTCCATTCTCTAGTTAGGTTATTAATGAATTATTTGGGATTCTAGATGAAGGGACCAGGATCATATGAAGATCTTCCTTCAATGACCTCATTCATATTTTACATGGTGAGGGAGAACTAGTCCCAATGTAATTTCAAGCCATCAATAATATAATCAAAGGTATCAATAGAGATTCCTTATCCAAACCTTGGAGGTATGCATATTTTTGGATTATCAAATACCTCACTTTTGATGGTCATTGTAATGTTTTAAGTTGTATTATGATGAGAATGTTGATTCATTTGAGATATGGCTTGCAAAAAACCCAACATCGAATCAACTTACCCTCATTTTTGTTAGGGTCTATTCAAGTCATGGATATGAGATACCCTAATAATCTATCTTCCATCTACCATCATGGACTCATTCAGTTGACAATCCAACATTATTTTTTGTAGCAAGAGTAGGGCACAAAATCTTGGATTGATTTCCATCAAAGAAAAAAGAGGAAATACCTAAAGTTTGTTAAAAAAATACCATATTATCCTTTTGCTTTGATCTCTAGGGCTCCACCAAGGGTTTTATATTCTAAATTAGTTACTTCTAATTCTTTTAAAATTAAAAGATTAATTTTTAGGGTTGTTGTACCTACTCCAAGTCTCCTCAATGTAATTGCACCTTTAGATCCAAGCATAAGGTTAAGACTTAATTCCTCCATAAGAAACCCTAAGCCATATTCCCAACCTATTTATACATAGGAACCCATTCAAATCATAGAAGATGAACCATCAATATACCTTGTTTCACATCCAACACCTTAAGAAGCCTCACATGAGGAAATTATTCCTCTCACTTAGAAGAGAAGAAGAAAATTTATATTAACTACCGATGATGATGAAGTAATGGCTTTAGAGACTCTTGATAGTCTATGACAAGAACTCACTACCACCATCAATGTAGCAAAATACAAAAAAAAAGTGAAAAATCCTTTTCTACAAGATGATTTTGTAGAGAATTTTCACTTTACCTCAACACACATATCTATTAAAAAAGATAAAGATCCTATGATTGATGAAGAAGCTCAACCCTCCAAGAGATAGATGGTGTAGAACTACAACATGCCTTGGAATTATCCTAGTTAGAAGACATAGTGAATATAATGTAGAAGACATTACTGAGTTATTATCTTTAGCCCAGTGTAAGGATTTTGTCATCTCTCTTTGTTGAAAAAATTAGAAAGCATTCAAACTCAATCTTTTGAGAAGTTATATGAATATGAGAATGACATAATTGATTTATGGAGTTATACCAAGACACTTTAAGAAGATAATATATATTTGAGAAGGAATCTTCTAAAATTTGAGGAGGAGAATACCACATTGAAATCTCAAATAGCTTCCACCTCTTATAATGTGCCTCCCAAACCCATGGTAGAACAAGGTTGCCAAACCACTCTATCCTACCTTGATGTCAGAAGTCACTGGGAGAAAATTTGTTTTAAGCTTGGAGAATTAAAGAAGCAAAACAAACTTTTTGGGAAGGAAAAACAAAAATTTCAAGAAGACTTGACACACACACAATAGCGGGAAGAACAAGCTAGACAAACCAACAATTCACCTATCAACTTGGAGAAAAGTTGTTAGCTTGTAGGAGTCATTCCCCTTAATATAGTTTATTCTTTCATGAGAAATTTTTTAGATGGTAGTTACTCCAGATCTCTTGTGGATTACCACATGAAATTAATAAAATTGATTTTTTTAATAGTCTATTAGAATAGTACTCGTGATATACATGATTTATTATATGAATTTTATCTATGTGATATTATTTTGGGGAACACTAATAATTTCTTGGTTAATTTATTTATTGGAGAGTTGAAATTGAGAGCTCTTATCTCTACATATAGGAATCAAATAACATGGCAGGATAGATATAATGACCATATAAGCACTGAAAGAGAAGTTGGTATATGCATCAAAACCTAATTTAATAATACACAACAAATATTGGAAAAATTTAAAAGTTTCCATTATCAACGACCTAAAATCCGTGATCATTATCTTTATGCTATGAAAGATAGCATTATCAATTATAAATTGTTTGTCCAACATTTCTTTGACCAAGTGGTGACTACCTATAGTCAATGCTGAAATTTGTTGATAGTCCCTTTGAAATAGAGAGAAGTTCTTTCTCCTACCACTATCAGATGGACCCTTAGAAGGGATAAAGCCATCACTCAAATAATTATTGATGTAATTCAAGAAGGAGGGAACAAATTGTGGATTGGGATGAGATTTAAGCCACCTCTATTGCTTTCTCCTATGTCTCTATGGTAGAATACAAGGCCACAATCTAAGGAATAATTTTCTATTTGGATTCATTTTTTTAACAAGAGCATGGGATTTACTTATCCTCATGAGAGAATATTTCAAGATTTGTACTTCATGTATGATCTCAGTCTCAATCTAGAGTAGAATATTCATACTTATGAAGATATGAGAAGTTAGTTTGCAATGGGGCTTGTAAAAGGTAAAGTGTGGGAGAAATGATGAGTCTACACTATGACTCATTATAGCCATGATATATCATCCTTCATAGCCATAAACATGTAATTTAAGTTGAGAATTGCATAGCCTCAAGGCAATGGAATATCTAAATCCATAATAAGAATTTAATCAAAATTGTGAATAGAACTATGGAGGACAATTAAATAGTTTGGCATACTAAGTTGAAGACAACCTTTTGGGCTGATAGGATCACTCCCAAGGTTACCATTGACAATTCTCCTTATATGCTTATCTATGAGAGAGAAGATAAGTTACCTATTTCACTTGAGTTACCAGGCCTTGAATTATCACATCAGCTTGAGAGGATGGATAATGATCCTATGGAGATAAGATAGGAAAAACTAATGGCCCTAGAGGAGATAAGAAATCAAGCTATGCTCACCTTGGAATGTCAACAAGCACAAGTGAAGAGGAAATTTGACAAGAGATCCATATAAATAATATATTAAGAAGTGATAGGTTGTTGCTATACTTTTCATTTAACCAATAAATGGATTGGTTTTATTTTCTACCAGGGCCAATGTCCAAAGCTATATGCAATGAGATGTTGGATATTTGAGTTAACAATTAATTATTTGGGAGGTGTTTACTCTGCTATTGATGTCTAAATCTTAAGGGTAGTAAAAAGATTATAATCGTATGTGTAGACACTTAAATTTCATTTAGTGTTGAAATCCATCTAAATCTATTAATAATTTATTTTAAATTAATAAATCACATTTCCTCTTAAAATCAAATAATTGAATAATTTAACATATTGAATAAGTCAATTGTGCACTCTTAAATCCTTATTTTAATAATAAAATTTGGATTTCCCACCTATTCAAACCATCTCCCACCTTTTTATCCCTTATCCCAACCAAATCCACAAAGTTTTCCACCTCTTGTGACTCATCCCTTGAGTTGTTAAGGGAATTGACTTAGTCTTGCTAAGTCAGATAACCAATCCCACTCTTTTCTCAATCAGGTTGAAAAGGTCTCCATCCTCATGGGCGAGGACTCATTAACCACCATTAATCATTTAGAGCATTGAAAAAGTCCAAATGATCCTCTACCATTGGATCCTTTTCCAAGTATCTATAAATAAGCTTGTAAATCTCCATTTTCAAGCATCCTTTGAAATCACAAGATCCTTTGAAATTACAAGTTCTTTTAAAATCAAAAAATATAGAGATCTTACACACAAGAGAATCAAAGTGAATAAAATAAAATCAATGAATTTGTCTTTTCCCATAGTGAATTCAATCTTGTGTGTAATGAATTCATCAGTTATCATAGCGAAATCATTTCTCTATGTAGTGAAATCATCTTATAAGCATGGGTCATTTTATTTTCTATTTTTTGATTTCGATGTTTTTCCTACGTTATCTTATTTCAATTTCACTTTTCTAACTTGATTGTGTAACAACATTTTTTTAATAGAGACTAGTTTTTTGACTAGTTTTTTGTTTGTTTTTCATGTTTTTTCACTTATTTCATTATAAGTTTTATCATTTCTAGCTAAAGAAAACATTCTAACAACTTGTTTGCAGAATGTTGAATCAATAAAAGCTAATTGTTCTTGTTGCTAACATTTTTGTTTTTATTTTTCAAAATTCTTAGTAATTACATCACTTTTATCTCAGTATTTTTGTTTGTGCTTATAAAATTCACATATGTTCTTTCTTTGGTGATACATTGGTAATGATACCTACAAATTAGAAACCTTTTCACAATTATCTATGTTACACTAATAATATATGCTTTTTCTCTTTCCTTGGCATTACATTGGTAATAGAACTTATAAATCAGAAGGGTATCTACTTGTATTTTTTTTCTTAGGGGCTCTATTAACCGTGGATTTCACCACCACATAGTAGGCCAAATCTTGTTTACCAAATGGGTATATAAATTGAGACCTAACTATTTTAATTGCCTAAGTGGTTATGTGTTTTAGGTACACCATAATGTGAGGGGATTTTTTGTTCTAATACCTAGGTTTGAATAGCTGACTCAAAATCTAATATTGTTGATTATCAACACACTAAGATCCTTATGGTTATGTTAGGAATTTTGAGACAAGAACTTATAGTGTGCATCCATTTTATTGATTTATTGCATGGTTTCCCCCTAGATAATCATATTTAAACCTTAAGCTTAGGATAACCTTTTTTTTGTTTGAATTTGGTGAATTGGTTAACGATTAGTGCCAAGAAGCAACTTTCCACACACCCTTAAAATTGGACTCAGTGGGCCATGGGAATGGTAGGATTCTCCTTGATTAGTGCCTTAAAATATTATGCTATATCTAAGAGAATGAATGAGTAATTGACAACAAAAGGCCCAATAGTTTTTCGTGACCATTCATCCTAGTTTTCACCCTTTATGTGCAAATTTTCTTGATTGTTTAGAATATAAATTTGTTTGTTGTTTCCTTATGTCTACCACTTGTTGTAAAATACTTATTTGTAAAAAAATTATTTTGAGTTTAAATGTTATCCTCAAAATCATAAATTTCTCTCTAAAATCTCAAAATCATTCAGTTAACAATTAAACTTCTAGTCTTTTTGGTATTTTACTTTGCTAGAGTCTAATTTCAAGTCTTTTTTTAGTCAAGTCTTTCCTTAGTAGTGTCATACATTGAAAGAAGAATGGTTATGTGGAACCATCCCTTGATCAATTTAGTCACAAATCTAAATCCAAATAATCCTTGTTTTAACCCAGAGTTCAGTCTAACTAATTTTGATTCAAATTCACATTTGAATCAATGTCAAATCAATCACCAATCCAATCAAAATCCAAGTTTGAATATGTATTCAAACTCACAAACTAATCAATTAAACCAAAACATGGATAATTTTTCAAACTTTCCAACCAACCAATTCAACCCAAACCATAACCAATCAATTACAAAATTGAATGCTTATTCATGTTTAGCTATAGATCAACATCCAAGTTTTAATTTAGGGACAACATTGAATTTTTGTTTCATCTTTGATAGTCAAAATTATTTAAATTATTTTACAAGTGCCACCCCATCCAAAAATCAAAAGTCACCAATCAAAAATCAAAATATGTTCACCAATCTATCTAATTCTTGTACACACCTAAAATTGGCCACCAATGGCCTTCAGCTAGGCTTTAGATTAATTCTTACCAATCTTTGAAAAATAAGCTTAGGAATCACTAAATGTCTCAAATTTGCTTGTGCATCATTTTTAAAGATCATAATCATGTTGACACATCCTTAATTGGGGTATCCTACCATAATCAACAAAAAAATCTCATAGATTCATCTCTAATCATCTTACGACATCACAACATGTATTTTGGCATATAGACCTATTAAGTGGGGCAAGTGCACACATGGACATAAAATAAAATCTTTGAAATGTTTAAAATCCTAACAAAAAATAATTAAAATGATAAATAAAATTAAATTCCTAGTTGAATTATCCATGAGAAATTAATGAAATTTTAAAAAATAAAATTAAAAAATATGAAATATCCTAGCTTTTCATGATTACATTTGTGAGTTGTCAAGCCTTTATAAATATCTCAAAATATCTCACCCATGCATATTAATTTAAAATCACTAATTATTTCAAATTTTAACTCTACTAGGGTAAATTAACTCACTTAGGTTAGGTTTGAATCTATTCTAGGTTTAAACTACACTTTAACTCACCTTGTGTTAGGGTTAGTTCCTAAGCCTATAAATACAAGCCATTGCCTATTAAAAAGAGGGATTGAACATAATAAAGTTATAATACATGTTTTGGTGCATGATTTAATCTATAGTGTTATAATGCTAAAATCATAAGCCAATCCATCGAGCCATTACAAGTAATAATCCATATCAAAGCCAAACATGGTACCAAGGAGAGAGGGACATAGCCAAACTGCATAGCTAAAGATTCTTTGAGCACAAGCTGAGCAAGCCATGAACTAATCACTTGGAGCTCTCAAGGAAGGTAAGGGATTTGTCACTCTTTAAATTTTAGTTGTGCTTTCATATGTATTTTTTTCACTATGCTACCCTAAGATCTAGGATTAGAGATGTTAGCTTGTTAGTGTGTTGATTTCATTTTGTTTTGTGAAACTAACACTTTTTATAACCTCATCTCTATTGTAAAATTCCTATGATCACAAATAATACACCCAATGGGACATGTACCCCAAAAAATTTATGTTAAAGCCTTTTAGATCATTTTACTAATGATTGACATGTCAAAATTTTATCTTGCTTCCAAAGAAGGTGAAAAATTGAAGTTAAAGGATGTTTTTTTAAAAACTCACAAGGTTACCTTGTGTAATTATGATTTTGATCTTAGTATTTCAATATTACAACTCACATAGTTATAGTTTTGCCTCTATTTTCATGGTTTTGCACCTAACTATTAATGTTATGCTAATTATTTTTTGACTACAAGGAGCTATTTTTCAATATTGTAATATTATGAATCTGAAAGTCATGATATCACAATACCATGATTTTGAAAATTGTGATATTACAAAATCATGATTTCATGAATCATGATATTGTATGACCATTAATGATTTTGTGCCTTAACTAATAATGGTCACTATAAGCATTTTTGGTTATATTACAATACTAAAACTTGAGAAATTGCTTTTTTACACTATGAGTTGTGTTTTTGCACTGTGTATACTTGAGACTGATAGACCATCTTTCAGAGCTTTGTTTGGGGTCATCTATACTCTATTTTTGGTGTTTTTTTTAAAACCATGTGTTTTTTTGTAAATTTTTATAATATGCTATCAGTTTACCTTACATTTGCATAAATATTTCACAAATCTCAAAAATCCTCTAATATTTACAGGTCATGCATAAAAAAGTGCCAAATTTGAATATGTTTAATTCTTGAAAACTTCATTTTAGTGATTAAATTTAACAAATGGTTAAGTCTTGAACATTTTGATTTAGTGCTTGAGAGGAAAGATTTGATCAAATTTGAATGTGTTTAAATCTTGCTCACATCATCTTTTGGTGTTTAAAAAGAACCTCATTCATTTTTTATGCCTTAGATGTTTTCAAAGTTTTTGTAAGTTTCAACTAATGCCAAGGGGACAAAAACTTCACAACACATTTCATTTTGGTACCTTAAAATGAAATTTAATCACTTAGTTACATGTTTTCAAAAACATTTCATTTTATGCCATGTTTGTTTGTGCAAACTGAATAGTGCATGTATGTTCTCCCCCGTCCCCTATAGGGAACTTGGGTGACCAAAAGCACCTTTTTGATTTAAATTTGTGCCTAGTATAAGGTGTGGAAAGAATTCTATCTAGGATCTCCCAAAAATTTATATCGCTTAGGTGATCTAAAAATAACCTCTAAAGTCTTTCCACTTAGTCATTTATTTCATGCAATTTAGCTTGTAAAGGGGAGTTCATAACTTCTTCACGAGTTCTTTAGGGAAGATTTGACCTAGGGTTTCATCTCCTAACATTGTTTCAACCCAAATCCATGATGTGATATAAAAATCAAGGTACACATACTATGATATCTAGGGGGTTGAGTGGCTAACCTCTCTTTTCATAAGGAAAACTTGAGTCAGGTTTGATTAACCATGAGATTCCAATAAGTAGTACATAGATGGAATCACTATGAAAAGGAATGGACCCTTCATAGTAATTTAATTGATATGAAATATATTGATGTGAGGCATCTTTAGCATTATTTGTATTTGGGACCATCTAAATGGTTGAAAATTTTAATTTTTAGACAAACCCCACTTCTATGGAAATATTATTGATACAAGGTAAGTAGCCTGAAGGTCCATGTCACTATAAAATCTCTTGGTATAAGGGGGTGTAAAAACCCTACCACTTCATGCACTTTTATTTTTGGATTAACACTTAAAATCCTCCCAAGAACATGTATATAGATGGATTTCAATGATACGATGCAACCTTGTCAATTATAGGGCTTAGGATGATTTACTTAGTTATATTTGGTCTTTTTCCTTTTTAATTATTTGATCTTTAAGTCTAAAGCCTTATTTGTTTATACCACATCTAAATGATTTATTTGTTCACACTAATCTATTGTTTAAGGCAATGTTATGCCATCCATTGACATTGTTCTTTTGCCTTAGACTTTGTGTCAAACATTATGTGTGTGTTAATTGATTAAAATGGGTAACATTACACTACTCAAGTCATTTCAAGTTTTGTGTCTTAGAAATCTTTGAAAAAACCATTATTTATACCTTTAGAGAGTGATAACACCATTACACTATTTAAATTATTTCATAGACTTGTCTTGTCTTGTATCCAAGTTTTACATTATGAAACCAAACCATGTGTGCCTTTATGGTCTTTGTTTAGTAATGTTATGCCATTCATTTTTATCTAGCTTATTTGTTCAAAAATCCTAGTTTTCCTAAGTTGAGTTTTTAATTAACCTTGACAAGTTTGAATTCAAATATTTATTGAATTCTATTTAGGCCTTGTCTAATTGGGGCTTAGATACCAATATTTTTATTTTGAGTTGCGTAACTTAGGTTAATTCTTTACCCAAATTTGGAAACTATTTGTTTATGACTTTATTTGGGAGAAAACAATCTATCCCCAAGGGCCTTTTATTTTGTGTCTGATGCCAATTTGACCAAGTTCATGTCTAAAATCAAGTGCCTAGTCTATACCAATGTGTTTCAAGTTTTTTAGATTAAATACCCCTTTGTTTCAAATCTATATTTTGACATCGTATTTAGCCAAAAGTCCTAAAACATGCCTTATTTGAGCCTATTTTTTAACATTGCATTTGGCTAAAAGACCCAGCATCCTTTATTTTCCTAGATTAGACCTATTTGGGACACTTTGAACCTAGAGTTTGGAATTTTGATTTTATTTCATCTAGTTGATGCTTTTGGGTGAGACATTTAACATTAGATTAATTTATGTCAAGCTCCACGATGCCCTCTCATTATCCAACCACCGATCATTATTCATATGTTGCCAATCATTCCCCACTTTAGAAAACCCTATCCATCATCCACCCTTGATAGAGCCAATTAGTACCTCTCCAATCAATTCAATCATTCAAAGACCAAGATATATTCAAAATTGGTATTTTACAATTAATTATAAACCAATGCGAAGAAAACCAACCAATCAATGATGTTTTTGTTGAGCCAATCATTTGTGATGAGTCAACCTATGATGAATCACCTCTTGATACTATACCTATTGTTGAAGAGTCTCACTCTAATAATATAGTCTTTTTTGAGTCACTTTTTAATGATTATAACCACCTTTGGAAAAATTATTATCTCAATCACATGCCTATTTTTAAAGAGCCTCCCCTAGACAAACTAGTCTTTATGGGGTTGTCTCTTAACCTTTTTACCATCATTTATGAGTCTCACTTTGACAAACCAGTCTTTATAGATCCCTTTATGACATCATAGGCTATTACTTGTCCAAATCCAAATATTAAACAAAACATCATGATAGCAATGTCTACATTAGATGAAGAATCAACATTAAAGTTAGGTTTTATTCTTAAACTAACATCAAATTTAACATCAAAATTATAATCAGTGTCTATCTCAACATTGGATTTAGAGTCCTTTGAGTCAAACTCAACTTTATAATCAAAATATATTCATGTCTATTATAATATTGGTTACACATGCCTTACAAATCAATTCAAATACATTTACGAACCTTTTATGGTTTTTGAAGATAATTACTTCAGCATCAACACAAGTTCTTCTAGTATCTTTTCTGAGGATTATGATACCTCCCCCCATTCCATTACCATTCCACATGTCATTATCACCAACTTATCCATTATATCAACACTATACCTTCCATAAACGTTGATTAGGATTGCCAAACTCACACCTTGTTGAATTACATCCATGGAGACATACCAATTAAAGAATATCAAGGAGTCCAAGACCATAATCATGTAGAAGAAGAAAAATCTCCTAATGAAACCTTTTTAAAGGTGCTAGAAGACAATCAAAGTCAAAACTCAACACCTTCTAGTGAAATCTTTTTGGAGGTGATAGAAGATAATCAAATTCAAAAGTCAACATTCCTTAGTGAAACCTTTTTAGAGGCACTATGGGATAATAAATACAACTTCAATCGTGAAAACCTCCTTAAGGTGCCAATAGATGAGCACAATAATCTTTCACTACTTGTTGAAGATAATATCAAAGATAAAATTAGTATAGCTTCCAATTTATAGCATAATAAGATGGTCGCTACTCTCAAGCCTAAAAACATAAAAATTTGGTGGTCCTATTGAGATCATATTCAAAAGTATTCAGCCCCACCACATGCAAAATTATGTCAAATATGGAATGAAAAACATTATGTGTGCCTAAAAACCCTGATCTTCATTTGTTTCCAAACCACCATACATTCTATTATCATACACCTTTACATTGTCAAATCAAACCTATTAGCCACTATATATTTATATTTACCATCCATGACCACACTTTATTTTGTAAAGGCTACAAAGATACCTTGTCTTGATGTTTTAAGGAGATAGAATCAATGACCAACGAAGATCACAACAACATTCTTAGAATCTAAATATGCAATAGGTTCTTGATAGAGTAGCTATTCATATGAGGTATGGCCTCAATTTACATGATTGATTATTCTAGTTGTGTCATATGCTAATCAAGACTGCATCTCCACATCATTAATAATAATAAACATATTTACCTTGCCTAAAATAAAATCCATACCTTTACATTTTCCATTTACCTTGCCTCTTTCATTTTCCATTCATTTTTCCATTATTCCATACCCTAACATTTACCCTCACCTTATCACTTTAGGGCAACCCTCTTACCATTTTATCCAATCTTCATACCATCATCATTCTAAACAATGACATACCATTCTATCACTTTGTCATTCCACCATTCCATTCTACCATACCTTTCTCATTGATTAACCTATTTTTAACCACCCTTCCCATCCTGTTTACTCTTAGTTCCATTCTATTAGTTACAAGGCTACTTTCAACACAGATTTTGATCTAATTTTAGTAGTTTTATAATTCCATGTTTAAATGAAAGTCTATGAAATTAGTTTGATAGTTGATCTAGAAAGTTATCTTTGATTTATGCTTGATTGGTACCATTGATTATAACCACCTATGAGAAAATTAGTGTTCCACCTTATGTTGCTAATTATAACTGCCTATGGGAAAATTAGTGTCATAGACATATGCTATTATTTTCTAATTCTAACCACCTATGGGAAAATTAGTAACAACACATTTACCATGCATTGCCACAACCCCTTTCCATTAGTATTCTCATTTTCTTGGCCATTTTCCTCAATTTTAGAACATATTGTGACCTAATCGGTTCTCACCACTTTTCATGTTGGTGGAGCTAGTATGACTTAAGGTACTAATGGGACTATGTAGGCTACACTAAATTTATGTTGAGGTCAACTCAGTCCCCCTTTCCCTACACTCTCACCATTTTTCAAGTTAGATCATTTAGTATCTTGTAATTCCCAATCGGGTTGAGATGATTAGAAAATTCCAAATACATTCAAAAATATCAAAATCCAAATTTTTTTAATCCTATCTAAGCCTAGTTAGTCATCCTCAGTCTGACCTACTAGGGAAAATCCATTGTAGGATGCTTTATTTTGCTTTTATTTTTAGTCTTTCTATATTTTTATTTTCTTCTTGTTTGTGTGTTTGTTTGCTTTCTTATTTGTTTACTTTTTGTGTGTGTTTTTTGTTCACTTGCCTATTCATTTGATTTTAGTATTGTGCCTTAACTCAGTCTATATGTGTTTATTGGGTGATTCCTTGTGCATTATTCTTGAGTCCATCCATATTCATATGTTAACATTGTCATCATGGCTTTTATCATTAGTGTGTTATTTTCAATTATTTATTGGATCAATAATAAGTCCTTATCCATATTTTTCCACAATTCTCATGGTGTTCTATCACGAGTCATACCATCACATGCTATAGAAAAAATTATCTTAGGAAGTCTTAAAAGAAATGGAGGTGCAAAATTTCTCCTTGGTAACCTTGGCAAATCCTCTCACCCTTTTTGATCAAATCAACCCATTAAATATTCTAGTTTTATCGGTGTTAATAGGGATGAGCATCTCCACATTGGTAGGTACAAATAAATCATTCAAATTGATCAATATTATTTTTCTATTCATCTCTTTCATCACTTTGTGTATCCTCATGTGCTTGGTTGTTTGTGGCTTCTTCAATCATTAGACCAAGACATCTACATTTGTGCTTGCTCATGTTTAATCTATCTAATAGGTTATATCCTCGAGTTATGCTTATCAATATGACCTAATGGGGTCGAATAGTTTTTTTAAAAATCTAGGTCATATTAATGATTATAACTAACCATGGTAAAATCATTATTTTAACTCATCAACCTTAATTGGGGCATGTGCCATTGCCACTGATTATAACTGCCTTTGAGCAAATTAGTGTCTCAACCTTTGTTATTGATTATAACTACCTTTGGGTAAATCAATGCATGAAAGCATTTTCTCATTTGGATTAATTTGACCCATGAGTTAATCTCTTTCTTCATCTTTCTTCTTTTTGATAGACTGTCCATCCAACATATGATGGCCACTCCCTCAAGTGGGCATCATATAGGCTGCCTAAACATTGTTTTGAGCTTTTTCTTCAATCATCATATTCTTTTAGGCATACAAGCCTTTTTAATTATTTGAGAATATGTTACTATGCTTACAACTTGTAACATCTTCCCAAATAGGGGCAAACTATAGACACCTAAAACTAGCCATTGATGGCCTTCGATCAAACTTCATACTGATTCCTACCAACCTTTGCAAATTAAGCCTAAAAATCACTAAATGTCCCAAATTTTCTTGTGCATCATTCATCAAAGCTTAGAATCATGTTGATACATCCATAATTGGGGTATCTTATTTTAAGTAACAAAAACCTCTCACATATTAATCTCTAATCATCATGCAACATCACAACATGCAATTTGGCATATAGACCTATTAAGTGGGGAAAGTGCACACATGGACATAAAATAAAATATTTAAAATGTTAAAAATACTAATAAAATTTAATTAAAATGATAAATCAAATTAAATCCCTAGTTGAATTATTCATGAAAAATTACTAAAATTCTAAAAAAGGAAACCCAAAAATATGAAATATCCTAGCTTTTCATGATGACATTTGTGAGTTGTCAATCCTTTGTAAATATCTCAAAATATCTTACCCATGCCTATTAATTACAAATTATTAATTATTGACACCTTTTAACTCTACTGAGGTTAATTAACTCACTTAGGTTAGGTTTGAATCCATTCCATGTTTAAACTACACTTTAACTCACCTTGAGTTGGGATTAGTTCTTAAGCCTATAAATACAAACCATTGCCTATTAAAAAGAGGGCCTGAACATAGTAAAGCTATAATGTAGATTTTGGTGCATGATTTAAATATATAGTGTTATAATGCCAAAATCGTAAGCCAAGCCATCAAGCCATCATAACCAATAATCCATATCAAAGCTAACCATGGTGCTAAAGAGAGAGGGAGATAGCCAAACTCCATTTCCAAAGACTCTTTAAGCACAACCTGAGCAAGCCATGAACTAATCACTTGGAGCTCTCAAGAAAGGTAAGGGATTTATAATTCTTTGTATTTTAGTTGCGATTTCATATGTATTTTATTCACTATATTCCCCTTAAGATCTAGGCTTAGATATGTTAGCTTGTTAGTGTGTTGATTTCATTTTATGAAACTAACACTTTTTCTAACCTCCTCTCTATTGTCTAATTCCTATGATCACAATTCCAACCTTAGTATCAATCTAAATCAAAATTTTCATTCACCTTCACCACCACTTTCAAATCTATATTTAAACCAAAATCTATTTACAAATCAAACCCAAATTTAGTCAAATCCAAATATCTTCCATCAAAATCAACCTTTCAATTCCTACACCCATCAAAACCAACCTTTCCAAATTCATCAAAATCAACTATTTGGTTCTACATCCAACCTATTCCCAAAATTGAACCAAACTACATCAAATTTCACAAACCCAAAAGATTCAAGTCCATTAACCTTCACAAATCCACTAAATATTAATACTTTTACCTTCAACATAAATCCAATAAATTCATCCTTCCAAAATCAAGATACCTCTCTATCTCACTTCATTACTAGGGAATCCCAAAACATTCCACATCAACATCACCTTACCACTAGTAAACATATTTTACAAAATCAATCAAGTCTCCACTCCACTAGTTATAGGCTTGATTATAACATCCCCTAACTCACTCAAAAAGGGAATCCAATTTTAGCACCTATACCATCTAGTGTCATTCCACCACCAGAGCTACAACAACTTCAAAACTCCCAACCTATCAAAACCATTACTATGCATATTAAGAAAAAAATCACTCCTTTAGGGGAACCTTATGATGTGTTTTTTCGAAAATTGGTCACTATAAACTTAGTCATATTTTCAAACACCAAATACTTTGAGCCAAATGTCCCAAAATCTAAGTGGTATAGACCTAAATAATATTGTGATTATCACAAAATTAAATTTCATTATATAAACCATTGTATGATATTAAAGAAAAATATGTAAGATTTTATTAATAAAGGGTACATAAAATCAAGGTAGAGCCAAGTATATCCACGTCTATAAATCATAGCTTGGGGATATGCTAAGATGTTTTTCCTGAACCTAGTCAAGCCACACCACTTCCAAGTCAAGGTCATAACCTTCCATCCATTTCTCAATATCCCATTTTAGACACATCCATTTTCAACCAATCCATTGTTGATCAACCTACCTTTGAAAACCATGGTTTACCATCCTTATTGATGAAGAACCCATCTTTATTAAATAGCCTATATTTGACCAAAAACTTATCTTTGATCAAGATCCCATTTTTTATTAAGATCCCATTTTTTATTAAGATCCCATTTTTGACAAAGATACCATTTCTAACTAAGATCCTATCTTGGACAAATCCTCATTCAACCAATATACCCTTATCACCTGTTGAATCTCCCATCATCCCACAACATGCACCCCAAGTGATAGAGGTACTGTTGATGTCTTAAAATTGTGCTAGATCTTAATCAACAACAATGGGAAGTTTCAAGCTATGAGACAATGCAGCTTGAAAACAACCTCCAAATTTTAAAGAAGCTGGTCTCTTCTTTTGTATTGGGTGTTGGCGAAAAGGGATAGGAGACTAAACAAAAATGCAAAATGTAGGAATTGAAACCTAACTATGGCGATGCGCCTGAGAGTAATCCTAATCCTAACCTGAGCACAGTGAAACTATTATGTGATTCTATTACATTTAAGAGTAGACAAGTGCATGATCAATGTAAAAGATTGGAATAACAGAAATAGAGGCTCACAATAGGGGAGTCTTTTGCTGAGATACAGGAATTGTCAACAAAGACATAGTGTTCAATCTTCTTAATAGAATCTTCCAATCACATAAGAGGCATAGAAGTCATGTAAATCTCCAGATTCAAGAAAATGAGACAAAAGCAAATAACATTTCCAATCACTGCACTAGAAAATCTACAATAGAGACTACTTTGCAAACAACACAGATAACATCAACAAAGGCATGGAGCTCAAATTTCCTCAATTCATTTAGCCACATAAGGGGCACAGAAACATGCCCGATTACATAAACTTTACAACTCAAGAAAATTGAGACAAGAGCAAATGATATTATTGGCCACAAACTTTAGATAGTCTAAAACTATGATAATTCTCCCCCCCCCTTTTTTTATATTTTACAATCTTGCTTATATAGCCTTGGATGCCTCATTTGATCACTTTCTTTCCTATGCAATCTTCTCCATCCTTCGCTCATAAGGGACAAATAGATGGCGCCTTCAATGCTGTGGGTGGCTCCAAAAATCTACCTGATGAATTGTTTCATCTACTCGAATTAACTCTAAACACTTTTCCCTCCATTTCACTTTTGGCAACCGATACACAAAACACTCTGATATGTTTTAAATGGGAGAGGACACTTAGTCAATTATTTGAAAATCCCCTTGATCACCTAGAAGGCATCAAAAAATGACACTTGGTGCTTTTTGCTCGATTCATTGAAGACACACAGCTCTCTCCGCTTTCCTTGGCTATGTTGTAGATTTATTCAGGACTCATAATAGGCTCTTATGGATGGCAACACCTGGTAGCTTCCATGGATTTTGAGGTAACACCCGAGGCCCACCACAACCTTTATTCAACAATGAAACTCGAGGATGATCCTTCAAATGTTAACACATGGAAATCTCTGCTGCTCCTGGGAAGATACGTGGCATCTTCTGCTTCTTCATCTAAAGGTACATGGTGCCTTCTGCTACCTTTTGGGGATGAGGGAAAAAGGGACCAAAGAGTGACACTTGGCAGCCTCTGCTGCTCTTAGCAATTAAGCAAAATGAAAGGACGCCTTTATGCATTGAATGAAATCGTTGGACCAAAGTCCCCTAGATGATGACACGTGGTGGCTTGTGATTTTTCTCCAAAAAGGTATTTCAGGGCCTCCGCAACTACCACTTGGTACTTTCTGCCTTCTCTACTACCTTATGTTGAAAGTCTTTGAATGAAGTGCGAACGCTGATATGAGATGCGAATGCTGACACGTGGTGTGATTTGCTTAATTGCTACTGGGTATGTGGCACGATCTGCGATTCTCAAAGGTTACAAAAAGGGGACTCAGGGGATGCCAACTATCTACTTTGTCTCCCAAAAAGTGACACTTGGTAGCATCTGCTTGAACTAATACTCAGGCAAAAATGAGATGAAGGAAACAAGAAGGGGAAAAAGACCTACTTCAAGGGTGACACTTGGCAGCTTCTGCTACATCTCAACACTTAGGTAAAATGAACCGGCCCTCTGCTTCAAAATTTTATTGCTTCACTCAAAGAACCAAAATTTTAGTACTCAACTGAAAATAATTGAATACAACGTAGAGTAGGAAATTACTCTACAGTTATTGGTGACCATCAAAGCTTTTGAGCCTGCTCAAAAAGAAACTGACTGCTGCTTGATCAAAATTACAAAATTTATAGCTTTAAAAGAGCTGTTTGGAAGATAGACCACTCATGGTCAGATAATCCTTGATTTTTTTGTAACTCATCAAAAGCCAAATCCAAGCTAATGTGATCCTTGTACGAGAAGGTTTGCAGGACCAAGGCAGTGGCTTTTAGCTTGGATTCTAGTAAGAAAGTAGGAATTATAATAGTTTTGACCTCAGATGTTGGAGAATCATCCCGCAAGCTTTGAAAAACTATTTGATCCCTTTGCCTAGCTAGCATCAATGGTTGGATTTGGTCCACCATCAACACCATCCTTGAATCCAAAAATGGGGAAGGAAGGCCCATTCACACCAGATCTTCAATGTGTTGCCTCATTTCACCGATGCCTTTTTTGATGACATCGAGATAACTTCTGTAATTATTGGCTGTGGCATTATGACTGAGCTCTTCATTGACCCATTTTGCAGTGGCCATTATGTTGAGAATCCCCATAGTTACCAATTTTGCATCCCTTGAGCTATAGAGCTTCTCTATTAAAAAATGAGAGTCTGTGACTCTTCTAGAGATCATGGCTAGAGTGCTCTGTACCAGACTCTTGACCCTCTCGCATAGCTGCTGTGCTTTGAGGAGGAAGGTGAAAACTGGCTGAGCTAGAAAATCTCTGAAGAGATTCTCTCCCATGCTGACTTGTAGAGTTCCTTCACCAACTGCACCATTTTGACACCTCTTGGCCTATTGGCCAGTTCAATTGCTAGTTGCATGGTTTGTTGCTGCTTTGCCTAGAGCTGGGCTTGAAAAGCCACACCCTTGTTCTATTCTTCCAGCAACCTTTGCTATGATTGGGTAACCTATAGTTGTATTCCTTCGACTCTTCCCTGCAATGTTGCATTTTCCCATCTTAGAGCTATTGATGTATCCTTGGCAAGTACAAGCTCTACTTTCAAAGAATCATTTTAGGCTTGAATTGCCTGTTGAGTCTTGAGAGAAACAATATCTTGCAACTATTTCTGTAGACTAGCTATCTCATTGTCCATCTAGTTTATTTATTCAGCCAAACTATTGTAGTTTGGCTTTTTCATGGCTAGGTCAGCCTCCATCTTCTGCAATCTCCTTAATATCCTCAAATAATCTTCTATGACCGTAGAAGTGGATTCTATCATGAGCTCAACTCTATCTTGAGGCCTGAATAGGGACATGTTGATGGCCACTGCATTCATGGTGTAGTCTTTTGACCACATTTGTTCACTCGGCTTGGCAATGTTGGGCGATAAATGGGTCACCGTCAATTGCTATTGAATGGGGTTAAATTGTGACCTCAAATGTGGCACAACCAGCACTTTATTCTCTTTACTCCTCTTCTTCTCTAATCAGGCTTCTCTTGCCTTCCTTGCGGCATCAACCTGCATTTGGAAAGTGGAAGGGGACACAATATATCACCCTACAAAGGGAAATCCTTGCGGCAGGCCATATTGGAGAGCCATTGGCTGGCTAGGGGTGAGTTGAAGGGGCATTTTTATAGGAATGGAGGGGGATAAATAGGGTAATGTTAAGGCTTGAGGCATCAAGGATGAAGTGAATTTTGAAATGTAAATGATAGCAGTGGTGGGAGGTGTCATTTGGCTGGGTGGAGGCATGGATTGAGAGGGAGGAGGGGGAGTAATTCCTACCTGAGGAGAAGTTGCAGTGCTCTGTACTGGGTGCTGTGAAGGCTATTCTTCCTCTTCTGGGTCCAATTGGAACTACACCCTTCTTCTCTTCCTAAGTGTTTTTGATGTTCCCGCCATCTCTAAATCTCTTGTATAATTACTTGGTATGAACCTTTCACAAGGTAAAAACACACTTGCTACAACAAATTTCACTAGGTGCCATAATCACAATAAGCAAGATATTTTTGCAGGAATGCTTGAGAGTTTGTAAACTTTAAAATTTGCTAAGGGATTTTTATGTGCCTATCAAGTCCCAAATAGCATTAAATTAAGGTGATCATTAGCAAATCCTACTCAATCTTTAGGAAATAGTGAGGTAGATATATAATGTGGCGCAAGGTACCTTGGAGATTTTGAAAGATTTGGGGAAGCATTTATTGCAGCAAAAAATAAAGAATTAAATAATTTCTAAGACATTGACTTTGCGTTCAAAATGCTTATTTTAAAGGAAAAGTAGGAAAGCAAAAAATAAAACAAAGCAATGCGGGAATGGAAACTACCTAACTACATTAATTACAAATCTTTATTTTCCTCTGGGATCAAAAACAAACTTTCCCATGTCCTCTTTATGACAAGCCAACTTGCGTTTCCATACCAGTGATTACAACAGATATGTCATTAATGGAATGTTCTCTACACTAGCCACATAGGTTTACCTACACTCAAATGAGTCTGAGCAAAATGTGTGTTTGACATCTATGAACTCTTCTTGTCCTTGAATGCCCATCGAATACTGGTTCTTCATGTTGTCGAGTGTCATCAAGAAATCATGGGCTATTGGTTCTTCATGCTGTGCCTTTTGATATCCATTATCTTTCAGCACATCTTCTTCAAATTCCAGCTTTATTTCATCATCATTCTCTTTGATGACTTCATCCTCTTGCAAGGATGAATTAAAAAGCTGGCATCTCTTTTACTTACTCATTTGAATCTCAGGGCTTTCTTCTTCATCTGAAACCAGCTCAACACCTCCTATCTCAATGACTTGGTCAAGGGAGTGCCCATGTTCCTTCATATCCTCTTGCAGAGTGAGGAAAAAATAAGAAATGATCTCCTCCTCATCAGAAGTTAAGGAAAAATCTTGCGGCTTATCCTCTTGCTCATCAAAAGGGGAGTCTATGGTGATCTCCTCCTCTTCTATACTGATGTAATCTTCTTGTTTGGCCATGAATTGAGCGTATTATTTTGCATACTCAATTGATTCCTTTAAAATATATTCTTCTTTGAAAAGGGGGAAAGAAGAAGGCTGTGATGGAAAATAAGAAGATGGTTGAGTAAGGGTGGAAGGAATTTGAGGGGAAAGTGAGAGTTTGGGTTCCTCTTCTCTTGTTGCTATCATAGACTCTGCATTATTGGGGAATTGGTCTTGATGATTTTGACCTTGTTCATGAACAGGGGTGGCATATGTTTGATATGGGATTTGTGGTGGTGGGTATGAAGTTTGGTAGACTTGGTAAGGCTGGTTCTCATGAATGTTTAGCCTCTCTTCTAAGAATGCAATCAATCCACACACTTCTAACATCTCATATGTAAGTTCTTGCCAATTTTCCCTTTCAATGGGGTCCCACTCACTTTTGATCAGGTCAATTTCTTCCCTCACTTGATAGATGACATGACAAGGAACATCTTGGCCATATCCCCTTCTGTTGTCAAGCTCTAATACATATTTATTAAAACCCATCAATGCTTTCTTGAAGGTAAAAATGAGATTAGGTTGGGCATAAAACTGGTATAGCTCATGGCCATGTGCATCCTCATTACTTGACATAATTCTAGGAGAAGTTTGTTCTTGATAAAACATATTTGAAGGAGAATAAGACTCATAACTATGAGTTACAGAGTTATACATACCAAAGGGATTTCTTGATGATACTACTTGATTGGCTAGTGACGCAGAGACATTTTTAGTGTCAATAAAAACCTCCAAAGGTAGATTGGCTGAAGAATACACCAAAATTCTTCAACTCCTTGAAAGATTGGTCCCACCAAGCATGCTAGAAACTATTGATGTCTTAAAATTATGCTAGATCTTAATCAACAACAATGGGAAGTTTCAAGCTATGGGACAATGTGGCTTGAAAACAACCTCCAGATTTTAAAGAAGCTAGTCTCTTCTTTTGTATTGGGTGTTGGGGAAAAGGGATAGGAGACTAAATAGAGACACAAAATGTAGGAATTGAAAACTAACTATGGTGATGCACATGAGATTAATCCTAATCCTAACCTGAGCACAATGAAACTATTATGTGATTCTATTACATTTAAGAGCAAACAAGTGCATGATCAATGTAAAAGATTGGAATAACAGAAACAGAGGCTCACAATAGGGGAGTCTTTTGTTGAGATAAAGGAATTGTTAACAAAGGCATAGTGTTCAATCTTGTTAATATAATCTTCCAATCACATAAGAGGCATAGAAGTCACGCACAGTCATTTAAATCTTTAGATTCAAGAAAATGAGACAAAAGAAAATAAGATTTCCAATCACCACACTAGAAAATCTACAGTATAAACTACTTTGCAAACAACACAGATAACATCAACAAAGGCATGGAGCTCAAATTTTCTCAATTCATTTAGCCACATAAGGGGAAGAGAAACATGCATGATTACATAAACTTTATAACTCAAGAAAATTGAGACAAGAGTAAATGATATTATTGGCCACAAACTTCAAATAATCTAAAACTATGAGAATTCCCCCCCCCCCCCGCCATTTTTTTTAGATTTTACAATCCTGCTTATATAGCCTTGGATGTCTCCTTTGACCACTTTCTTTCCTGTGCAATCTTCTCCATCCTTCACTCATAAGGGAAAAAGAGATGACACCTTCAATGCTATGGGTGGCACAAAAAATCTACCTGATGAACTATTTCATCTACTTGGATTAACTCCAGCCACTTTTCCCTCCATTTCGATTTTGGCAATCGATACACAGAACACTCTACTATGTTTTAAATGGGAAAGGACACTTAGTTAATTTTTTGAAAATCCCCTTGATCACTTAGAAGGCACCAAAAAATGACACTTGGCACTTTCTGCCTGATTCATTGAAGACACGCGACTCTCTCCGCTTTCCTTGGCTATGATGTAGATTTATTCAAGACTCATAATAGGCTCTTATAGATGGTGACACCTGGTAGCTTCTAAGGATTTTGAAGTAACACCCAAGGCCCACCACAACCTTTATTCAGTAATGAAACTTGAGGATGATCCCTTAGACGTTGACACATGGAAATCTCTGCTGCTTCTAGGAAGATACGTGGCATCTTCCACTTCTTCATCTAAAGGTACATGGCTCCTTCCACTGCCTTTTGGGGATGAGGTAAAAAGGGACCAGAGAGTGACACTTGGCAACCTCCGCTGCTCTTAGCACTTAAGCAAAATGAAATTATGCATTTATGCGTTGAACAAAATCGTTGGACCAAAGTCTCCCAAATGACGACACGTGGTGGCTTGTGATTTTTCTCCAAAAAGTTATTTTAGGGCCTCTGCAATTGCCACTTGGCACTTTCCACCTTCTCTGCTGCCTTATGTTGAAAGTATTTGAATGAAGTGCAGATGTTGATATGAGATGTGGATGCTAACACGTGGTGCGGTCTGCTTAACTACTACTAGGTATGTGGCACGGTTTGTAGTTCTCGAAGGTTACAAAAAGGGGACTCAGGGGACACCAACTATCTGCTTTGTCTCCCAGAAAGTGACACTTGGTAGCATCCGCTTGAACTAATACTCGGGCAAAAATGAGATGAAGGAAACAAGAAGGGGAAAAAGACCTGCTCGATGGGTGACACTTGGCAGCGTCTGCTACATCTCAACACTTAGGCAAAATGAACCGGCCCTTTGCTTCAAAATTCTACTGCTTCACCTGAAGAACCAAAATTGCAGTGCTCGACTGAAAATAATTGAATACGATGTAGAGTAGAAAATTACTCTACAGTTATTTATAGACAAAACAATCCATGATCAAGGAATTATCAAACTCATCCATTTCAATGTAAATGCTAGACCCCATAACATTAGCTATAAATCATTTAAAATTACATATAAAGATGTTAGTGATACTTTTGTGGTTTCTAAGGAAATTCATCCATAACTAAAACATGATCCATTCATAGTCTCTATAAGGAATTTTTTTCCATCATTCATTTCATAAACATCACCATTCCTACCTTCCATCTTGCAAGTTGGTATTCTACACCTATTGATTAGGACCAACAATCTTAATTATACTCAACTTCCTTTCATGAAAATCAAATAATTGTAGACTTCTTAGCTAGTCTCCTGCCAGAAAAGCATCCAAAAACATCTGCATATTCCAAGTAACAATAATTATAACTCAATCAAAATGAATCCTACAATCTAAATCTAAAATCCACACCCCATAGTGAAAATCTCTTTGAGGCACTAGCAAATGATCAAAATACAAATTGTAGTCAAAATCAAAATCAAAATATAGAAATAAAAAAAATGAGTCCCTTAGTGAAAACCTCTTTGAGTTGATATTGGACAATCTAAATCTAAATACCAATCAAAACACTCAAGAAGAATCCTTTGGTGAAAACCTTTCTATGGCACCAATAGATGAGAAAATTAGTATATCCTCTATAATAACATAATTTTAGTATGGATCCCCATCACAAGTTGAAGATATCATTGGTACAACATTAAATTCCTAATTCATCTAACTTTCAATTACTCTCAGTCTTATTTAACACAAGATTTTTGGTCCTATTCACCCTTTACATCATGATCCATATACTCATCCCCACTATAATTCCATCCATCCAAATCCTTTAGCACTCAACACACATCCTTCATCCAACATACTTTCTGCTTCACCCTATTTGGTAGCACCCTCTATCGTAGGGGTTATGAATATATCTTGGTAAATTTGGAAGAGGACAACTTGGAAATATATGAAGTTATTGAAGACATATTTAGAGTGCATACCTAAAATAATAATAGTGGTAAGCATCATGCATATCGAACCCTTATATAATTGAGATGTCAAAAAAAAAGAAAACAAAATCAATCAAAAAGAAGAAGCAATAAAAAAAATTATAAAGAGGAAGAGAAATAAATTTATCCAAAGGTGAAAACCATTTATGTGGTACCTTGGATAATTACCATGATGAAAACTAATTTTTAGCATTATGCATAAAATAATCAGTTATCTACAAGTACCCTACACTTTAGGGCAAGCTCATTACATTTCAATCCTATGTATTCTAAATCATCCTTCCATCCTTACCCATCCTAAAATATTTTCTAATCCCATACTTTTAACCTAAACCCATCCATGGTTACTTATCCTATGTTATCCTGAAGCATACTTACATATCCTATGCCTATCCAATCCATCCTAAACTCATCTTCAACCATCATAAACCATTCTTTAATACCCTTACCTATTTAAACACATCCTTATCCATTTAACCCCAAACCCATTGAAACCCATCCAATCCTTGCCATCATAAAACCATCCTTCTTCCCATTTTGATCTTGATAAGGAAGGGGAAACATCTTGAGACATTTTCTTAAAAACATCTTAGTGTATCTTTGTAATGCTATTTTGATGACTAGACACTTGGTTCTTATGTCACGTGTTCCCTAGAGTTATCATCTTAAATCCACTCCATTCTTATTCATCGATACTCCATTTATAATTCATTCTTACCATCCCCTACCACTCAGTCTTTAGTGCTAGAATATGTTTTTCCCTTTATTGGTATTCCTTGTATATACACTTATAAATCTAAAAAAATCCAAAAATATTACAAAACCCAAAAAAATCCAAAACATTAGAAAATCTAATAAAATACCAAAATAAAAATAAAAAAATCAAAAAAATCCCTTGTCCTTAGTTATTTACCCTAGTCATCCCTTATACGGATTACTCATCAGACAATTTAAAATTGTCAAAAATTGCATATGCCAAAGGGTTCTACTTTAGCCAAAGAAATCTAAAAAAATCATTTGCTTGCTTATTTTAGTCATTTTCTTACCTTTTTGTATAGACATTTTATTTCTTTTACATCATGTGTGTTTACATGCCTCTATAATGTTTGTTTACTTTCATGTTTATTTTATTTACATCAATTTCATTATTGTAAACATCTCTTTTTATCTCATATTTATTGTTATTTCTTGTGTCTAGATTATTATGCACATTATTAATGGTGTTATTATGATGTTCCATATCATTATTTACTAAGTTTTATCCTTATGAATATATTATTCTTTATGTGTATCACATGATAGTCATCAAGGTTTTTATATACCATTGGTGCATATTGTCATGCACAATATAAAAAAATAGGTTGATCAAATCTTACTTAGTTGGAATTATTATTGGAAATCCAATGCAAAGAATAAAATAAACACAAGGTAGCTATCAAACCATCTAACATTCTTTGATGAAGCATCTGTGTCATCTCTCTCTTTTATCCACCCTTATCTCATCAATGTTGTCAAATCAATTAATCCATCATCATTAATCCATATAATTGCTTCATTTTCTTGTTAATGCTTGCATATTAATCATCCAAAATCATTTCCTAATCTTTCCTTTGAATCTCCCACACTTGTGGATTGGGACCAATGAAATCACAATATCTATCATTTCCCCATCATCCAATCACAATGTGAAACAATTAACTTAAGTATGTTAATAGTATCCTTAGGTCAATCTTACATTACATAATCACTTCTCTTATCATATTAGGAGAACTAAATCTAGCTTGATGTCCCCACATAGACTTTATTTATGGTGAATTATGTAGGCAATGCTTAGATACATGGTGTCTCTAGGGTTAGTTCAACCATTGCCGCCACCATCATCCATCCAAGTCATCTCATCAACATTTTTTACTACTATTTAATCAAAGTGATAATCTCCTTATCAATACTTGAAAATATCAATATTGTAAATCTTTATCACAAATTGGACAATCTATATTTTTCATTTTCGGGCCTGTAGCTTACCATCATTAGGATATATCATTCCCACATCTACTTGTGAGACCCCTAAGTCTGAGCATAGTCCAAACATGCAATTTATAAAGTGGGAAATGTACGTTTTCCAATATATTCTATAATATTTAAAATCTAGGGGTAAATCATTTTATGCGTACCCTCTACAATTTTACAAACATTATTATTGAGACAATTATCTGTATTATTGATGACAGTTTTCTCATTTCTAGCCATTCATCATACTCATTCTTCATCCATTTTTCAAATTTCTAGAAATATTAAATCAATTCATTCTGATTTTGTTTTCAAAATATTGCAACAATCTCTCTACATAAAATCAATAAAAGCATATGTAAAATTAATACCTTTTTTTCTATTTATCGATCCATAGTTTATTATTAGTAGGATACATCATTCTCACACCTACTCAATTTACCCCTACATCATTAGGAACAAAAATAAGTGTTCAATCTCTGAATAGTTAAACTATAGTTTTTCAAATCCATACTCTAGTTTTAATCAACTAGGGGCAACCTTTTTATGTAACCAACATCTTGTAAAATTGACACCAATCCTGACATAAGTTTATTTATCATTCGTCCACATAATTTTAACTATTTCCTCTTTTTATCAATTTGAGCATTTGTCTATTTCTTGCACAAACCCTCGAGGGCACATCACACACTTATTTTCATTTATTTGGGGCAATTTTTTCCATTTCTATCACCAACACTCTACTTCTACTATTCTTTGAAACAATATTGATTCACAACACTATTTCAAAGAGGGTAAAATCTAGACACCTAAATTTCATTTAGTGTCAAAATATACCTAAATCTATTAATGATTCCTCTTAATTTAATAAATCACATTTCCTCCCAAAATCAAATAATTGAATAATTTGACATATTGAATAAGTCAATTTTTCACCCTTAAATCCTTAATTTAATAGTTAAATCTAGATTTTACACCTATTCAAACCATATCCCACCTTTTTCTCCCTCATCCCAACCAAATCCACAAATTTTTCCACCTCTTGTGACTCATCCCCTGAGTTATCAAGGAAATTGACTTAGTCTTGTTGAATCAGCTAACCAACCCCACTCTTTTCTTAACTAGGTTGAAAAGGTCTCCATCCTCATGGGTGAGGACTTAGTAGCCACTGTTGATCATTTGGATCATTGAAAAATTCCAAATGATCATCCACTATTGGATCCTTTTCCAAGAATCTATAAATAAGCTTGCAAATATCCATTTTTAAGCATCCTTTAAAACCACAAAATCCTTTAAAATTACAAGATCCTTTGAAATCACAAAATTTAGAGATCTTAAAAACAAGTGAATCAAAGTGAATAAAAATGAATCAAAGTCTTCCTTTTGTACCAAAAAACTATTCATTCTCTCTTTGCATTGAAGGAGTGAGCACCACATACTTGAAAGATTAAATCAGATATTTATTGCAATGGAGAAATCTTGTGTACTCAAAGTGTAAAGTTTATGATTATTGTTTTCTTTATTTTTTTCTATATCATAGTTGAATTTTAGTTTAGATTAGGATTAGTTTACTTTATTTGCGTATCTAAATTTAACTCATACACTATGTTGCAAAAAAGGTAAATGTAGAAAGTTTTTCTAACTAAATATATCATATGGCATTATTTGTTAAAATGATTCTTTGGTTCATACGATTAACATCTAGAACTTAAATATCTAGCATAAGACACTATAGTTTCCTTAATCAACTTGCTTAACTAGGTAGGACAGTGTTATATTTCATAATATAAAAATGTTGATTACCTATTGTCACCTAGACTACTTCTTGATGGATTTTGAATATGAGATGAGTTTATTTTAATCAACAAACTTTCCTAATATCTTTACTCTCATGAGAATTAAAAGACACACTTTGCATAAATGAAACTCACTTATATTGAACATAAACAAACTTTTCATTTAATAAAAGCACACTTGTATTAAAAGAAACACACTTTACATTAAAAGGGAAGTGACACTTTGCATTGAAAGGGAAATCACACTTGTAATAAAATAAAATATACATGTATAAAAAGAAATACACTTTTAAACCATAAACTAGAAATACCAAGTTTCTTGATTTTGGAGAGAAGTGGACCCTTATTTCTTCCTTAGAACTGGATCAAATTTAACTTAGTAGTATAATAGAATGTTATAATTTATTAATAATTCATGTTCAAAAGGAACATACACTAAAAAGTTACACTTGAATGTTCCCTAATTTTCTTTACTCTTTAATCTCTATTTTCTTATAATGAGAAGGAGATATGTACTTATAGCACATTTCAATGACCATTCTTAGAATACAAATCTAATGATCTAAAAAACAAAATATGTTTATTCTAAATAAAAGATCTAGGAATATATCTGTTACTTATAAGAGGCATTGAAAATGATTCAACTAACAATAGACCTAGCATAACTAACATATTTATGAAGAAATTATGTTTGGATTTACAAAAATAGAAATACATTTATATCCAAATCATTTTAGACTATTACTATGAATAGTAATGTCTAAAAGATATCTAAAGAGGAAGAATATATATATGTATAGTAGATATCTTTGGAGTTTCTATATTAATCCATAGAGTATAACTGGGCATCTTCAGAGCATGGCTAGGTGTCTTTAGAATATGACTGGATAGGTTTTTAAAGCTTCACCAGAACATCTTTAGATCTGCTTGGGTGGAATTTTGAAGCTTGACTAAGGATATTTGTAACTCATTGATTTCTATGCCAAGAATTCAAAATTGTTTTCAATTTTTTTTGCCAAAAATATTGATGACTTCTCAAAATAATCCTACCACAGAGATGTATCTCTATATGCAAAACTATACTCATTTTATCCAAGTTAGACACAAATAACAAGATAGAGAATCAACAATGTATCACACACAAACAAAAAACAATTAAACTAATTTCCTACTTAGATAAAACCTTAACTATTAAATATAATGTGATATATAACCAATAAAAACACTTATGTATAGTTTATATGAGATATATTGAGTTATATAGAATGCTCATCATTTCCCCCCCACACTTTACCTTTTACAAGTCCTCTTGCAAACTAGGGGATAACTATTCTTTAATCCATAATTCCTAATTCCAACCATTGGTTGAGATCATATAATTAAAAATTATGTCCCCAATCACAATTACTTCTAGGAAAAAACTCTAAATCTCTTACCACAGTGTGAAACCATGCTTGAAATTCTACTTCTAGCTGATTATGCCAATTTTTCCAAAGAGACATGGGATAAAGAAGAATAGCTGGCATAAATCTCATGTCAATCCAAACATCTAACCCTTATTTTAGGAGTTGAGTGATAATCTGAGCAAGTTCCTTAGCTCTCTAGAGACTCCAATTGATGGTAGTGGGAGTCGTGACTTCCCTACATTTCAAATAAACATAGAAAGTCTCCCATCCATCCATACTTGTTGTGATAGAGATATAGAATGTTGGTTGAAAAAAGCTCAGAAAGCTACTACATTTTCTCTTAAAAACTCATGATAATTATCCTTCATGTAGATGTGATATAAAGGCTATAAGGAAACAAGAAGTTTTTGAGCTTCTTGAAACTGGGGTCTTATACATAAGCCTATAGTATTCTAGAGTTTCAAGAATTGATTATGTGCTTGCTCCCAAGTAGTTGTATTTATCATAGTGAAAAGAAAAGCATGTAATTGTCTTTCTCCCACAAACAAGTTAAACACAAATTTAGACTAGTGTCCCAATAACATGTTACAAAGATAAAACTCACAAATTTGATCTTGTCTTTTTATAGTGCTTTTAAGAAAGATATCCATGAACATGTGTTCATATTCAATGACATTGGGGAAATCAAGAGAATTCAATGGCATTTACCACTTATAAAATTATTCATGAATAAATAAAACATACATAGAAGAAGGTTTTCCTCAAGATAATAATTTCTCAATAATTTCATAAATAGTTTGAATAGAAGTCTAATCCTGTTGCAATTATTGTTGAGATTCTATTTTGATTCTAACATTCTCTATTTCTAAATTCTGAATCTTGTTCTAAAATTTATTCCAAAATGAAATAATTTCATGAAGGGGTAGATGAAAAAGAGGAATATCTCTTTTGGTTCCTTCAATCATTATGACTATCTCCCTTGTTTCTCTATGCATAGCCTATATGGTAGCTTACAACTTAGCATTGAGTTTTTAGCTCCTATATGCGAGTGTTTCATTCATCAAGTAGTTCATACTTACTAGAAATAGAGTGTTTTAGATTATCAATTTAAGTGTTTTTACTAATAATAGAGTTTTGTAGATTATCAATCTGAGCATCCTTAATTCCAAGGGAATTTTGTACAATGTTAAGTTCATGAGATTATGAGAATAATTGATTATGAATTATAGTTTGTTTAACATTAAATATTGTTATAATCACTTTCTATGCTCAAACCTAGGAAAAATAATCTTCATATCATTTTTATAAACTATAAATGGTTTGGTTCTTACCTTGCAAGGTCAATCTAAAAAAATACAACTTTACTTGCTAATGCCAAATAGTTTTTCATGTCATGATAGGGTCATAACATACTATAAATCTTTGTCTTTATGAAAATGTTGAGGAGAAGACAAAGATTATTCTATGAGTGGAGCTTTACCCTTGTCAACTATGTAAGGTAAGGGTATTTATTATTTAGGTACAATCTTTTGTGTAGGGGTTTATGTTTCTTCAACTGTCTTGTCAACATTGATAACTTATATGGGAGAACTTAAACTACCCAAAATCTTAGCTACTTGTACCTCACCTTCTTCTTCCTCTTGGAGAATCAACTAAAAACTTTGTTGGGGTTTGATATATGGGGTAGGGTTTACTGGAAAAACCCTCATTTTCCTTTTTAACCTCCTTCACAACATCTTCAGAGCTATAGGCACTGAAGATAGACCTTCCTCTATTCTTGCTGTCACAGGAGGAGAAATAGGATGTTGTAGTTTCTTACCAAGAATTTTGAGTGAATTTTGTAGAAATGAAGACCAAGATTTCTCACCCTTTGGTTTCTTCACAAAATGGTGTTGATACATGAGATGAATTAAACCATGATGTTTAATTGACCTAGTACCCCTTTTCATTTTTGAGCTTTTTGATGGATAGTAAGGTGAAGATAATAAAGTAGGTTTACCTAGCACTCAGGTTTGGTATCTCCTTTCTTCAGATGAATGAGAAGTCACATAGTATCATCATCGACCATAGTGAACTATCCATCATAAGTGAGGTATTTCATGATCCAATTTGCTACATTATACCATAGAGGTGGAGGACTATCCCAAGTGATCCCTTTGAAAATGCCTTGTGGAGCCTTGATGAACCTAGGATGGGGTGCATTACCATCAATGAACACTTGAATCAGATAAAAAAAATCAATTTTTTAATAAAAACCATGCCTTATTTAGGAATACCTAAAAGTTCACTGATAATAGAGGAATCAACATGAATACGTTCACCTTGGACTATAGAATGATCTTCATCAAATTTTTATAGAAACTCTCAAGCAATGTTCTCCTGAAAACCTTAGAATGTCTTCAGGAAATTTAGCCATCTTACTATTTGAAAAAAAAATCCTTAGAAGATTCATAATGTAAAATAAGTTCTATTGACTCTGTTTCACTTCTCTTTTTACCCTATCTTCATAGCTGTTCATAGTAAAAAAATTAGCTTTCACAAAGAAAAATTGAGTTCAAAATTACACATAGTACTGAGTAGGGTAAGGAAGTTGGGACATGATATGAAAATGAATATAAATAAAGGGATAAAAGGGTGTCACATGTGTAATTATAGTAAAGATGATGGCCAAGATTATACTTGGTGGCACTTGAAATGATTTTTGCAATTATTTATACATTAGGACTTATCTTTTGAAAAGGCTTTTGGAATAACCCCACATTAAGTCATGAAATTAGGAAATAATATTAGCTTCAATCACATCCATGTTGTTTTAAAGGAACTTATCAACATTTAGAAGTGTTGTCTACCTAATGGTCATACATGCAAAACATAAAACAAAAATATCTAACTTGTTGGGAAGGAAGTACAACTATACTTATGATATAAGGATCTATGCTTATCTCTTAAAGTTGTCATGTGTCCTACAAGGATAAATAATTTTGAGAAGATAAGTTGGCTGACAAGATAACAGTTCATGTTTATTGCAAAAGTTTCATCTAAAAAGTGCCTTTTTTGGTTTTCAATTTTCAGTGGTTTATATATATATATATATATATTTTAATTTTTTATACTTTTTTTTTTCATTTTTATATATTTTGAATTTTTGAATGGAGAACTATCATTTTCTAGTTTTCATCACTCCCCCTTATTGGATGTCTGCTACAAAGATCATTCAGCCTTAGTGAAAGAACTAGGTTCTTTCATAACGTCAAATTGGTCTTGATTCTATTTAATGAATTCTTCTCTACTAAGAGGTCTCCTATACACTTTAAGTCTGTGATCATTAGCCAAAAGTGTCCTTTGGTCACCATCAATGGGTTGAATTAGATAGAGCCATTGCTATGGATAGTTTTGATCAAGTATGGCCCCAACCATCTTGTCCTGAACTTAGCTTTGAAATTCTAGAATTTGGAATTAAAATTAATCACCCAATCACCTTGTTGAAACTAGTTTTCTCTTATATGAGCATCATGCCACTATTTTTTCTATTTATGGATCATGCTGGTTTGAGTGAGTGCATCTATTCATATTTCATCCAACCCATTCAGTTGCATGATTGTTTCCTTTTGTGCTTGATCAAGATTAATTCCCATATCAACTACTATCTTTAGTGTCTACAATTCAAACTCTATTGGAAAGAAAGGTTTCTTTCCAAACACAAGTTCATATGGAAAGAATCCTATGGTAGTCTTCCATGTTGTATTATATGCCCAAACTACTTTAAGTACTCTATCTTCCCAATCTTTCCTACTATCATTCATTATTTTCGTTAGAATTTTTTCAAGATTTTGATTGGTGAATTCCACTTGACCAATATATTGAGGGTGATATGGTGAATATTTTTGATGATTGATTTGGTAAAGTTCTGTAAAATCCTTGATATGTTAAACATGACTTGAGTCCCTTGATAAACAATAATAGATCTAGGAGCTCCAAATCTCAACATGGTCCTAAGATATAAGAAATTAACAACCATTTCCTCTTAAAAACCATTGATTTCCTGCACTTCATCCCACTTAGTAACATAATCAGTACATACTAAAGAATAATCTTTTACTTGAGATGGTGAGTTGATTGGTCAAAAAAAATTGAAACCCCATTTCTCAAATGGTTCTAAAACTATTTGAGGATGAAGAGGCATTTATGAGGATAGATTAGGCTTACCCATCCTTTGTAAGGGATCAAATTGCCATACAAACCTTTTTATAGTCTTATAAAGAGATGACCAATAATAACCTACTCCAAAAATATTATGAATGGTCCTATTTGTTGAATAATGTCCTCCTCTTGGTTCACTATGGCATGCTCTTATGAAGTCAAATATTTCATCTTCTCGAACGCACCTGTGAATTACATATCAAGTCCAATTTTAAATAACATGCCTTTAAACAATTTTAAATGAGAACTAGTTCTAATCAAATGTTTTTTTCTTTAGAAGTAAAGGAATGAGGAAACTTATTTGCTGTCAAGAAATTTTCCATGTCTATAAACCATAGGAAGTATGTAGATATAGAAAATAACTATTCATCTAGAAAAGAATCCTCCATAAGTTCATCTTCACTTGTGTGGTCAATCTAGACAAAAAGTCATCAACAATATTATACTTTCCAAGTTTGTCTATAATGGTAATGTCAAATTCTTGCAACAATAATAGCCATCTAATAATTCTTCCACTTACTAGCAGTTTATTTATTAAGTACTTAATAACTGAATGATTTGCATAAATAAATACTTGATAACTAGTGATGTAATGTCTAAAATTATTTATGGAATTAACAACATCAAGAAATTCTTTTTCTATGGTAGTGTAGTTTTTCTCTATGGGAGGAAGATTCTTGATGATATAATAAATGGCATACATTTTTCCTTCCTCACCTCTTTGTCCTAGAATTTCCCCTAATGTGTTATTGTAAGTGTCAGTATAAATACGAAAAGGTTGTTCCCAATTAGTTCCTTTAAAAAATGGGGTATTCATAAGTTTGTTTTTTAACATTTTAAAATTTTATTGACACTTATCATTCCATACAAATTCACTGTCTTTTGTTAGAAAGGTAAACATAGGTGCAACTATTTTGATAAAGTCTTCAATAAATCTTCTATAATATCCTACATGAATAAGAATTTTTTTAACATCTATTTATATTTAAGGAATGGAAAGACTAAAAATTACCTTAATCTTCTTGAGATCCACTTTTAATCCTTGAGAAGAGATATGATGTCCTAAGACTATCCCTTCATCAACCATTATTACACACTTCTCATGACTGAAGGAACTTGGTGTTGTTCACATCTAGTGAACACTTTATCTAAATTACTCAAGGCTTCATAATTTTTTTTTCCATGGATAATGAATTCATCCATTTATACTTTCACACAATCATCTTTAAGATTAGAAAATATGGCTAACATTACTCTCTAGAAGATAGTAGATGCATTACATAATCAAAAAATAAGGAATTATAAGTAAATATTCCCTAAGGGTAGGTAAATTTATTTTTATCTTGATATTCAAGAGATATTCTTATTTTATTATATCCATTTAACCCATTTAGGAAATAAAAGTACTGCTTTCCTGCCAAGTTATCTAAAACTTGATCAATAAAAGGCAAAAGAAAATAATCTCTCATAGTGGATTCACTTAGTTCGCTATAATCTATGTAGACTCTTCATTTCCATTATTCTTAGGTATAATTATTAGAGGTGAAACCCATTTAATATCATATATGGCATAAATAAAACCAACTTCTAATATTTTTTCTATCTCTATCTTTACGACTTCTTTCAAGGTTGGGTTAATTCTCCATTATGGTTGTCTCACTAGTCTAACAACTTCTATGTAAATGTGATGGGTACAGATATTGGGATGTATTCCTTTCATATCAATATAATTCCAAGTGAAGGATTTTATGTGTTTTACCAATACATCAAACACTTTAATTTCTTACTAGTTAGTTAACTAGTTATTGATATTCAATAGTTAACAAGGATGGATTACAATTTGTTTAGTACTTAGAACGATGGAATTTACCTACTTGTATTCATTCATCAAAACATTTAATGGACATAGATCTAGTAGTAGCATGTGAAATGTAGCCACATATTTGTAAAAGGTTTCAATTTTGGAGAGAATATTGGTCAGTGGATAATGAAAAGCATTTAAAAATGAATTATGCCCCTTTTGAGCCCAATCAACTATGGCTTGCTGGATATCTTGCAGACCAGATAACATGTTTGGAAAAATTATGAAATTTTCTTGGTTATCAGTAGTGAAGCTAAATTATTCTCATTCATGATTTTTCATCTTTGGATCTAAACTTTCAATCTTTGGAACTAAGCTATCAGTCTCAGGACCTAATCTATCAGTCTTCAAAACTAGGATTTTAAACTTCAAAGCTAGGCTATCGAACTTCAAAAATACATTGTCAGCCTTCAGATCTAGGCTATCTTGGTCCAAATATTCTATTATCTATTCATTAAATTCTTGGACATGTTATTTTATAGTAACCATGGCTAAATATGACACTCTATTCTAATTTTCTTTAGGTTTATCCACCCATATCTATTCAGAAAGATCCATTGAAGGTCTAACAAGTGGATAAAGGGAGATTTGTTTGGCATGTATTGCATTAGAAATGGTCATATTACTAGATCTAAATTCAATTCATGTTGTGACTATAGCTAACCAAGGTCTTCAAATAATAATTAGATACCCTAACTTCTTGGGTTTAGGTTGAAGGATCATAAAATCTATGGGGTATTATATGGTGACTAGAACATTTTATATGGTTCATTTAGGCATAGTAGTGGATTGATTTGCCATTTGAAAAATTGTAGTGGTAGTTTGAAACCCTATGAAGGATAAAAATTATACTATTTTGATAGGCATTATGTTGATGGAAACACTTAGGTATACAAGCATATTTGGTATGGACTTGTTCCCAATTATCATAGTCATCACGGGATTGTTAGGGTCTTTGTATTTGGGAATAAGTATGTTTCATACTAGTAAATCATCAATTTTTCCAATCACCTAAATTATTTTAAGATACTATTTCTTTCTTCTTGGTGCTTTGATGCATAATCCTTTAATTATTTGATTTAATTCAGGAATATCCTTAATATCTTAATAATGGAATTTCTATCTTCATCTCTCTTAATCCTTGCATCAATTCAGAATGCTTCCTAGGTTTTTCTTCTTTAAGTCTCTTAAGAAATGGAATAGTAGGGGGATCTTGAAATGTGGGTGGTGTGATTGGAGTTGTAGTGGCTTCTATCTTGTGTTCATTTGGTTCTTGGATTATAGGTGACTCAAGAGTGTTTTCATCATTGGGATTTCTAGTTATGGTAATGGGTGAATCTCCTACTACCTTTATTGACCTAAAATGAATATTATTACACTCAACTGAATCACTTACAACATTAATTTTTTGGTGATCTCCATATACAAGAGTATTTTACCTATTTTTAGGATTTTCCATTGGTTGAGAAGGTAACTGTGGTTGGCTAACCTGCTACTCAATTGGTGGTGGGTGAGGTTGGGAAGGCATCAAAGTCTACTGTGTAGGAAAAATTTTCTACATTTGATTATGAGACCATTATTGATTTGTCCATTGAGGTGGTGACTATTATATCCACTCAAGTTGTTGGTTTTGATTCTATGTCTAGGGTTGTGAAGGATTTTGAGGCAACCCCCACATCTATGGTATCCATTCTTAAGTACCCCATGGTTGTGGTTATGGTCTCCATATTTGTGTTGTGACTTATTTAGCCCATGGTGTAATTCATGGATTGGGGGAAAACATTAGACTAAATTTATTTTGAGGTTGGGAGTAATGGTTTCCTTTTATTTGGATAAAGTTCACTTCCTCAATTGCATGTACTTTTTGTTTTACTTGGTTTCTCATGGTAAGAAGATAATTATAGTTTTTGGTGTCATGGTTTCAGTCATAAATATTATATACCTTTATTTTATCTAAAGGATAATCTTTTACCATGTGTTTAAGTCTACATCTAGGACAATATATTGATAATTATTTAGCATTATTGACATTGGCCTTTGATTTGAGACCATATAATATGGTTGTTAATTATACTAGAATATCTATTTTGAAATTAGAAAATTATTTCATTAATTGGCTAACTTCAAGTGATTTTCCTAACCATGATTTCTTTATGTTAGGTCTTGTCCTAGAATACTTAGTATATACTACTGAAATATATGAAAGGTTAACTTGTCAATGTCACCCTTTCCTATTAGGTTGAAAGCATCACGTGTATCATCATCTAGGCCTTTAATAAAGACTGTCTTGATGACCTCCTCTATGAGTTGGTAACCACTATATTTATGGGAAGATATAAAGCTATCAAGGTAATCTTCTAAGGTTTCATATTCATTTTATATTATCTTGAAGAAATCTTCTTTTCGTTCTCTATATCTAAAATAATCTTGATATTTATCAAGAAATGAAGTTTCCATTTCTTCCCAAGTACTTGTAGAATTACCCTCAAGACCCATGAACCATCTTATGATACATCCTTAAGTGTAGATGGGAATAGCTTTAACTTTTGATTGTCAGTGACATAGTCAAATGTTTAGTAGAGAACCTAAAATTCAAAGAGGAAATGATCTAGATCTTTTGAGGATTTACCTCTAAAAGTAGGTAAAATAGATGGTGAGATATTTTTCATGGAGTTTCTATCATCAAGACCCAAGATGATTGGATAGGAAAAAGTTTTATCCTATTGAGGCTACCTATCAAGGTTTTCTACATATGCCTGATTGTCTTCCATATTTTCTACCCAAATTTTGTTATCAATTCAATTCAAGTTCTCTTCTTGGGTTCTCAACCAATGGTATACCATATCAGGAGGAGAATATTCATTTGTGATTATATATTATTATTATAGAGCTTGTGGATCAAATCTAATTATTCCAAAAAGGGGATTTTCATGATTAATTCTTCCTATGGGAGAAGATGACCTGAAATGAGTTATTCTTGTAGGATCTGTTTGTGAGGATGAATGTTTTTCAAGAGAGGAATCAAAAAAAAATTGTAGATGGATTTTAATTGCCTTTATTTCACTTCCTAATCTTTCCAATAAGGATATAATCCTCTCTTCTTCTAGTTTTATTTGGGAGTATTTAGAGACAAACCATCCTTGAGAATCTCTTAGGTGGTTCATAAAACTAAGGAGTCTTTGATTATTTTTGTATTTTTGGGATATATGAATGTTTTTTAATTTACACTATATAAATATATTATAAGATCTCACTAACACTTCTTAATTACCAATTAATATTCCCTATAAATGACCCCAAAAATGATAGGTTGTTGCTATACCTTTCATTTAACCAATAAATGGATTGGTGTCATTTTTTAATAGGGATAGTATCCAAGGTTATATGTAATGAGATGTTGGATATTTGAGTTAATAGTTCTTTGTTTAGGGGGTGTTTACTCTATTGTTGATTTCTAAATCCTAAGGGCAACAAACATGATTATAATCCTATGTTGTAGAAAAGATAAATCTATAAAGTTTTACTAACTGAATATCTCTTATGGCATTCCTTGTTAAAAGGATTCTTTAGTTCACACCATCAACAATGAGAACTTAAACATCTGGCATTAAAAACTATAGTGTCCTTATTCGACTTGCTTGATTGGGTAGGATAGTGTTGTATTTTAGAATGTAAGAATGTTGATTGCCTATTGTCACCTAGACTGCTTCCTGATGGATTTTGAATATGATATGAGTTTATTTTAATAAACAAACTTTCTTATTAACTTTACTCTTATGACAATTGAAATACACACTTTTCATAAAGGAAACCACTTACATTAAATTGAAACAAACATTTCATTTAATGAAAGATCACTTGAATTAAAATAATCACACTTTGCATTAAAAAGGAAGCCACACTTTTCATTAAAAGGGAAATCACACTTGAAGTAAAATTAAATATACCTATATCAAAATAAATACACTTTTAAACTATAAACTAGAAATACAAATTGTCGTAATCTTTGGAGAGAAGTGGACCCTTGCTCCTTCCTAAGAACATGATCAACTTTAATTGAGTAGTGGAATAGAATGTTATACTTTATTAATAATTCATGATCAAAAGGAATGTCTACTATAAATTATACTTGAATGTTTCCTAATTTTCTTTACTTTCTATTTTATATTTTATTAGAATAAGAAAGAAACATGTACTTATAGCACATTTCAATGACCATTTTTAGAATACAAAATCTGATGATCTAAACAACAAAAATTGCTTATTCTAAATAGAAGACATAGGAATAAGATCCTATGCTTATAGGAGGTGTTGTAACTAATTCAATTAACAATAGACCAAGAATAAATAACATATATCTAAAGAGATTATGTCTAGATTTACAAAAATAACAATAAATTTATATCTGAATAATTTTAGACTATTACTATGAATAGTAATATCCAAAAGAAGATATATAAAGAGGAAAAATTTATATATATACAATAGATATATTTAGATTTACTATATTAATCCATAGATTATAGTTGGGCATCTTTGGAGCATAGTTATGTGTATTCGAAGCATGAATAGATAGGTCTTCAGAGCTTCATGGGGACATCTTCAGAGCTCAACTAAGTCTCTTTGTAGTTCATTGAGTTCTATGTTGAGTCTTTAAAACTATTACCAAAACTATTGATGACTTCTCAAAATAATCCTATCATAGAGATGTATCTCTGTATGCAAAATTATACTCATTTCATCTAAGTTAGACACAAATAACAAGATAGAGAATTAACAAGGTATCAAATACAAAAAAATATATTTTCACTCATTTTCTACTTAGAGTAGACCTTAACTATTAAATGTATTGAAATATATAACCAAGAGGCAACACTTATGGATTGTTTATATGAGATATAATGAGCTATATAGAATTCTCATCAAGAAAGAGATCTTATCTTGAAGTGGGATTTTGATAGAACCAAACTTGGTAAGCATATCAAATTTGATGCATTATGGAGTGGACCTCAAGTCATCATTGCTTGTGAGGATTACAATGACTTTCAATTAGCAAGACTCAATGGAGAATAATTGAGTATGCTAATCAATGGAATACACTTGAATCCATGTTATTAAGGTTAGTTCTATATTTTTACATATTAGAGTAGGTTTTGAGTTCTATAAGTGTTTCATGCACGTGTTTATTTTTCTTTCCTTGTGTGTTTATTTCCTCCAAGTGTGTTTAGACACATGTTTGGTGTGGTGTTTATCTTGTTGTCATCTAGTTTCATTTTTTTTCCAAGGTAGGTTTCAAGTTGTAATTTCATATTGACCCCATTACCCAATAGAAGGATAAGGCCACTGATCCATTAGCATTGCAGGCAGGCTACCCTTGTGAATATCCAAATGGTTGACCCCAAGTCAAGATAGGTCAACCCCTCTAAATTAATAATTTTATAGGGTGGTCATATGGATTTTTCATGGTCTAAAATGGTCCTAAAGAGTCCCATATGGTCATGTTTTCCCTTAGCCTTGTCCAAGTTCTAGTCTTAGTTTCACTTGTCTAGTCCCATGGTCAAGTACAAGGTCTTATATAATAAAACTTTGTAAAATATTTAGTATAGATAAAATTAATTAATTTTTTTTAATTTTAATGTCATTAATGTCATACTATCATTCTATAACCTTTATTTGACACTCAAATGCAAAAAATGTCAATTTGGCTACCTTTTAGCCCATGTAGAGGAATAGGACATACCAATTCAAGAATGGAATGTTTAAAGAAGAATAAAAATTACATTGGTGTTAGAGAGAGGTTAGATAATTTTAAATTTTAGTTAGGTACTAAAAAAATTATAGTTTCAACCTCCCTAATAGGAAAAATGACACTTTCAATCACTTTTAGGCACTTCTACAGCCTTGGAGAATTAGTTGTTAGTTAAAAATGGTTTAATAGTGTCTCTTGGGATAAAAAACATGATTTTATAGATTTGGAACAAGTTTAAAGTTGAAATAATACTCTAGACACATTTTCTCCTCCATTGCTGCCTTCACAAGCTTAGAAAGGCAAAATTAAAGTGGATGGTATGGCCAAGATAAAGAGAGAGTTAGGATATGAAAATTTGGAAAATTTTAGGGTCATAATTATATTCAAATTATTTTAGTTTTTTTGCATAATTATGTTCTATTATTTATGAACAATCACTAAGAGTGATCACAGGTCACTATGACGTATACATCAAAGAGGGGTCTATTCTTGCACCTATTTATCCAAATTATAAATAAAATGAGAGAAATTAATTTGAGGGTGTTTTTTATATGTCTTTTATCTCATTCTCATGGTGGTTTTATCAGTTGAATCATCTCCATGAAGTAATTCCAGTTGAGGGAAGAAGGTCTTGGTATACAAGCTATTTCACACAATCCTGCTAAAAGTCCATGTTTCCTCTTCATGGTGATTATTATTAGGGGTATATAATGCTACATAACTCATGGAATATCTTTAACATCCATGGAATTCATGTAATTTATTTTAAATGGATCTCTTTCTCCATAATCTCCAAGTGATTTGCTTCTTAAGAGACCTATATGGTATTTGGATGATCTTTCTAGGTCTAAAATTCATTTTGGTTTGAATAGCAATAATTAAAATCATTAATAAATAAGAGAGAAATTTTTGAGCTATTGGTTTATTGAATAATTTGGAACATGATCCAAATTTTCATCTTGAGCAAGTTCATGAAGTGTCTCAAGTACTTACAGGCCTGCAAGTCTATCAACATGTATTCAGGGACCCAAATCCATGTTAAGAATGTTTGGATAATATGGAGAGGTAAGTGAAACCTTATTCAAACTCAAAAATTTCATAAAAATAATGACACACTATAAAGAGACTCCATTTTCAATGCTCAAGACTTCACAGTCCATACTTGATCCATACAGTAACCTGAAGTTGAAGGGGATAACATCATGTTTATCACATGCTCTATGATACATTGAGGAATGATAAAATAAGTGTGTTATTTTTTGATGGGGTGAAAATATTATAACTCAAAAAGATCAAGGAATTGGCTTACATAGTCTTAAACAATCATTAGAGATCTACACACCCCAAGCCTGTAGGTCCTCTTTTGGACCAAGTTAATATCAAACTAACACTAGAATAAGCTCATATAGAAGATTTAACCTCAAGGTAGATGAATAAAGGAATCATAAACCTTTAATAATCCACTAGGTCACTCATAATCAAAAGGACAATAAACTGAGCAAATAGTCAAAAAACATCTACAATACCCTATATGGATTGTACATCCATGAGCAAATAGGAGTTGGTTTGAAAGTGCCACCAATGTGTTGACAGAACCTATAGGCAATACATCAACCCTTATCAAGAGTTATAATCATTCAAACATTATGCTAATGTATGAAATTTTATTTTCCAAACCTACATATAGTCCATATCCCTAAAGAGCACCTATAGTCTGTGTAATATCCCTTCGAATATCAAAACAAAGCTCCAAATTGCTTATCTAAATTTTTGCAAAATATCTTCAAATAGATGAATAAATCACAGTATAATTTCTTATTTATTTGCTCATAAGCTTAAATTCAGATAGATCTAACTTCAGAGGTACTTCTTCATCGAGAGACCATAAGCACTCCAACGGGGATACAGAGAGACCGGATTTTAACATAGATAAATCCAGGGTTAAAAATGATTCAAAAGCCAATCCAGCAGCACCACCTTTGGATCGTGAGGTGCTTAATGATCTACGCAGGAAGAAGCTTTGCTTCTAGGGCCTCTTTTTGTCTCTACACAACTCTAATATATAGCAAATAAAGCTCTGATACCACTGTAATATCCCTTCGAATATCAAAACAAAGCTCTGAATTGCTTATCTGAATTTCTACAAAAATATCTTCAAATAGATAAATAAATCATAGTATAAACTCTTTTTTATTTGCTCATAAGCTTACAATAGAGATCCTCTGTCAAGTATACAAAGAATATTGAAAGTACGGCCTGAATAGCCTAAATATTCTGCAAACTGGGAAAGAATTCTGAATCTGGTTCGTCTCGGTCTGCTGTGCAAAAAATATCTTTGCTCTGATACCACTGTAATATCCCTTCGAATATCAAAACAAAGCTCCAAATTGCTTATCTGAATTTTTGTAAAATATCTTCAAATAGATGAATAAATCACAGTATAATTTATTATTTATTTGCTCATAAGCTTACAATAGAGATCCTCTATCAAGTATACAAAGAATATCGAAAGTTTGGCCTTATAGCCTGAATATTTCGCAAACTGGGCTGAATCTGGCACGTCTTGGCCTGCTATGTAAAAAACACAGTCGGCGACATCGATTATACTGCTGTCATCGGTCGACCTGTAGTGGTCCCCTTGTCGACGTCGGTGATGAGTCGACCGATGTCGGTCTCTGTAAGTCTCTGTTTGCCGATGTCGGTACCTAAACTTTCTGTAGATGCGTACGGATTTTCACAGATCTGTACGGAAGTCATACGGCCGCTGATATTGCTCAACCTATATGCTTGATCCTGATCTGTAGAATTATGGGCTAATACAAAAGATCTATATCTGTATAATTCTGGAATCAAAACCCAAATAATGAAAATACCTGTAAACCCTTGTGATAGCTTCTGTGTGAAGTTATCTCTCAAACTTGTAAGTACATGTGATAGCTTCTGGATGAAGTTATCTCCCAATTCGGCAATAGATCGGTTGATCTTTCACAACCTCTGAATCGCTCACACTGAAGAGTTGACGTTCTTCAATGCAGTTTGGCAATAGATCAGCTGATCTTTCACAGCCTCTGAATTGTGCACAATGAAGAGTTGACGTTCTCCACTGCAGATGGAATACTGGAACCCTTGGCTCAGTCTTCACACAAGAATTTCTTAACAAGAATCAATATCAATAATCATCATGAATACAAACTCTCTCCCATGAGAGATTCTTATACACCTCCAAAGGTGTGCTTGCTAAAATTAGACTCCCTTAAATTAGAACTAGGGTCTTAAAATTAGACCAAGTCTTAAATTAGAATTTGCATCCTAAAATTAGACCCAATCATTAATAATTAATAATTAATTAAAATTAGATCAAATAATTAATATTTGATTAAATTAATCAAATATTAATATCTCCCTTAATTCATGCTGGAAAGAGCCCGAACAAATTCCAACCCATCTCTATCAAGACCCTCTATCCATCCCATCAGCCTATGAGGGTCGCATAATAGGCTAATCATCCGCTCGAAAAGATGTCAATTAGAAGGGGACATGACAGTCTGTACAAACTAGTAGGTGAGCTAAAGGTGCATATAATGAAGAATTCTGAGATTATGTTTTAAAGGGTTGAACCTATTTTTGAATTTTATGCAAGTTGAAGGACCAATATAAGATGGTATGTGAGAATGTGAGGAGTATGTAGTATTGATCCTAAATGGGCAACTACAAGCCTACTTAGAAAGACAACTCAATTACACACCTAAAGAGAATGGTATTGTGCATTTAGAGGTTGATTTGAACTATATTAAAACTTAAATTAAGTCTATGGAGCATCATCATGTATTATTGAAGAGAATCACTGATGGAAGGTAAGGTCTAAAATACTTGATATAGTTAAGTAGCCCTAAAAAAGGCACGTATAGGTTGCTACTAGAAGCTCAATAATGTTCAAACCTAAAAGAGGGACTAGATTATGTTTTAAAGTGTTTTAACTCACTTTTTTATCTAAAATAAGTTTAATTAACTTAGAGAAAGTTAGTGACATGAGAGTGAGGTCCTAGGCAACTAAAAATGTAAATTCAACCTTAGTTTGGTCACCTATAGCCAGTACAAATAGGTCAACACAAGTGAAGATCAAGGTAACAGTGGTATGAAAGGTATTGAAGAGGTTAGGGTAAATATAATCATGGAAACTCTAAGTTGGCACTAAGTAATATCTGTTACATTCATAAAAGATGAATAGGCCTATTTGAATCCTTATCAACCTAAGGCTAAGAGCGTAAAAGTTACCCATAATGAGAAATAATATGGTAGGAAAGAAATCCTTAAGTTAGTAGAATGAGGATGTATCAATATTAAAACATGAACAAACCCAAAGAATCAATAGAGAAGTGGATTGTAAATCACTCACACTTTGAAATTATGGAACTTAGCATAAGTTGGAAGTCTTCCTACATCACCAAAATAGGGTAGTCTCTGAGGATTATTAGTCACATGGATTCAAAGAGAGTTACCAATAAGGAAGGTTTACCTTAACCTCTCTGAAAGACAAATTGGCTCCCATAGGAACACCTCATGATAGATCAAGACCCTACAAGCATCTACACATGGCCTACTTGAAAGACAACTGGTCCGAAGTCAATTTAAGATTAAGGTAGAGTAAGTGTTTGAGAGTTTTTTGAAACCTAATTGAATACTCTCTACTCATAGTTTCATAATACTGATAGGGAAGATACTAGTGTAGTAAATGAGGTCTCAAACTTAATTCATAGTCAAGTGATTCATGGACACCTACATGCTGTATAATCACAAGCAAAACTTAAGCCTAAGGTGAAAAGAAAAGTAGGAAGTGAGGGAATTTGAGGTTCACCTTAGATAGAAAAAATATCATAATATGTGGTGAGACCAAAGAAAACATGAGGTGGTGGAACAACTGGGTTTTAAACCTCAAAACTCAATCTAAGCCCAAAACCCTATAGTCACACTAATAGACCTTGCCTGTCATGAGAGAAATTGTTATTTTGAGGGATCTAAAAGAATGATAAGGGTTTGAAATTTGGTACAAGGTATCATCATGACCTGAAAAATACTTATATTGTCTCCTTTAGGTTAGATAAATAGTGGGCATATCCACTATTTTATTTTAGACCTTGCTCACTCCTTGGGCAAGGGGAAGTCAAGAGACTCAGGCATCCACTTGGTCCCAAAAAGAAAATAAAGAATTATAGACCTCATGAATGGATCCTTAGGGAATTAAAAAAATCATAAAATAGGTATCGATTCATTCTTAGGTGGAAACAAACTTCAACTTTCACTCCAAAGCCCTTGAGGGCTAACAAAGAGACGATAGGCTCTTAAACTCCAATGCCCTAACCAATGTACCCTCAGCATATAGAGGGGTAATGAAGGATTAAAAATAATTTATAATCATGGAGAGGGTTTTTATAGAGGTGTATATTCCTATCATAGTAGTTGGAATGAGTTTTAAAACCTATAACTCAAAATATATCTCTCTCTAAGCCTAAGAACACCAAGCAAGCCACTCGAAGAGCAACTTCAGATGCTCACACTGTTGCTCAAAATTTTCATGGGAGTATGATACTTTTTTAATAGTTTAAGGGGTATATAAATAAGGTTTAAAAATTGGAAGGAGGTCATTTAATGATCTATTCTTTATGACCAATCTTTAAGACCCTAAACAAGTCTTAAACCTCACTTAAACCTTGATAGTGACCATTCATGGGAAAAAGAGCTCAAATGTGTACATAATTATATATTTTTATCTTAATTTTTTTTTTGGATTTTGTTTAGCACTCTAAATAGGTTATGCACATGTACTTCAATTATATTTACTATTGTACATAATGCCTAAAATACCCTATCTTTTATGTTTTTTGTGTTTTATAGGTGTTATGAGAAGGGGAGAGCTTCCAAATCATGGTATGAGGTAATTTGTGACTTTTAATATTTATTAAAATCCAAAAATTTTCACAATATATTCTATAAATGATCAAACTAGGCCCTATTTTCAAGGCAGTCTCAAACAAGTTCAAAATGAGACTAGGAAGTAAGGCCATTTCTTGGTTTACATACCTCCCTAGGGTCTCATGACACCAAAATTGACATGGAGGTTTGTGATGTCCTAAGTAAAGTTAATCACATAATTTTGGCTATTTTTACATGTGTGGTATAATTTTGGAGAAAAAAAATAGGGTCTAAAGCAAGGAGGCTTAATTGAGGCCTAATTCAAGAGAGAGAAAGGAATAAAAATGGGTTTACACTCATATTATGAAGATGAAATTTGAAATGGAGATATAAGGAAATAGAGGGTCTTATAATATTCCATTATTTTTTAAATATAATCCATACAACTCCCATGCAAGGATGTTTACTTAAAACTAAGGATACAAGGAAACTAGGCCTATCTAAGGCTTAATGAGCAAGATTAGTTCTTGGGAGTTGGTCCAAGAACCAAAATTGTTTGTTTTATTACCAAAATAGGTGTGGGAAATGAGGAGTTACAAGACACCTATCCATATAACTGATGGAATGGTAGGTCAGAGGAGTTTATTAAGTCATGGTAGATGTAAAGTGAGTTTTTTTAGATCACTTAAATGTGAATTAATTATTTTAAGGTCCATTTGTCACTCCTTTCATAAAAAAGGGTAATTTATAAGATGCTAGTCAAGGTGTCAAGCAAAGTTATAAATCCTATGCCAATTGGAAGGATGGATCATCTTCAGGGTGTCAACACATGGCATGGAAGAACTGATAGACTATTTCATAACTCTTTCTTTTTAACTTGTTCTCTTATGATTGACATGTGTCACTCCTCTTCTACGTCTCACTCTTTCTTTCTTCACATTGTTTTGTTTAAGCAACCATTTTTGGATTTGAAAAGGATCCACACATTTGGTATGGTGAATACATACAAAAATTTAGACTTGTACTTTCATATTGAATTGAATTCAACCTAGATATTCTACTTGTATCATGCAAAGAGTGATTTTGAAGATGTTGTATTGATGAGTGTTTAGTGATAATCATATCCTTTGCATTTGTCCTTCATGTTTCATGCCTCATGCAAGTTTGCTACCTTTCATGAGTCATATGAAGTGTTATACTTTGTTTGCTTCTTTTTAGAAATATAGACCATTAATGTTGTCATTAGTACCTCTTGGTTAATCATCTTATTACTCTTATAATCATCTAAACCTTCATATTGAAACACAAGTGTGATAGGGGCTATTTAGAGTAACATAATTAGATTGTAAGTTACAATTTCATAGTAAATTTTTAAAAAGTTGTGGGTTTCATGTTTAGTACATCACCTCCAAGTTTTTTGGTTAGATTATTACTCTTCTTTCCCTTTTCCATGTCAAAGCAAGTGGTGTCATATTCATATAGGTGTTGTATTTTAGGAGCTAGCCCAAAATCTAGAGGTTTGACTCACTTAGAGGTCATCCACAACCTAGGTTAAATTCTATTACATAGATCAAGTTGAGAGGGCTTGAATCAACCTCTCATAGGGTGAAATTTTGGGATATAAAAAGCCTTAATTAGAGACTCTTACACACTCTTTCTTGTGTAATCATGATTTTGAGGACTCTCTCTCCACCATTTATATTTATCTTAGATCAAGGGCTCACATTCAATCCCAAAGTCTATAAATGCAAGGGCCTTTGGCCATTATAGACAAGCTCTCTTGAAATAAACTTATTATGTAGAAATAATACTAGAGATTCACATTTATTGTCAAGATAATTTCTAAGACCTAAAATATACAATGGGAAATTCTATCCATGTGTAGAGTTAACATTTCCAAAGATATCTCATCTACAAGCAGAGCATAAGCCTCTTTGAACCAACAAAAAAAGATTCTCCAAAGAAGTTATAATGTCTTTTATTTGATTTTTACTTGATTCATCTTGTGTTTGACCTTGCTCAACCCTAGGGATTAGGCTTAGAATGTCATGTTCATACAAGTTTTTTGATGTTTTATTCACTACCAAAAAACTAACCCTTTTTAGATTCCTAATCTACTTAATTCCTTACTTGGTGGGACCCTACTTAGTCCATGAACTCTTTTAGGCCCTCTTAATTGTTCCAAATGTAGGAATTAATCTAATAATTATATTAATTCAATTTATTTTCCTCAAAAACTTGCTAATTTCCATCTTAGGTGAAATCTATAGTTTTTTCTTACTAAACAGTGGTTTCACCCCCAAAATCAATGGTTTTTTGCTCTAAAAATTAGCAGTTTTGACTCATAATTCCTTGTTTTTCTATAATTTTATAGGTCATTATAATCAGTGATTTTAATCAAGAAATAAATAGTTTCAACTTACTAATAAGTGATTTTGTTCAATAAATTGATGGCTTTGTTCTTTCCATGTTTTCTATTAATTAATAATTTTACCCTATGTATCGATGGTTTCACTATATGTATTGGTGGTTTTATAATACTAATAAATAGTTTAGTTAGTTTCTTATTTGGTCTATGCCTGTAGGAATAGATGGTTTCACCCTGACAAATGGTGGTTTTACCCTATGTTGAAAAAAATTTGAGACTTAAGTAAATTCACTTTCAATTTCCTTTACCAATCTAAAACTACATTAAAAACTTCTAACCACTTTTATTGTAGGAATTGGAACAAATGAGTGGATTTTATAGATAAAAATAAAAGCACATTTTATTTTACAAACATTTCAATTTAGGCTTAAAAAGAACACACAATTTTAATTTGGGATTACAACTCATTCTTTCCTAAGTCATTCATTTTCTCGCATTTATTCTATTTTGTTTGTGTTATGAGGTTAAAGTTGTCACTAAATTTTTCACCCTTGAAAAGGTAATTAAAGCCTTATATAAATTGAGTAGAACATGGGATTACATTTAGGCCTGTGGTTTCCTATAGTAGAGGTAAACCTTTATATTGAAGGGCTAGCTCACTTGGTTTGTCTATTGAAGCTCATCACCTAAACTACTAGCTTATTTGGATGAAAAGGGAGAGAGATAACATAAAGTAAACCTATCCTAATGAGGTGATGTACCAATTTTAACCTGACCACTACCAACCAATTTCAAGTACACTTCAGACACAAGCCTAACCTACACATACACTAATCCAAATCTACCTATTGCATGAGTATTTCTCATGGAGGTTTGTGAAGCCAACTTAAGATAGGAGGATAAAATAAAAGGTCATAACATGACACTAGTGTAGATAAAACATAGTAAAATCATGATAACTCTATTAGAACACTTCAAGAGACCCATAATAGACTTTCAAAGCTAAATATGAATGCAAACAAGGACAACATGCTAAGGAAGAGAATCTATCACTTATCAAGATCAACTAGTTAACAAACACATTAAAAAAACTCATGGAGAAGGTAAAAAAAATTATTTATTAATCAAAGGCTTTAATTGAACAAGGATTCACCATACTCAGATGGAAAATATTAACTTAGCCAAAAGTGGCTCAATATATAGAGAATGTGAGAGAGAAGAGAAGAAGGGTTCAGGAGAGAGAAGGTACACAAGTGCCATGTGAATTAAAAATAAGAGAGGAGTTATAGAAATAACTCAATAGGTCCTAGATGAAATGTGTTTCCCCTCTTCAAATTCTCCAACCCTCCAAGTGCTGTGGGAGTTAAAAAACTTATTTGACACCTTGACTACCTTCTTGAAACTCCTCTTCTTCTTGACATGTTGAAGGACAAGTGGCCTTATTGATGGTCAGATCAGTTTATATTACATTTTTGATCTAATATTGACACCTCTAAACTAACCCAAATAGGTTATCTTTCACACTTCATTTCTTTCTCTTGCAAGGTGTCTAAAAGACTCTTCATTTCCTTAGGCCTTTTTTTCACACAAGTGTCAAAAATTGGTTTCATTTGGTTTAGCTCATCAAAACTTCATGGAAGGTATATTTACATCATATTGGACTTGTAAAAATTCATTTTGAGGCCTCAAACCTTCCCCAACAAGTCATTGTCTACCAAAAGCCCTAGATAGGCCTTGCTTGTAGCCCTAAAATGATGCAAACCTTCTTGTGTAGTACAAAGTAAAGAAGATGTTGAGAATTTTAGGGCATATTACAGTACCCTCTATGGATTTATAGCTACATGTTCAATTTAATTCTTTGATAGTAGGTGGAGATGTCCTTTTCTACCCTTTTTCTCTCCTAATTAGGCCTCAATTAGGCCTCCTTGCCACGAAAGTGAAAAATGATTATATAGCCTCCACACATGTACCAAAACCTTAAAAATCATGTTATTTAGGTAGAAAACATCCTCCTGTATCTCCATGTCAAATTTGAAGTTATGACTCATTGTATAAATCTACAAAATAACAAAAATTAGTCTTTTCAGCCCTAATTTTTACATTTCTATACAAATCAATTGCATGGGATGATGATCAGGTGAGTATTAAACATGTAAGGGGTGATTTGGAATCTTTTTAGATCTATATTTAAGCATAAATATTCATTTCTCTTTCATCAAGTCCTTATGGCTCTCTTGGGCAGCCTAAAAGTGACTTGGGTTCTTAAGGATGATTCATAAAGCTAGATGTATTAAACCTCCAAAAAATTCCAAAAAATGGAAGTTCATTATTGTATCCAACTTTCTCTAGGAGCCCAAGGTCCCATGAAACATGTGCGGACTGTACCAAGAAAGAGAAAATGACTTCCCAAGTTAGAAATAAGCATTTTATGAGATCTGAGTTAAGATTGCAATCTGTAGGAGCTTCTTTTGAGTTTGGTTTGAGTTAAAATGACATTCATGGGGTATATTATATTTAAAATGACCTATTAAAATAGGTTTCTTTCCATATCCATTCACCAAACTTTTACATCCTCATGTTCTCTAAACCTTAGGGTTCTTATGCCAAACTATCTGGCATACCATAGGTGCATGTATTCTCAAATTTCCTCTCACTATCAGATGTCTATGATTTCATGGAATGTATATTCATACCCCTTCACTATATTCTCAAGGATTTAAAATTCCATCTCAACCTCATCTGACTTCATCTCCTCTAAGTTTGCCCTGTAGGCTTGTGTATGCACTTAGTCTACTAGGACTGAGTAGGGTATGTTGAACTATTTGTCTCTTTATTGTTTTATTTTGAAACTTTGATGAAAAAATGTCATAAATGTACAATAATATTCAAACATTTTACTCTCCTTTAGACCTCTCTGCAATATCCCCTTAAACAAATAACTTTCTCAAGAATGGACAAATGGGCGTGACTATGTATAATTAGCTTATGACCATTATTTCAAAACCTTTTACTCTTAATGAGTTAATAATTTAAAACTTATTTACAACATTCAAAACATACACAAACACCAATATGTCAATATTGAGAGGGTTATTGAGTCACTTATGCATATCTATGGGTGAATGTGTATATACAACATGACTGTGTATATTTAGATCTATTTGAGATGAACATGGTATACCAATCTTCAATACATTTAATTCTAGGTGTGAGGCCCTCCTAGAACAAGGTGAATACTCTATCAATCACTTACCTTGATCTTAGATCTCTTTGAAGATCCATAACCCTTCAAACAAGTAATCTCCTTAAAGATGAGCAATCATGCCTACTTCACACATTTAAGACTACACTTGACTATGTTCATTTATTGTTGCTTGTGTCTAAGGGTATGAGACTCTTATATAATGATTTTCACACCATCTCAATATCATTTTATTACTTTACTCTCCCTCAGACCTCCAATATTCCAAATAAACAACCATTTTCCATGAGGTAGTAGTCAGAATTGTGTATATGTATTGGACTGAATGTAGGTAGTTAGGTTTATGATCCTTGTTTGGTCATTAATTTGATTTAAATAACTTAGGAAACATTATATTATATGGTTTTGGAATTCAAATCACTTTATAGCTTTCAATCACACCTTATTCCACTATTCTAAGGCTTTGAGAGAGCTTTAGTTTATAGACAGACCTAGAGGTGACCATGTATATGTAAGGTGACTGTGATTGATAACTTAGTGATCTAGGAGTCTATTTATATAATTTAATCTCATAAATATCTTGATGTGATCTTTGTTAATTTAAACCTTCTTTGACTCTTTGAAACCTTGTGCTCTCAATACTACCATCCACTATTTCAAAGCCTATTTCAATGATGAGTGGTTGTAGGTATCAATTAGGTATTTTGATTGTGTTATGAATTCTTAGAAATTCAAAACCAATCCCAAATTTTTTTCATGAATCTGATCTATTTTTAAGGTTCTAATAACTTATCAAACTTTCATGCCTTAAAAAACCAACCTCCTCTAACAATACTGTTTAATCTAATTCCAATACTCACTGTAGGTGATTGTTCTTAGATAGTTGACTATGTATGAAATGGTCTTGAGATAAATTTTCAAAACTAACATGAAATTTACAAGGGTTCAACATTGGATATAGTATTTTTCACTTCATTTCAGGTTTAGAGTACTCTCAAAGAATCTTCAAACATTTTTGTTCACTTGACCATGCCTACAGTTTTGTAGGTGACTATCCTAGTTAGTTTGATTGTGTTCTTAAGATTTAGGCCTCTTAAAGAGACATAGGTGTCTTAAAGTGGCTAATAAATTGATATATATTAATTTAATTCATTTCAAACTCTCTATCATCTTTCAAAGATCTTCACCACTTCTGTTACTGTCAAGACATACAGACTATCTTATAGGTTCATATATGTGAGCTTGACTTGTCAACAATTATTTATTTTTTGGGTGCCTTAGATATCTTCACATAGTCCATATATATTTCAAATTTGAAACATCACAATGTTTATATGGAATATAAAACCTTATTAAGACATTGAATCCATGAACCTCTATTGAAGTTGTAAACCTATAGGTGGTTGAAGATGATTGTCTACAATATTTTGAAGTACTGAAACTTTGGAGAGTGAAATGGTCAATAATAATTTAATATAATTATCAAAATTGTATAATAATATTAAAATTAAGACACAACTCCAAACTCCTGTAAATGCACATTCAAATACTCAACACACTCTGCTATACATAACATAGTCAAAGATTGAATGAAGATATCACCATGTTTGTGACTTGTACAAATTAATTAGTTGATTAGAAGACCATGAATGGATTGAGAAGAGATTAGATAAATTGTAAAACCATTAAAATTCATTATACCACCTATATAACCTCTGCAACACAAAAATGTCACTAATCACTTAAAAACTACTCAAGAACCACTTTTCATGCCAAAACGACATCCAAACATGCCAAGAATATGAGTGAATGTGTGTGAGCCATATAAAGACATATAAGAAGATACTCGAATTAGTTTTATGCAACCAATAATTCATAATTTGTACTAGATTTTCTCTAAACTTAGCCTGTGGGGTTTTGGGCTCTCAAAAAGCAATCTAGGTTCTTAACAATTGTTTGTAAATCTAAGAATACCAATCCAATTACTAATTATTTAAATTATAATCCTATAGGGATACCTAAATTTGGACAAAATATCAGCCCCCAACTCTACCTATATGACCCATATCATTTACTTAAAATTGGCCTCTTTCTTCTAAATGAAACGATGGGACAGATAAGAAGATTATGAAACTATGAGAGTTCAAACTTCATTAGAAGATTTTTATTAACCTTTAAAATATGAAAGAATGTTTTGAAGTTGTTTTCACTTGCACATGACTTCCACAAGTCTGTACAACTTCTCTAACTCCTTAAAGTGGTGTTGAATTTGAAAAAATTAACTTCATTTTGATTCTTATGATAGATGTGATAGTTGAGTAACTGATCCAAATTCATTGGAATGTGTGTGGTATGAATTTTTAATTTAGGGAATTTTGACACACATTAGAGTTAGCTAAAAAATCACTTTTTCATGCATTTTACCCCCTTCAAGCTAGCAAATGAACTTTATACATTTCAAGACCTCATGAAATGTTTTTAGAAGATGTTTTAGACATAAAATTACATTAGTAAACCAATAATCACCTATGCTAACTTGAACATTATTTAATTCCTCATGACACCCTTAAACCACTTATATTACCAACATATGAATTACCTTAACTTCTTCAAACTAACCTTAAACCATGGTAATAAGGTTAAATGAAAACTATAGGGACCATATAGGGTATGACATGACCACATGACAAATTTGAATTTGTAAGGGGGTGATAAATTTTACTTCGAGTCAAATTTGGTCAATATTTTTGGTGATTCACAGGGTTAAAATGGTTGTAATGCTAATAAGACTAGTTTCCTTGCATGTGCATTGGGCAATGGAGTCTCTTGTACTTAGTTTTAGACCTAGATAGACTTTGACATGACATAATAAAATTATTGAACCTTCAAAACACATAAAAAAATAATGCACATGAAACAAAGCAAGACACCACATGTGCTATCAAGCACTTAGGGACATAATAAGAACTTAAGTGAACTAGACTATATACAAACTAACCCGAAATAAACTTTATCCTCCTAGATCAAAAGGGGAGATCACACCATATCTTTTTCCATGAGATGAATGAGGACATGAAGCAAATTGTATCTTGAGCCTTATTCTTGATGTTTTTAACTCATTCATGTTTACCACTCTCTTTGGCATGATATCTAATACAATAATAGTAACTGCAAACATATCACCTATCTTCTCATGAGGTTATTCAATTGAAACTTTTTTCAATGATGCTTCATATAATGATGGTTATTTGACTTTCATATCATCTTGAATGACATTAGGCTTCCCATCAACTATTGCAAGATCATCAAGCTCATCAAATACCTTAACATACTTAACCTAATCTTAACCATTGTCCTCAATAAATACATCTTATTTTATCTCTTTATGCACATGACCTTTAACCTTGATAAGGATTTCAAGCTCTTGGAGGATCTCAATATGCTACTACCAATCATCCTTTTTTTCTTTCTATTTAATAACCACAACCTCATAGACTTTATCTCTTGGTCAAATTGTACTTAATCAAAATTAGCTTGTTTTCTTGAAGATTATGTAACTTCAATGCTAGCTATAACTTACATAAGTTTTTGTGGAATGGGATCTTCTTTTTGGAACACACCATTAAGAGGTAATGCATCTTTAAGAGTGTGTTCAAAATGTCCAATAGGATAGGCTTTTAAATGCCTTCAAATTCTTCATAAATATCATTGAATCTATGCCATGAGTCATATTGTTTCATGGAACCAACAACAAATTCATCTTCTATTGTTTTTTTAAAACCATTCTCTTGATCATGTCCATGTGATCCAACTAACTTGGTTGATATGATTTTCTCTTCAAATACCTTCTCTTCCATGCCTTGATCAAACTCTTAATGAGCAGTTGCAACTTGATCTTGATCATGTTTTTATTCAATCAATAAGATGGATTTATGCTTATTTTTACCAAGGGGAGTCCCTATAGTGAATTCTTCATCATAGACACTTTAGTCATCTTCTTGATCAACTACAAATTTGGATTGATATTATTCAATTATCTCCCATAGGATGGGTTCTCCTTCAAGAAGGGATGGGGTGGGAGGGTGATGAATAAGTTCATGGGTTGGTGAGGAAGTATGAGGTGTGGTGGATGGCTCATAAATGGGCTTAGGAATGGAGGTTTCTTGAATAAACTCATGGGGAGATGACAAGTTGAGTTGGGAAATGGGAGAGATACCTTCTTCAACAATATTTTCACGTTGATCATAACCTTCTTGAGGCTCTTCAACAACTATAATTTGATCTTCAACATCTTGGTTTTCCCACATTTTCAATATATCCACTCACCATTGGATATAACATCTCATTTCATGCAAATCATCATTGATGAAATAGTTAGATTCCTCTTCAACTAACCACCACTTATTCATAAACAATTAAACTAAATTTCTCAACTTATTTATGAGATGAATAGGGATCACATCAAGTTTAATATCCCATTTTATCATCACTTTTTTTTAGCACATTTGGCATGAGTGCCAACAAGGATTTGGCTTGAGGTGTAGCTGAAGTAGGAGGTGATGAGTAATAGTGGGGGTTTTGGTGAGCTTCAAGTTATTTATTTATTTTCCTAATTTGATCTTATAAGGCCTTGAATCTTGTTTCTCAATATTTTAATTTGCAATCAATGCTATCATTTGATTCCTCATGATAAGACTGATAGGAATCAAGTTGAGGTTGATAGAAAGTCATTTCTTGGTACTCTTCTTGATATATTTCCTCATATGCTTCTTCATAGGGCTAATCAACAACATCATGGCCATATGAAGGGGAAGTAAGATGTCCATAGGACTGCCATGACTCATACAGATGATAGCAATCTTGATAGGGTTATTGAGACAAATTATTGGGGTCATGACAAAGTTTGTAGGGAGGTGTATAGTAGAATCACTCATCATATTCAACCATACCAACATAATTAGTCAAATGAAACATAAGATGTTAGAAAATTAATTTTAATAATAATTACGTAGATTTCTAGAACCAATTGATTGCATTTGGAGTTGCCATTGTTGTTTGTTGAATGCCTCTAAAGGCTGATAGGTAGAAGAATACACCAAAACTTATTCCACTCTTTTGGACCTTAAGTCCCACTGGGTGTGCCATAATTGTTCTCACTCAATTTTTCACCCTTGGAGAGGTAGTTCATGCCTTATCCAAATTTATTGGAACATGAGATTACCTTTAGGCACGTGGGTTGTATATAGCAGAGGTAAACCTATAGATTGAAGGGCTAGATCCCTTGGTTTGTATATTGAAGATCATCACATAAAATACTAGCTCATTTGGATGTAAAGGGAGAGAGAAAACATAAATTAAATCTATACTAATGAGTTGATGCACCAATTTTAACCTAACCAATACCAACCAATTACAAATATACTTCAGACACAAGCCTAACCTGTACATACACTAATCCATATTTGCCTATTATATAAGTATTTTTCATGGAGGTTTATGAAGCCAAATTAAGATAGGAGGAATAAAAAAAAGGTAATAACATGACACTAGTGTAGATAAAACTCATTAAAATCATTATAAATCCATTAGAACACTTAAATAGACCTACAATAGACTATCAAAGTTGAATATGAATGCAAACAAGGACAACATGCTAAGGAAAAGAATCTATCACTTAGCAAGATTAACTAGTTAAAAAACACATTGAAACAAGTCATGGAGAAGGTAAAATAGATCATTATTTATTACTAAAGTGCAAATGAGAAGGTATTTTCCATACTCAAGTGGAGGATCTTGACTTAGCCAAAAATGGCTCAATATATAGAGAATGTGAGAGAGAAGAGAAGAAGGGTGTAGGAGAGAGAAGGTAGACAAGTGTCATGTGAGTTAAAAAAAAATAGAGGAGTTAGGGAACTACTTATATAGGTCTTAGATGACATGTTTTTCCCCTCTTCAGATGCTCCAACCCTATAAGTGAAATGGGTGTTAAAAAAACTTATTTGACACCTTGACTAGCTTCTTGAAACTCCTCTGTTTATTGATATATTGAAGGAAAAGTGGACTTATTAATGGTTAGATAAATTTATACTACCTCTTTGATCCAATCTGGACACATCTCAATTGATACAAATAGGTTATCTTTGACACATCATTTCTTTCTCTTGCAAGGTGTCTAGGGGACTCTTAATCTCTTTAGGCATATTTTGCACATAAGTGTTAAAAGTTGGTTTCAATTGATTTATCTCTTCCAAACATCATGGGTTGTCTATTTAAATAATATTTGACTTATAAAAATTCATTTTGAGGCCTCAAACCTACCACAACAAGTCATTTTATACTAAAAGTTCTAAATAGGCCTTCTTTCTTGCAGCCCTAAAATGATGCAAACCTCCTTATGAAGAATAAAGTACAAAATATGTTAATAATATAAGGGCATATTCTAGTACACTCCATGGATTTACATTTCTTGGTTCAATTTCATACTTTTAGAATAAGTGGAGATGCCCTTTTTTGCCCTTTCTCTCTCCTAACTAGGCCTTAATTAGGCCTCCTTACCAAGAGAGTGAAAAATTATTATACAACCTCCCCACACATTCCAAACCCAAAAACAATGTGTGATTCAATTAGAAAACATCCTCCTTGATCTTCATGTCAACTTTGAAGTTATGACCCACTATATGGACCTAAAAAATAACAAAAATCAATATGTTTAGCCCTAATCCATATAGTTATGTATGGTTCCATACAAAAAAATTACATGGAATGATGTTTAGGGGAGTATTGATCATGTTTTGGGTGGTCTTTTTTGATCCATATAGAGGCATAAATCTTCTTTTCTCTCTCATCAGGTCCTTATGGTTCTCATAGGTAGATTGAAAGTGAATTGGGTTCTTAAGGATGATTCATAAAGTTGGACATATGAATCCTCCAAAAAATATAATTACATTAGTGTTTCTAAATTTCCATAGGATCCCAAGGTCCCATGAAACATGTATGATCTATACCAAGTAAGAGAAAAAAACTTGGGTTGGAAACAAGCATTCTGTGAGGTCTGAGGTAAGATTGTAGTTTGTAGGAGCTTCTTTTGAGTTTGGTTTGAGTTAAAATTATCTTCATGGGGTTTTTGATGTTTCCATTGATATATTATAATAGTTTTATTTCCACATCCCTTCACCAAACTTATACATCCTCATGTTCTCTAAACCTTAGGGTTCTTATGCTAAATTATCTGGCATACCCTAGGTGCATGTATTCTCACATTTCCTCTTACTGTAAATTTTTTGTGAATTCATAAAATGTCTATTTAGACCCCTTAACTATATTTTAAAGTATTTCCAAGTCCATCTCAACCTTAACTGACTTCATATCCTCTAAGTTTTCCCTATAGGCCTATGTATGCACTTAGCCTACTAGGGCTGAGCAGGGTATGTCAAACTATTTATCTCTTTAGTATTTGAGTTTGAAAATATGATGAGATAAATTCATCACTATCCAATCATATTAAAAAATTTTACTCTCCTTCATACCTCTCTATAATATCCCCTTAAACAAACAAATTTTTTAAGAATGGGCAAACATGCTTGACTATGTATAACGAGCTTATAACCCCTATTTTAGAACCTTTTTCACTTAATGAGTTGAGAATTTAAAAATCCTTTAAAACCTTAAATTAATACACAAACACCAATATGTCAATATTGAGAGGGTTCTTGAGTCACTTAGACATATCTACATGTGATTGTGTATATGGAACATGACTATGCGTATTTAGATCTATTTCAAATGAACATGGTATGCCAAAATTTTAATACATTTCTTGCTAGGTCTGAGGCTCTCCAAGAATAAGGTAAATACTATATCACTCAATTAACTTGTTATGAAGTCTATTTTAAGATCCATAACCCTTTAAACAAGAAAAATCCTCAAAGATGAGTAAACATGCCTACTTCACACATTTAAGACTACACTTGACTATGTTCATTTATTGTTGATTGTGTTTGAGGGTTTGAGACTCTTATATAGTGATGTTTGCACCATCTCAATCTAATTTTATTATGTTACTCTTTCTCAGACCTATAATATTATAAATAAATAACCATTTTCCATGAGGTAGCAGTCAGAACTATGTATGTGCATTGGACTGAGTAGGTAGTTAGGTTTATGGCCCTTGTTTGGTCATTATTTTGCTTTCAATCACTTGAGAACTATTTTCAATCAGGAGTGTGACCTTGTGAGAAAATGTGATATTTATTACTCCTATTTGAAAATGGAATATTTTCAAAGTGTGGGTGACTTTAGAAGGGAGAGAATCTCTAGAAAGGGTTAGTTCCCTTGCTGTTCTCACTAAAACTTACTTTAAAACTACTACCTACTAATTCTGGTATTGAAAAGGGTAAAAAAGATAATGTATATAATGAAACTGAAATAACATTGGAAATGAAAGGTGAGGCACCAATTTTTTGTTGACCACTTATGCTTTCAATGACACTTTTGTGAGAGGGAAAAGCTTACACACATTCACTACACTCAGGTAAGATTTATACAACAATGTTTCACAATAAGGACCTGACAAATTTAACTTATGAAAGGAAGGACTAAACTCACATCCAATACATGAACTTAAACCTATTTTATACACTTATAATGAATTATATAACATCAAAAATCTCTTATGAAGGTACAATAACCAAACAATAACAAATAAAAACAAGTGTTTCACTAAGTTATATCAATGGCAAGCACATACACTTCACTCAAAATACCTAAAAATGGAGGAATTTAGTTTCTTATTTCTCTCAAGATGTGAATAAAATTTTTGGTATCCTTTAAGCACAATCCAAAAATCATATATTAAATTTTAAAAAAATGAATACATATAGCAAAAAAAAAGATTGGAGACAAAGCAACCCCAAAATAAGGGACTTCAAACTTGGTCACAAACTCCTCCTTAAGTGTTACATAGCATTTCTCATACTTTAAAATATTAATCCTTCATAGGGTGGCATGGAATATAGGTTTTAAAATGTTTTTTTTGGCTTATAGAACTTGTCATAATGTTTAGTCAATCATAGAGCACTTGGAGAGTGCTTAGATTCTTACATCAACCCCTAGATTTTAGTTTTCATGTCTTCTTTGAATGAGTCTCCCTCCATGGATGTAGGCCTTTAATACCATTAAATTCATTGGTTTAACCATTATCTATCTCATGAATGATTGATTAACACTTGACATAAGTTTTTTATTAGACTTCTTCAGCTCCTTTTGACTTTGTTTTCAAATTGGGTGTCAGAGGGAAGAAGAGTGTTATTTGAGCTTGAAGACCTATTATAACTTTATTTAATTTATTTTAAACCTTATTATTAATTTTTATAAGTATAATGTGGTGTAGCATATCATATATTAAAATTTTAAGGCCTTTTGAGGAGTCATATGCATTTATTTTGTCTTCTAACTCCTTAAATCTCATCATTTTACACTAGGCATAGAAGGAAAAGTTAGCCTTTTATTAAAATTTGATTCAAATATACTAACCTATACCATGGAAGGATTATAAACATAATACCAAGCTTGGGAAAAAATAATTTAGTTTATCAAACACTTAACAAGACCTGAAACAACACCAAAACCATGTTTTTTCCATGAACTCCTTGTAGCCTTTTTTAATTCAAATTTCCTTGTCTGGGATAATATGGAGGTGATGATGAGAAACCAAGACTTTTTATAGGTACCCTCTATCCTCTATATATCTCTTGACAAAATTTTATGGTCAAATTCCAAGTGTAGATATGTTTTTAGCACATTCTCTAAGCCAAATTAGGCCTAATTAGCCCTCCTAAGCCTAGAAGGTGGAGTTCAATTGCCTCATAAAACCTACTAGAAATTATAGTATAATCTCAAAGGGTCTTCCACATGTAATTTTTATGTAACTTCACTTGTATAAAATAGTATAAAAACTATACTTTTTATTGTTTTTGAGCTAAAAAGAGGGTTATAAAGAGTGTAGAAGGATGCCAATCACTTGGGAGGATGTCTTGAGACTTGTTTTACTTGTCCAAGCTAAAAAAACTAGAATAAATCACTTATAAGTGCCCAAAACATTCAATTATTTTGGTCCAACCAAAAAATTTCTCAAAAAGGCAAGCTATCCAATGGCCATTTCATGGTTCAAGTACGTCCACAATGATCTAGACCACTAAAATTTACATGGAGCTTTAAAGAGATAGAAGACAAAATGAAAGCATATAACTCCTCTAAAGGGTTTAAAAAGTTAATATATGATATGATACAACACATTGGACTTAGAACAAGTCATATGAAGGTTTCAAAAGAAGGAAAATAATTTGGAATAGGTGTTCAAGCTTAAATAACACTCTTCTTCCCTCTTATGCCCCATTTGAAGACAAAGTCAAAAGGAGTTGAAGAATTCTCATAAAAAACTTTTGACAAATGTTAATTCATACTTCAGGAGCTATAAAAGGGTTAAAATAAATACTTCAATGGTCTTGAAGGCCTACATCCATGGAGGGAGACTCATTATTCAAAAAATACATGAAGGATAAAAATCTAGGGGTCGATGCAAGTATATAGGCACTCTCCAAGTGATCTAATATTGAATAAACATTATGAAAAGTTATCTAAGACAAAGAAACATTAGAAAACCTCTATTACATACCACCCTATTAAGGACTAATTTTATAAAGGATGATAAATTCTATGTAACACTTAAGGAGGAGTTTTTAACCAAGTTTAAAGTCCCCTACTTTGGGGCTACTTTGTATCCAATCATTTTATTTGTATATGTATTAATTTTTATAGAATTTAAAATGAATCTTTGCTTTTTATATTGTGCCTAAAGGCTTCCAAAATTTGTATTCACCTCTTGAGAGAAATAAGAAGCTAAATTCATCCATTTTTAGGTTTTTTGAGTGAAGTGTATGTGTTTGCCATTGATATAGCTTAGTGAAATACTTATTTTCATTTGTTATTATATAGTTATTATAACTTAATTAAATATTTTTTATTTGTTATAGGTCATTCAAGTGTCTAAAACAAGCTTAAATTCATGTATTGGATGTGAGTTTAGTCCTTGTTTGCATACTTTGAATTTGTCAAGGCCTTATTATGAAACACTATTATAGAAATATTACTTGAGTGTAGTGAATGCATGTAAGATTTTACCTCTCAAAAAAGTGTCATTGAAAGCATAAATGTTCATAAAAAAATTGGTGAATCACCTTTCATTTCTAGTGTTCTTATAGTTTCATCATAAATAGTGTCTTTTGTACCCTTTTCATTGCCATAATCAGTAGGTAGTAGTTTTAAAGTAAGTTTTAGTGAGAGAACAAAGGGAAATAGACCTCTCTAGAGATTCTCTCCATTATAAAGTCACCCACACTTTTGGGAGATTCCATGTTCCAATAGGAATGAGGAATAACACACTTTCTCTCAAGGGCACACTCCTAATTGATAATAGTTTTTGGCACGCCCGGTTAGACACATTCTCATTGGCATAGCTGAAGTTTATTGATGAGGAGAATTACTTGTAGTAGCATAACACATCCATCATCATCAAAATATAAATATTCTTTAGGTTTGAAATTTCATAGTAGCATTCAAGTAACACTTTCATGCCAAAGGTTACCACAAGGTCATCAAGTAAAGGCATTCCTCTTGAGTTCATTGAGTTGACTTTTACTTCATATAAAAAACCAAGGTTTAATAGGAAAAATCCTTATCCAAAAAAAATATTTGTCTCCTGGTCATCCTATTATCCTAAGCAGTATAATCCCCACTATCCATATGGCCATTAGAAATTAGGTGTTTGTTCCATTCAATAGAGGTAACCCACTAAATTTAGCCCATTTTTATGACATTACTTTATTTGATTTTAAAAATATCCCATTATTATTAGGATAAGATCAAAAAAATCCTATTGAGCACATCAAGGATGTTTCTAACCTTTGTTTAGTTCATAATGTTGTTTAAGAGAATGTACCTATTAGAATGCTTATTGCTTCCTTCAAAAGAAAAGCACTACAGTGGTATAGAAACCTCCCATTAAAATCCATTGTTACCTAGGATGAATTTGGTGTAGACTTAGATAATTTGAGGATAAATCTGATCACCTATCATTAGTTGAATAGCTGACAACCATGAAGAGAGTTCCTCGTGGGTTCATAATTGATTTTAACCTCAGATTCTAAAAGACATGGACTAGGGTATCTATGTTGATTAGACCATTCTTAGAATATGTTTTCTTATCCTATCTAAGATCCCTTAATTATGATATTAGTGTGATGATATAGTCAATGGGTGGTAATAATTTTCCAGATGCTTATGATGTTAGAAAAAAAGCAGGTAATAGTTTAATACATGTTGGTAAGCTTTCTTTAAGGCCTCCAATGCCTATATTCCTAAATTTTTTATCTATAACATCCCCTCAAGCCCCTCAAATTCCATCATTAGCTCCTATTTCATCTCCTCAAGCCCAAGTTACAACCCCTTCTAGTCAATCTAGTGAGCTAGGTGAGATAAAAGGTTTTCTATAGTCTTTTGGAAATGAAATAGTACAACTCAAGAGGTAACAATATTAGTCAAATAACCCTTATCAACAACAAAGTCATCCCTCCTATCATCCCTTCAGATATAAAAGGCCTCCTTATCAAGGGTTTGGATAGAATAGGTCACCATACTAAGCTCAAGGATCCATAACTCAAGTTAAACCACATGAAAATCTTGATCCTAATACACCTTCCACTTCAAAGGCTATTATTCCCACACCACCTCAAAATAATTTTATGCAGGACTTAGGTTGGTATCCCTCTAATCTCAATGATGTTTAGAACCAAGCCTTGGTGTCACAAAACATTACTATGCCACAAATGACATAAGAAGACTTTTATCTTCAAGGAGGTCAATATCAAGAGACAAGTTTGGTACCACAAAGAGAAGCTCAAAAAATTCAAGGGTAATCTGATGCCATTAATGTGAATTGGTAAATAGATGATCAGGGTGGTAAGACTAGCGCTTAAAATGGCTAAGTTATAACTATTACTAGAGCTAAAAAAAGAGCCATTGTTGAGGCTCAATATGTGAATCATACTTTAATTAATCCTAATGTTGTTTCCAAAGGTACCAAAGAATAACTTTCTAACCCTACTATTGACCATTTTTACCAAAGGTTAAAATGTGCCAACCCCCTAAATCCAATGTCTTGTATAGGGGCTGATTATAGTGTTGTAGGGTGTTGTATAGTTCTATTTGATGTCATTTCATATGCTATTTTATATTTGGTCATAGTACATTTTAGTCCTTGTGTCATTTGATGTCTTAGGGGTCATTTTAAGAGTCATATATGAAAGTTTCATGTTTTCACAGAGTTCAAATAGTTTAAGATCAAGTGATAGTTGCTAGAACAAGTCTAGAATAACCTACTGGATCAAAGGTTTATTTGGTACTTGGGAAATTTTCCAATTGGATAAGTATAACATTTTTTTAGGATAAATATTTTAGGTTTTTGGCTAAGTGTTGGGGACTTTTCAAGGAAATTGTTGAAGTAATTTTCCTGAAGAAATAATTATTTTGGAAATTTTATTCATGGAAATAAATCTAAGTGTAATTTGTTTTGGACATTTTGTTTGAAAAAAAAATCCTAAAGACCCAAGTCTCTAAGACAAATTGTCTAATACAAAAAGCTAAGGACATATTCTTTCAGGAAAAATGTTTAAAACATAAGTCCTGACAAAGGTAAAATTATTTTGAACAAAGCGTCTGAGAAAAATAGTCCAAAATAAATGGCTCGATGAAAAATTATTTAAGACCTAATTATTTTGGGAAAGTTGATCTAGCAAAGTATGCCATTCATGTAAATGTCAAAATAAAGTCCAAGTAAAAAAACTTTGGGGTTTAAAAAGTGATGATTGCATAGACGCCATTAATGGTCTCACAGACATCATTGATGGGCACATGGACATCAAATTTAAGTCATGAAAAAAATTGATGGGGCTTAAAATTTGATGGTCATAAAGACATCAAATATGATCACATAGACGTCAAATGATGGGAGTGCAGACATCAAATTTCAGCCATGGTAAATAGCCATTTCAGTTCAAATAGTGGGTCCCAAAGATGTATGGTACACATTTGATTGCAAAAAAGTAGATCGATGGTGTGAATAAAGTCAAAATGTCAATGAATCTTGAGATTAAATCATGTTTGAGCAACTAGATCATGATCTATGACTCACATTCAATCACATAAATAGATAAAATGGTATGAGAGAGATTCAAAGGTCAAGGAGCTTAAATTAAATGTAATGTTGCCAACTATCATAATTTTTGGATCTTGGATCAATGATCAATGACCAACATTGAAGGTTGAAGCAAAGAGGCTCTAGAGGAGATCAATAAGTCAAATTTAACTAGATTCCAGATGGATAAAATGAGACTGTGTCTAAGTGATGACAAAGCAAATTTTATAATGGAGTGAATGACATGTCAAAAGGAATGCCACATATGCAACCATGAAAGACCAAATGTTATATGATGAAGTAAGCTCTTTAGACTCATACACTACTATGAAAGCATAATCATGGTCCAAGATAAATAGTGACTGCTAGATGTTTGAAAGACTAATGAATGACTATAGATGGTAAATACAAGTGTCTAGAAGATAGTTAGTAGATAAGAAAATATTTTTGACTATTATAGAATATGTGTCAACTCTCCTAGATCATTTTAAAGTGCTCTAGAGATGATCCATGATGAAAATAGTTTCATGAAGGCTAACTAAAGAATATCTACACCATTTTGGAGAGTTTATCATTATTTATATGGATATTTATTTTAAGAGGAATTCATGGTCCATTTCACACTCAGTTGCACCTACAATGTAACTAGTTCTCATTCATGGACATGTGTTTTAATGACTCTTGAGCTTCTTGCTTTTTTACTCTCTCTAAAATTCTATAAGTAGCTACCATTTTGGCCTTTGTAAGATAATACCACACCATGTATGGTGAATCCTACTAGTTTTGACATTATAATTTACCTTAGAATAATAAATGCAATCTAGTTTGATTTTATATATCAACTTATCAAAGTGTGTGAAGAGATGCATATTAAATAGTTAATAGATATTCATCTATACTTACTTTTTCTCAGTCCTTCCATATTTGATGTAAGTGATTTTAGCCTAGCAAGTCATATGAAGTTTAGTCAAGTGTATGAATCTATTTTAAGTGTATAATGAGCCTTAGTATCTATAACTAATTTATGGTCTTATTTTATTTAGAAAGTCTTTGTGTATGTCACCATCATATCAAAACACTAACGCTAGTGCATTCTAGGACTCTTATATTAGTGTTGTATGTCTTGTCTCTTTGTGATAGAGTATGATAGTCTTGTGGAAGACATCTTGGTGTATCACCATTTTAGAAATTTTTTATTTAATGTAATTTATAAGCCTTTTCCCCCACAAGAAAATATTAGATAGGTAATAAGCTTTTCAAGATACATTCAGGGAGTTAGCCCTTTAAATATAGAGGCTTACTTCCACTATAGGTACACCCAAATACCTATAAGTGTTCCCATGTTGACCAAATATGGAAAAGCCTTGAACACCCTCTTTTAGGGTATGAGATTTGGTGACAACATTTATAGCACATCAGGTGGGACCGTATCTTCAAGACAACTTGTCAAGGTTAATGTTGGTCTTGACAACATTAGCTACAAATTGGTGTGCTACTTAGAATTTGGTGACTTCATCAGAGTAAATTTGGTTTGAGGACATTATTTTGTTATAAAATTTCTCATAATTCATGTTTCTCACTAGGTCATCATCTATAGGAGTTCTCAATCCCATTGAACCACTCTTTTAACCTAAACTTCCCCTTGGAGTTTAATATCCTCCTCCTAATTTTTACTTTGAATATCAAGAGGATTTTACTAGCGAGGAAAGTCAAGAGAGTGAACAAGTTGAATAAACTAAAGATATTGAAGAAGATATAGCTAGACATCATGCTTTTCCTACCTTTAATACAAAAAATACAATTTGCCTTCAAGCATATGACTCTATTCCTTCTAATGCCATAAAATGTGTGCTTATATTCAATGGTGAGAGTCATGTTACACCCAATGAGCACATTAGAGATGTATCTAACTTTTACAACTTCCATAATATCACTTAAGAAAACATTTCCATTATATTCCTTGTCATGTCCCTTAGAGGGAAGGCTCTTTAATGGTATAGGAATCTAAAAGGTAGATGCATCACATCATGGGATGAAATTAGAGTGCTATTGACCTCAATATTTGGAAATGAGAGTGACCATACCTCTCTCATACATCATCTTAACATGATCAAATTAGGATCTAAAGAAATAATGCATGATTTTAATAAGAAGTTACAAAAGAATTGGAATAGACTACCTCCACCTATGAGGCCACCTCCTAGATTTATGTTCCTGACCTATTTGAGAGCTATTGGCACTAACATTTCTATCTTGATTTAATCCATGGGTGGTTTCATCCTCTTTGAAGCATTTGATCTTGATATCAAAGTTGAAAATAATCTCATCCAAGTTGGAAGATTTCCACCTAAAGTGTCTATGCCTCTATCATCTCATGTTTCTGCTAATGCTATAGATGTGGCTCAAACTCGTAATGCTAATACCAAGCCTAAAGCTATTCCTAAGAAGGTAGATAATTCCATGGACAAAGATGCATACATTCAATGGTTAGAAGCTATAATTAGAAGAGGTAATACAAAACAAGGTGCCTATTATAATCCTTACCCTTATAAACAACAATATGGTCAAAAATATATAAGAGGAAGAGGCCAATGAAAACCTAATCCCAATAGGCCTACCAATGCATACAATCCTAATTCTATTACCAATGTAATGGAGATGATACTTGTGCACAACAAATTGGTACAAGGAAATAATTGGTAGCAAGACTAATTTATGGATGATAAAAAAGGTAGAGAATAGGATCTTTTTTCTCAAGGAGAGGTTACTCCCCCTCTTATCATATAAATATGAAGTGATGATGTAGACAAGTGAAGGTGAACAACCTCAAGAAGAGATCTTCACCAACTTCCTAGTTGATGGCACTTTTGTGCTTAACTAAGGAAACTTAGTTACAAAAAACACTATATCTAAGAGAAAGGATTTAGGTGGTGATATTAATGTGCCTACAGACTCATTCAACCTTCATATAAAGAAATAATGTATGGCTATAGGTGCAGTAACCTCAAACAACTTTGCACATCTTCCAAACTATAACATTGGAAGGACTATTCAAGGCACTCCAACTTCTCAAGTTCTAAGCACTTCATTTCCTCCAATAATTAAAGATAAAGTAGGTATGGATTATTTAAACATTTTAGATTCATTGAAGAGTACTAAAACATCTATTTACCTTTGGGATGTTCTTCATATGCCTGGTCAGAAGGAACTCCTATAAAAATAGTTATCTATTATCCCTACTAGTGTCCCTCATTCAAATAAAATTTAAAGTCATATTGTCCTTGAAATTTTCCCTAAAATAATTATTGAGCCATCTACTAGAGCTAAGAAAATTCCTCCTTTCTATCTCACTCTCATAGTGGGTGATAAGTTGGTCCATAACTGCATAGTTGATAGTGGAGCTTCAAATTTAGTCATGCCTAAGTTGGTAGCTGATAAATTGGGTCTAAAGTATGAGCCTCATAGTAAAATATTTCTCCAAATATATGGTAAACCTTCCAAGATGATATGAATAATAAAAAACTTTAAGGTTTTTTTGCATGATTGTCCTAGTTTTCCTATCTTTTAAGACATAGTTGTTGTCAACCTCCCAACTCACTTTACAATTTGCCTTTCAAGGGACTTCACTACCAATATTGGTGGCTATCTCATAGCTAATTTGTCTTTCTTGGACTTCAAGACAAGGTATGGGACCAAGGTGACAATTAGGACACAACCTCTTGCAAGGTTTCATATAGAACCTTACATTGAGACAAGTTTTAATTTGAATTATGTTATTCATAAAGAAATGATTGTATTATAGATGATGACACTTCCTCCAAACTTGAATTAATTTAAAGTTTTTTTCTTGATGAATATATTATTAAAACTTATGAATATGATCCTTATGTTCTTATGGAGGAAACTGATCTAGAAGTATATTGCATACATGAAGAATGAATACCAACACCTTGACTTGCCAAAGAAGAAGGTGAAGAAGATGAGATGTGGAAGATGATTTTTGATGGTTCAAGAAGTAAAATTGGTGTAAGAGATCATATTATGTTTGTATCTCCATACAAACAAAAATATTATGATTCTTACAGATTTCATTTTAGTTGTACTTGTAATGTGGATACGTATGAAGGTTTAATTCATGGCCTTTAATGGGCCAAGAGAAAAGGAATCAAGAACTTTCAAGTATATAGAGACAATGAAATTGTTGTGCATTAAGTTAGGAATGTGATTGCCGCCAAGAACCATTTTATTAACTCATAAAATCATAGGGTATGATTTTTTTTTGAAGACTTCAATGCATTCAATAAATAATTAGTCTCAAAGGAGCAAAAAAGTCATGCTAATAGACTATCTACCATAGGATCTCAATTTGATATTCCAACTACCATAAAAGAGAAGGGAAAATAGTCTCATATTTAGATCATTATAAAACATTCTATACCTAATAATTAAGTGTCTTCGTAAGTGTTTGAAAGTGACAGACACATTACATGCTTCCTACAAAATGAGACTAAGTTTTCTTCAAGGAATCAAAAGAAGTTCCAAGAATAATTGGGTGATCAGATTGTGTACCTACGAAAAAATAATATACCTAAGGTTATGGTGACCTTAGAAAGTATCTTCAATGACAATGATCAAAATAAAAAGGAAAATGTGAATATGTCTACAGAATAAGAGAATTATGAAAGAGTCTTGATCTTCAAAGATAGACTCTTCAAACTAGGCAAGGTATGTTCTACATTAGAAAATCAAGCTTTCATTGATTTGTGTAGATATTTTCATGACATATTTTATTGGGAGTATAAGGACTTGAAAGTATTTGATCCTATCCTAGCACACCATACTATTGAGTTAGGACCTAGAGTTAAATTGGTCAGACAAAAATAAGGACCCATTAATCCCAAGGTTGAGCGACTCATGAGGTTAGATCTCACTAAACTCCTTTAATCTAAAATAATATTTCCTATCAATCATTCAACATGGGTAGCTAATATTTTTCCCATTATAAATAATAATGGGGAGATAAGACTTTGTGTGGACTTTAGAGATCTTAATAGAGTGTCACTCAAATATCACTATCCTCTACCCTCAATGGAGCATATTTTGCAAAGTGTTTTAGGTTATTAATGTTTCTCTCTTCTATATGGATACTCATGATATAATAATATTCAAGTGAATGAATATGATTAAATTAAGACAAAATTTACTACTAAATTTGGAAACTTTGATTTAGGAAGATGCCATTTGGTTTGTTAAATGCTAGTGCTACCTTTCAAAGAACAATGTACATGGCCTTCAATGGTTTGATTAATGAGATGTTGTTAGTTTATCTATATGATATAATTTTTTTTTATAAAGATTATAATGAACATATGAGATGCTTAAAATATGTGTTTAAAAGATGCAGGTAGTATGGAGTATTTCTTAATCCAAAGAAATGCATCTTTATTATCTATGAAGGTCAGATTTTTGGACACATTATTTATAAAGATGGTTTGGTTATTGATCCTAAAAATATATAGGCTATTCTTGGCCTATCATTACCTTTTATTAAGAAAGGTCTCCAAATTTTCTTAGGCAATAGAATTTTTTAATGAGATTCATACTTGGGTTTGCATCTTTGGTGAAACCTATCACAACCATGCTCAGAAAGAATAAAGTCTTTTCCTAGACTAAAGAAGGTAAGAACAATTTTGAATCCATTAAGAAAGAAATTGCACAAGCTCCTACTCTTATGAATATTGAATTTTCTAAATAATTCATATTGTATTGATTTTCTAACTTTGATATTATCTCAACCATGTTAATGAAAAATAATGATGAGGGTGTAAAGCAACCTATTGCATTCTTTAGTCAAGGTTTTGAAGATTATGAAGTCAAGTACACCTTTATGGAGAAAAAAGTCCTTGATATTATAAGGATATTAAATAAGTTTAGGAATATGGTTTCAAACAATAAAATTCATGTTATGGTTTCTCATCCTAATACCAATGAGGTTTTTTTAGTAGAGACCTTAGTGAGAAGAGAACAGGGTGGATCACTAAGGTAATAGAATATGGTGTCGATATCAAAGTAAAAAAAATGGTAAGAGGTAAAGGACTTTATGAACACTTAGCTTTATATTTTCATGAGTCAAAAGAAGAGGTTCTAGTCAATCATGATTGCTCCCAACTAGCTAGTTCCTTGTATATACAGAGTTGGACACAAGATGTGATCAAGTTTATTCAAAATGGCATCTTAAAAATATGAGTAGATCACAAAGGAGATATTTTAGATTGCAATATATTCCCTTTTATCTTGTGGATGGTGTGATTTTTAGAATATACATTAATGGTGTGCTATTAAAATGCATTGATAATGATCAGTTTAGAGTGTTACTTGAGAAGTTCCATGATGGGACAACAAGATGTCATTTCTCTCCAAGAACCATAACTACTAAGATCGTGAGGGTAGGTTTTTATTGGCCTGGCCTCTTTAAATATTTCCATGCTTGGGTGAGAAGGTGTGTATAATGTTCTTTCTTTGTGAGAAAATATAAGGTTGCATATATTCCTTTGAAGCCTATCCAAGGAGACCAACCTTTCATGCAATAGGGTCTTGATTTCATTAGTATGATAAACCCCCTATCAAGTGCTAGTCATAAATGGATACTCACAAAAACTGACTATTTTACAAGGTGGGTTGAGGCAGTAGCATTGAAGGAAGATAATGATAATTTTATCTTAGATTTTTATGAGAGAATCATCACAAGGTTTAACACCTATTATTTTAGATATTGATCTTAATTTTATGGGTGATAAAATAGCTGATCAAGAAAATAGTAATAACATATTAATGAGCACTTCATCTAACTATTACCCTCAAGGTAATGGATTGGTTGAATCCACTAACAAGAATCTAATTAAAATCATCAAGAAAACCTTAGAGCATAATCAAAGGGATTTGCACACCAAATTGAAGATAACCTTATGGGCTGATAGGATAACTCCCAAGAGGTGAATATGGAATTCTGCTTTTATGCTTGTCTATAGAAGGGAAGCTAGGTTGTCTATTTCTCAAGAGCTTCCTACCTTATAGTTAACACATCAACTAGAGTTGCTTGAGAAAACTCCAATAGAGGTGAGATTGATAGAATTAATGGAGCTACACGAGGCTAGAGAGAAGGCTCATCAAGATATGGAACATCACCAAGTGCTAATGAATAGGTATTTTGATAAGAAGGAAACTCTAAGAACATTATAGGAAGGTGATATGGTGTTAAAATAAGATGAATATAGAGAAAAAATAGGGAGGCATACCAAATTTTATACCATATGGAGTGGACCACATGTCATCATCAAGTGAAATCAAAGTAATTCTTTCTAATTAGCAAGGGTGAACGAAGAAGAACTACCTATCCTTGTGAACGGGATATATTTGAAACCTTGCTATTAAGGGGTAAAAGTTCAATTTTTGTAAATAGTATATAGGTGAATGTTTTGATTCAGTTGTGTGTGTGTTACATTCCCTATGTGTTTTGGTTGAACACAAGTGTGTTTCTTCTTTGTGTCTTATTCTTGTTGTTTTATATTATTTGTTGTGTCATTTTAAGATAATTTGTAAATCAAACCTGATGGACATGTGACTCCATATCCCAATGGATAGGATTAGGTGACTGGTCATGGAATAACAAGCATACCACATTTGGGAAATCACCAAGAATGTTGACCATTTTTACCACAGGTTAAAATATGCCAACCCCCTATATCCAAAGTTTTGTATAGGGGATGATTATAATGTCACAGGGTGTTATATAGTTTTATTTGATGTCATTTCATATTCTGTTTTATCTTTGGTCATAGTATAGTTTAGTATTTGTGTCATTTGATGTCTTAGGGGTCATTTTAGGAGTCATATATGAAAGTGGCAAGTTTTCATAGTGTTCAAATAGTTCAAGATTAAGTAATAATATATATATATAACAAGTCTAGAAGAACCTGTTAGCTCAAAGACTTGCTTGGTACTTGGAAAATTTTCCATTTGGCTAAGTACATAATTATTTTAGGACAACTATTTCAAGTTTTTAGCTAAGTACTGGGGATTTGTTAGGGAAATTGTTCGAGCAATTTTTTTGAAGACAAAATTCTTTAAGACATTTTGTTTGTGAAAAAAAATCTAAGTGAAATTTGTTTAATATATTTTGTTTGAAATAAAAATCTTGAAAACCAAAGTCTCTTGAATAAATTATTTGATACAAAAAGCTAAGGACATATTCTTCCAAGAAAAATGTTTGAAAATAAGTCCTGACAAAGGTAGGATTCTTTTAGACAAAGTGTCTAAGAAAAATAGTCTGAAAAAATGCCATGATGAAAAAGTCTTGAAGACCTAATTATTTTAGGAAAGTTGATTTAGTAAAGTATGACATTTGCATAAACGTAAAAATAAAGTTCAATTAAAAAAATTTTGGGGTTTAAAAAGTGATGGTCATGTAGATGTCATTGACAGTATCATAGACGTCATTGACAGGCACATAGATGTGAAATTTAAGTCATGACAAAAATAACTGGGGGGTTAAAATTTGATGGTCATGCAAACATCAAATAAGATCACATGGATGTCAAATTATGAGAGTGCAGACATCAAATTTTAGCCATAGTAAATAGCCATTTGAGTTCAAATAGTGGGTCTGACAGATCTATGGTATGTATTTGATCATGCAAAAGTAGATTGATAGTGTGAACAAAGTCAAAATGTCAATGAATCTTGAGATATAATCACGTTTGAGCAAACAGATAATGATCTATGACTCATATTTAATCACAAAAATAGATCCAATAATACGAGTGAAAGTCAAAGTTTAAGGAGTTTATATCAAATGTAATGTTTCAAAATGTCATAATCTTGGGACCTTGGATAAATGATCAATGACTAGCATTGAAGGTCAAAGAAAAGAGGCTCTAGAGGAGATCAACAGGTGAAATTTGACCAAATTCTAGATGGATAAAATGAGACACATGTCCAAGCAATGACAAAGCAAATTTTATTATGGAGTAAATGATGTGTCAAGGGGAATTCCATATAAGAAGCCATGAAAGACCAAGGATTCTATGATGAATCAAGCTCTTCAGAGTCACATGCCACCATGAAAGCACAATCATGGTCCAAGATAAATAGTGACTACCATATATAAATAATCAGGGTCCATAAGCCTAATGAATGATTGTAGATGGTAAATACAAGTGTCTATAAGATAGTAGTTAAGAAATTTTTTGTAACAATCATAACATATGTGTTAACTCTACTAACTTAGTCTCAAGTGCCTAAGAGATGATTGATGTTGAAAATAATTTCATGAAGGCTAGCTGAAGAATCTCTACACCATTTTGGAGAGTTTATCATAATTTATATGGATATTTATCTTAAGAGGAATTCATGGTCTATTACACACTTAGTTGTACCTAAAACGTAACTAGTTCTCATGCTTGGACATGTGTTTCAGTGACTCTTGAACTTATTTATTTTCTCCTCTCTTTGAAGTTCTATAAGTAGCTACCATTTTAGCCTTTATAAGCTAATACCACACCATGTATGGTGAAGCCATGCTAGTTTTGACATTGTAATTTACCTTAGAACAATAAATTCAATCTTTTTGGAGTTCATATAATAAATTTTCAAAGAATGTGAAGAGATGTATAGTGAATAGTTAAGAGATATTCATATATCCTTACTTTCTCTCAATCCTTCCATGTTTGATGCAAGTGATTTTAGCCTAATAGGTCATATGAAGTGTATTCAAGTATAAAAATATATCTTAATTTTATAGTGAGCCTTAGTATCTAAAACTGATCTATGGTCTTATTTTCCTTGGAAAGTTTTCATGTATCTCACCTTCATATTGAAACACTAATGCTAGTGCATTCTAGGACTCTTAGACTAGTGTTGTATGTCTTGACTCTTTGTGATAGAGTATGATAGTATTATGGAAGACATATTGGTACATCACCCTTTTATAATAGGTTTATTTCATGCAATTTCTAACCCTTTCCCCCCATAATTAGGCATTAGATAGGCAATAAGCTTTTCAAGATACATTCAGGGAGATAGCCCTTTAAATCTAGAGCCTCACTTTCACTATAGGTACACCCACATACCTAGAAGTGTTCCCATATTTCACAAATTTTAAATAGGCTTAAACACCATATTATATGGTGTGATATTTGGTGACAATACCTAAAACTCATAAAAATAAGAATACAAAGGTTGGAAAGGTTCATCAAGTACCTCTAGTTTGTGAGCAACCAATGGTTCAAAAAGTGTAGCCAAAGGTTAGTGGGGATCAATTCAGTATAGTGGATCAGATGAGTAAGTATAGCATCAAAATAATCATGTTGTATTCCATATATATTTTAGGACAAATAGATATTCTCATTCAAGAGCTTTCATCTCTCAAATTACCTCCAAAACCGGTTGAGAAAGAAGGTGTTGTCTTAATTAATTCAGATCAGCCAATTAATAAATAGTACAATAGGTACATAAGATGGTAAAGGTGGAAAAAAATGAGGTAAAATCAGATAAAAATCCTCCTTTCAACCTCTCTTTTATATATGGTGACACTTTAGTTCATAACTGCATGGTAGATAGTGGAGCCAGTAACACTTTTATGCCCAAATAAATTGTAGATAAGTTTGGTCTTATTTATGAAAAAAATATTAAGGAAGTTTTGAAACTATATGGGTCACAAAAAAATATATTATTCATCATTAATGATATAAATTTTACACTACATGCTTGTCTCCATGTTACCATTTAGTAGGATGTAGTTGTGGTGGACTTGCTTCCTTACTTTGCCATGTGTCTTTCAAGGGACTTCACCTTAAACATTGGAGGATACTTATTATATGATTATAAATATTTGATTTTAAAAAATAGGTATATTAATAAGGTAAAAATACATTCTGAACCCATTGCACATTTCCATTTAGAGCCATATATGCCAAGTGTTGTAAACACTAGCTGTGTCATCTTGGATGAGGTGCTAGAAACTAGTGGAGTGGAAACTGAATCACCTTTAGATGGAGTTATATATTTTTTAATTGATTATTGGGCCTCTAAATTTCATAATAAATATACTTATAATATAATTGAATAATAGGGACTTGGTGTTTATTGCCTTCATGAGAATGATGCACTAATTTAGCCATGGTGAAGGATGATGAATCTAGTGAAGGTCTATGGGAATTATACTTTGATAAATCAAGGAATAAGAATGTTACTAGGTCTGGAATGATTTTTATTTATCCAAAAAATAAAATTTATTTATCTTCCATTAAGTTTCAATTTGGTTGTTCAAATAACATTGTAGAGTATGAGGCACTAGTTTATGGTTTGCAGTGGGCTAGGAAGATGAAACTCCACACCTTAGACATTTTTGGTGATTTTGAAATTATAGTTCACCAAGTAAGATGTATTAATTTATGCAAAAATTTATTGATTGGATATTATTATCATAGGGTGTGTTACTTACTTGAGGATTTTTAGGCTTTCAACATTCAGGCAATACCAAGAGAAGAGAATAAACATGTAGATAGGTTGGCTACAACTGGGGCATAATTTAGTACCCCAACTGATATTAAAAATTAAAAACTTTAGTCACACATTAATTTGGCTGTGAGGCCTTATTTTATAAATAACCATGAGAATTGGAAATTTTTTGAATATGACAATCAAATTGTTAGGTTCTTGCAAAAAGAGGCTGACTTTTCCTCAAGAAACCAATCAAGGTACTTGTAGTAGTATGGTGATCAGATTATGAAACTAAAAACAAATAATTTTACCAAATTATTGGTAATAATTGATAATATATTCAGTGGTGATGATTACTTAAGGAAGGAAAAGTCATCTTTGTCAACAAAAGAAGAACACTATGCCAATGTGGAGATTGCAACTGGTAATATTTTGAAGTTGGGTAAGGTATGCAATCCTTCACAAAAGGAAGATTTAATTGAATTATGTAAAAGTTTTTTTGATGTATTTTCATGGAAATATAGTGATATAAATGGATTTTGCCCAAGCCTATCTCAACACACCATTGAGTTAGAGCCTGAAACTAAACCAGTGAGACAAAGACAAAGGTCCATAAATATAGAGCTTGAGCCTTTGATGAGAGTTTAGCTTCATAAACTCATATATTTATCTATTATATTTCCAATGAAGCACTAAAATTAGGTGGTAAACCTTGTCCCAATATGAAATAAGAACAATGATATTATACTATGTGTTGACTTCTAATATTTGAACAAGGCTTCCCTTAAAGATCACTATTCATTGCCACTTATGGAACACATATTGTAGCTAGTTATAGGTTTTGAGAGATTTTACTTTTTGGATGGATATAGTGACTATAATCATATCTTTGTTAAGGATGAGGACCAATTAAAGACAACCTTCACTACAAAGTGGGTGACCTTTGCATATAGAAAGATGCCCTTTGGTTTATCTAATGCTAGATTAACCTTTTAGAGAGCCATGGATATGGAATCCTAGGGTATTTTTAATATTTTTTTACTTGTATATTTGGATGACATAACCATTTTTTCAAATATTTAAAGTCAGCATATGATTCAACTCAAAAAATTATTCAAAAGGTGTAGGCAATTTGGGGTATCTCTTAATCACAAAAAGTGTGTCTTCTCGATTTATGAAGGTAAGCTTTTTGGACATGTGGTTTCAAAGTATGGTTTGAGAATATATTATGAAAGAATATATTAAATTCTTGCACTTTATTTTCCTAAGTACAAAAATTATTTGAAAAACTTCTTATGGAAAATCAATTTTATAAGAAGATACTTTTTAGATTTTGCAACTTTAGCTAAGCCACTTACAACCATGCTAAAGAAGAATCAAAGTTTAAAATGATCCAAGGAAGGAGTGAAGAGTTTTGAAGAGATAAATAAAGTGATAATAAGTACACCTACACTCATAAATCTAAATTTCACAAAAATATGCCATATTTTACACCTATACTAACATGGACACCATTTTAGGTATTCTTATGCAATAATAACCTTCTTTAGTCAAGGCTTAGAGGAGTATGAAACAAGGTACTCTTTTGTTGAAAAACATGTACTTATAGTTATAAGTTCTCTCAATAAGTTTAGATACTTGTATACGCCTTATGGTTGCCCATCCAAGTATCAAGGAGTTTCTCTTGAACAAATATATAAATGAGAAGAGAGCTGGTTGGATAATAAAGGTAATGGAGTATGATGTGGAAATCAAGGTCACAAAGTTGATTAGAGGCAAAGGAATTTGTGAGCATATATCCCAAGATTTTTAAGAGGTTAATGAGGTGGTTTTAGTGTCAAATGATGAAGATGTTGTAGTTGGTCATACTTTACCTTCCAGTTGGTTTCATGATTTGGTAAGACATCTCCAAGATGGTCTTTATCCTTCTTATTTGAGTGATTCAAAAAGAAGACATGAAGGCTAAAATCTATGGGTTGATGCAAGAATCTAGGCACTCTCTAAGTGCTCTAAGCTTGAATAAACATTATGATAAGTTACCTAAGCCCCAAAAACACTAG